>JAIUCV010000566.1:0-545653 GCA_026724425.1 Erythrophleum ivorense
ACCATTCCACTTCCATTTATATATACATTTCCATAATACAAATTTGCCATTACATGTCCAAAATACACATTTCCATATATATACCTTTAGCTCTCATTTATACATGATACATTAACATAATTATATATGTTCATAACATCATAGGACATACACAATAATGGATTACAACATTTTCTATTCATAAGGCCTTAAAGTAACCAAATGCATGCACTTTAATGTCAAACTTTCATCTTTCAAGTGGTTGACTCTCATTTCCTTGCTCTCTTAGTCCACTTAGCATGTTAGAACATTGGAGAGGAGGGATGAGATTCAAAAAATTCCAATAGATCATCTCCCTTTCAATTACACATAAAAGATGCAAAACAAGTCTTATAAATGCTATTGATATGTGCAATCATTCAATAAGCATTCTTGGCATTTGAAAAAGTCATATATTGCATACATAGACTTGCCAAGTAAGTGAATTAGCCTCACCCATTCTTTAAGAGGTTTTTGACTCAACCTTACTCTTGGGAGTTAACCTCACTTTTAGAAGACTCTTTACTTTGTCTCAACCAATTATAAGGGTTCTTGGCTCATCCTCACCATTGCTAAGGGTTTTTGGCTTCACCACACTTAAGCAAACCCAAGCACACATAATAAATATCATATGAAAGCATAATATAACATCATGGCACCATGGAATAAAAGTCATGCTAGAATACTTTTCATGGCTTAAAATTACACACACACATGTTCAAAGACAAGCCAAGCATACATTTATGCATGAGAAAAGGATAAGTAAGCTACCTTGGATGTAAGCACACATTTTTTCTCTTGAATTTCCTCTCCCTTCCTCGGCCTCACACACACAAAGGTGTGGGAATGATTTCTCTTAGCCTAAATACAATTTATGGAAGCCAATTAGGTTTATAGAATTAATTCTAACACCGCACAATTTCCTCACACACTAACTTGGTTTATAAACCCCTTTATGCTCCCAAGAATGCACTTAATGAAGCAACACCTATCAAATAAATTCTATGCTTCATTTTTTTTCTTTTAATATGATTCTTGACTTCTTTTAAGCCTCTTGGAGTCATCACTCAATTGAAATAAAGAGCCTAACTAAATGTTGCTTCTTTAGGTCATATTATGGAACACAAGGCACCAACTCATTCCTTAGGCTTCCTAAATTTTTTCCAAGGCTTCGCCTCATTTTCATTCATCATGTATGACTCAAAAAATGGGTTTAGAAAAATTTAAAACTCTCCTTAGGTATTCAAACCCTCTTAGGCCGAGACAATGGAGGAATTTGGCCTTCATGGACTTTGTTTTGTTTTCTTGATGGAGGAAGCACATGGGGAGACTTCTAGGGATCTTCGAAGCTCATTTAAACTCTCATTTAGGCATAGAAATTAAGGTATCAAATCAGATTTTACAAAGAACATATGAAACCCTAGAATTTGCATCTTGAATTTCCATGGTTATTTGTTAATTTTCTTTGCATATTCTTATTCTCCATACTTTTTTTCCTAAGAATCACCCTTGGTTCTACCTAAAATCCAAGCCCTCCTATGACTTCTTGAGTGGGGCAAAATATGGAAAGAAGAGGAGCAAGGGGTAGCAACCATGGAAGAAGAAATTACCTTGTTTTTCCTTATTTTCTCACTTGAATCTTGTCTTCTTTGGCGTCTTCTCTTTAAATCCGAATTTTCCCTTAATTTCTTCCTTAAAATAGATTCATATACTTCAATATAATCACAAGAAAGGAAGGGAAATGGAGGAGAAGAGGTTGGAAAGGAAAGAGCATGAAAAACTACCAAAAATCTATACCTTAAGCCTTTGATTTCTCCTCCTCTTTGTCTTCCTCTTGTGCGCCACCTCTTCTAGGATTTTTTTCTATAGTTTATGGTAGAAACATATGAAGCTATGTGAGTGAGGAGGTGGGGCGCCATCTATTTATAAGTGGGAGGAAGAAACACTTTTAAAAAATTTCCATTTTGCCTTCGTTCTTGGCATTTTTGTTTCTAATTCGTTTTAGCTCCTTTTTTAGAACTATCTTTTTTATTATAAAATTTAGATTTTCAATTTAGTAAAATGTGTTTGGAATCACTCAAATCGGAGCTAAAACCTTCCTGAATGAATCCATCAAAGTTCGGGTACTCCGATATTGGAAAACATCCACTGAAGGGATTTTAACTGTCTCAAGGCTTCCCATAGTTTTTAGGGCCTTTGAGAACCTCAAAGAACTCAAAACTTTCAGTTAGAAAGCCCTCCTGTGTGAATTCCAAAATTTGCTCAAAATTATGAAAATGCCATTACATTTCGTAAGTTTTTTGTTAAATTTTGTTTCTTCATTCTAGCTCCTTTTTTCTTTCCATTTGAGACTAGGATTTTCATTTTTAGAAGTCTAGAATGTTAATTAAATTTTTTGGGACCTTAACTAATTCATTTTGAGGGACTTGCTTTGAAAATTCACTTGTTTCCATTGTTTAATGAAAAGCGAATATTACATTTGTTCTAATTAAAGACCACATTTAATCTCTCATATTAAGGCTAAATCCTAACCATCCATTTGATCTAAAGGCCGAGATCTTCAACCTTAAAAGTTGATTAAATCTTAACCATCCATTTGTAAATGAAATATACAAAACACAAACACGCTTTCATGCCACACTCACACACAAAACATACACACACACAATTCAGCCAAACAAGAAGAAGAAGAAGAAAGAGGAGAAGCTTAGCCTAAGGAAAGAGAAAGAGAGAAAGAAAAGCTATAAGAGGAAATCAAACACCATAAAATTAAGGAAACGTAGATAAACTTTCTTCTTCTTAGTTTTTCTTCTATTTTTGTCCAAGAATTTTTCTCTTCTCTTTTACTCTAATTTTTGGCCATGGCAAGTAAGATAGGAGATTTTGTTGTTCCCATAAATTCAAGCCAAGAAAAGATGTAGAAATCATATATATGGTTATGGATTCATGTGATTCTAGAAAATTCCCATTCTTGGCAATTTTTCTACAAACCATGAAACTTTGTATTCCAAAGAACCATGGGAGAAATTGAAGAGAAAATAAATGAGAGAACAATGGGAGAAAGCCAAAAGAAGAGAAAGATTAATATAAACTTTGATTTTCATGAAGAAATTGGCAAGAAACTTTTAAATTTTAACTTGAGAAAATTGTAGAACATATATGAAATTTCTAGAAAATGATTGAGGGCTTTTGTTTATCTTCCTTGAATATATATGTATGACTATTTGGTGACATAAAAATGAAGCAAAACCATATGTCTGTCTTGGTACATAGCCTTGGCCTAAGCCATCTCACACATTTAACGAAGAGTTTTCTTAAATTCAACTAAATTATGTTAATCTACATAAAAAATAAGGCCTATGATAAAATTTTGGTGAATTATGGATCACTATATAAAAAGTCAAAATTTTGAGAAAAAGTGTTGACCAATAAGTTCTTGAATTCTTACGTTAATTGGTATGCTTTGGATGATTTATATGGTCTAATATGTTCTACATGTTGTCTAGGTTATGCTAATATTTATTTTGTGAATTTTGGAGCCCATGTGTGAAAATTAGAAATTCATGAAGCATTATGTCAAAAATGAAATATGTGATAAAATATGTTCTGAATTTGCACTACTTGTTGTGCTAATATACTGGTTTGTAATACCATATTAAGACAACATTTGTTATATATCACAATTGGCATAAAACATCCATTTTCATGAAATTAACAATTTTAGTAGTGGAAATAACTGTTATCAAAGACCAAATTAATTCATTTTTTGGTTAAATGGACCATGTGATTTACCAAAGCCATCTTCCATCCATAACATACTTATTCAACTAGAAACATCACACTTTGAAGCTTAAATTTTGGGTTGGAGGCATACATCTCAAAGTAAACATCATACTTGCATTTTCCACATGTCCCATATTTTGATATTAACATTTAAAATTCATAACTTATTCTAAGAAATTCAGACTTTCTGGAAAGCTCAGAATGTCCTTTAACTACCATAAAAATTTTAGACAAAATAATATCATTTGACCCATGAAATTCCAATTTGTAACTAAGTCTCGGACACATTCTGTAGCAAAATAAAAACTTTAGAAATTCATATCTCACTTTATAGAACTCCAAATTGGGTGGCTCTTGGTGGCTATGGAAAATTTATGATGTCAACTATATGCCTATAATATTTCATGAGCATTGGAATTTATTTGCCCCTTAAATGACATAAAAAACCAAACTAACCATTTGTATAGTAACAATGATAGTTTTTACATAATTTGGCCAATTTTGAAAAATCATAATAAATTCTTTAGAGCTCCAAAAATAGTGCTCTTTGACTTTATGAAAAGCTGTAGATGAGATCTATATGAATGTTAAATTTCATGCAAAAATTAGTCTATTTCTTCTAATTTTGATTTAGGGTAATAATATGACAAAAATTGGGACCAAATTGGCATCAAATTGTACCAAATGGCCTTCTAAACATATCATAACCATTTGAGCACATCCAAAAGCTTAAAACACAGCATATAAAAGCATCCCAATAGGTCCAAATTGTAATAACATATATTTCTAACCCCATTCATGGCATTCATAAGCTCCATATCATCATCATGGTCATAAAACAACGATAATGAATTTAATCGCGTTACGTCATGCTTAAAAATTCACAATTGGTGTCATGTGAACCGTGTGGGTTCATACCATGCATCCTTATATTTAAATACATCATTACTACTCATTTGCATCACAAAATCTTGCTCATGACTCAAGAAAACCGAAATGGAGCATAAATTGAAGTTATTGAATTTCGGCCAGATTTTCCTCCATTCTGTCCAAAATTTGGAAAATCATAACTAAATCTATAAAAATAGAAACCATGTAATCTTGGTCATTATAGAAATATATGGATGTCTATTTTATGGTAAAAATATGTAAAAGTCATAACATCCCACACACAGAGCGTTTGACATGCGAAATCATCTGGAGGTCGGACAGGGTCCTGATGCTGTCACAGTTTACTGATATGAACTTCAAAAATGTCCAATTAATTCTAAAAAAATCCAATTTAAGTGAATGATACCAATCTAGAAATCTGAGGATGTTATCTAGAAGGTAAAAATCATCTAGACCAGTTCAAGCTCTTTCAGACCTTGAATTCGATCAAACAGTGACTAAGGTCTGGTTGGATGCCTAACACTAGACTGAATCTTCGAAAAATTATATCTCCCTCTCTAGACATCCAAATGGGGTGATTCTTGTTTTAAAAATTCCCTTATGACCTCTAGTTTATGCATATAAAATTTCATGGCAATTGGACTTCATTTTGTTCCCTGAGTGATAGAAAAACAATTCGGACCCAATGGAATAGTACATTAGATATTTTCAAGAATTTTGGCCAACTTTGAAAATTCATCAAATATTCTCTAGACCTCCAAAAATTCTGAACTTTAGCTTCCCAAAAAGATCTCAACATATTCTAATAGTATTCCAAATCTCAAATCAAGAATAAATTATTTAGCTAAAAAGTGACATAGGGTTCTATTTTGGTCACTTTTGACTCCATATAGGGTACCAAAATTGCTATTTGGCTTCCCTTGGGTCTTGGCACCTGTTGGGCAAGTCTAGAAACATATTTAAGACTTGTGGGAGCTGCCCAAATCCATTTACATCTCATTTTGGCCTCCTCACCCTCACTCATACACATTACACCAAGCTTTTCTCAAATGCATACATTGGCATAAGCACTCACTTTATGATCTAGAATACATACACCATACTCATTCATTTATCTATAACATAATATCATTTTTACATTTGTCCAAGGGGTCATAGACTATTTATCATAATATACATCATGAAGTCTCACTATGAGTCAAAAATACAAAAATCAAGCATAAGGGTGGCCATCTTCTTCCTTCAATGTGATTGGCTCCCATTGCCATGTCCACTTGGTCCACCTAGCATATTAGGACATTTAAGAGGAGGGAGTGAGATTCAAGAATCTCAATAGCTCATCTCCCATTCCATCACACATAATATGTGCAAGCAAGTTCTATGAATGCATGTGTGAGAAAAATAAAAGTCATGAACATTTAAAATCAAGCTTGGTATAGAAACACATCATACAAGGCATTCAAGAGCTCACCAAGTAATTTGATTGGCCTCACACTTCTCTCCATGGTATTTGGACTTGCCTCACCCATTCTTTGAAATCTTTGGACTCAACCATACTCTTTGGGAGTCCACTTTGTTTCTAGGAGAGTCTTTACTTTGTCTCAACCAAGCTCAAGGGTTTTTGGCTCATCCTCACCATGGGGAAGAGTTCTTCGCCTCTCCACACTCAAGCAAGCTCAATCACACATCATATATTCATTTGAAAGCATAGTGTGCATCAAAAATCATGGTATATAAGAGCATGCTAGCATACTTTTCATAGCTAAAAAATATACATACACACATCATAAAACAAGCTAAATACACATCCATGCATGAGAGAAGGTGGAGAGAGCTACCTTGCACAAATTCACACACTTTTCCCTTTGAATTTAAGCTCCTCTTTTCGGTTACACACCCACAAAAGTGTGAGCTCTTCTTGGTCTAAAATTTGGCATGCATCTACAGCTTGTTGAGAGCCTTTTTGGAAGCTAAAGTGGGTATTATTTAGAGGTCTACAGAATATTTGGTGAATTTTTGAAATTGGCAGAAATTCTGGTTTTGGCCACTAGTATTGTTCATATAGTCTAAAATTTGTTCTCTATCATTTAGGGGGAAAATGATGTCCAATTGCCATGAAATTTTATAGGTAGAAACTAGACTTTCCTAATGACTTATTTGGATTTCTAGAGAGGGAGATATTAATTTTTTAATTTGCTATCCAATACTAGGCACATAGTCAGACCCATGGTACTGTTTAATTGATTTTCAGGATTTAAATACTCTTGGAATGGTCTATAACTATTTTTCTCCTCTAGCTAACATCTGTAGCTTTCCAGATTGGTATCATTTGCATAGATTGGTATTTTGTGTAATTAATTGGACATTTTTTAAGTTTATGACAGTAAACATTATCACTATCAGGTGATAGTCAGACCTTCTTAGCTATTTCATTGTCAAACATGGTCCAAATAGAAGTTTTCTAGCTAGGACTTATTTTTATGTAAAATTGACATTTAGTTATGATTTTTCAAAGTTACTCTTGAAATCTGCGACATGTTGTTCGAGAAGAAATAATGGAATTTTGAGGTTTTAAGCTTGAAACCCATGGATTGCTTGATGATTTGAGTTGTTTATGATTTTTTCCAATGATAAATGGCTAAAGAATGTTGTTGGATAATCCACAGGGCCCACGTAACACGAATTGAAGAATTTTACCTTGACATAACGCGATAAAAGTGTTATTTTCATACCTTTCCTCACTTTTTTTGTCTCATGAGTGTGCATCAATTGCCTAGAATGAAAGAGTATGATACTACAAAAATATGGCATTACAGTTCTAGTTTTAGTTTCTAAGGTTTAGTTTAGTTTCTAAAATAATGATCATTAAACTATCTAATTTCATGACATAGACAATATGTTGTTTACTATAGGATTTTATGAGTATTGGTTATTTGGTAAAGGATTGGCCATTATATATATATATAATATGGCAGAGTAGCCTTATATTAGATAGTTACTGTAACACCCCAAAATTAATTAAGGTGTTAATAATGTATTTAGACTAATTAAGAATAATTATTATGGAATAATTAGGTAAGCTATATGAATGGAAATTTATAGAGAAAGAAGTTATTAATATGGGTTTAAGATTTCAATTAGATTAAAGCTTAATTTGGGTCCAAAATTTAATTTGAGTAAGCCATGGATAAGGATTTATGGAGGCCCAATGATTTTAGGTGTAAGCCTAACTCCTTATCATGAGACTTGGGCTAAGAGAGATTACCTAGCAATGGCCCAATTTGATTTAGTGAAATAGAGGCCCATGACCCAATTTACATAAGCCCTTATAGTTGACTCAACACACATTATGCAGACCCAAATTGGATTGACTCTTGAAATTTAGCTTGACCTAACTATAACTCTGAAGCCCAACTCATAAGACTTAGCCTAACTAACACCAACCTTTGAACCCACTAGAATTTGGGCCTTAAGGTCAACACACTTCACCTAAATTCAAAGTGTTTTATAGCCCACCCCATGAAACAAAGGCCCAATAACTAGAAATGAGCCTAAAGGGACCTTGGGCTAATGGGTTGACCCATTTCCCCCTAATAACCCTAAAGGTTCAGCAGCCTCCCTCCCCATTCAGCAAAAAACACGAGAGGCAAGGGAGGAAATTCGAAGGTTCAAGGGAGGCTAGGGTTCTACCAATATTGCAGCTTTATTTTTGACTCCTAGAGGATGATTTGGCCAAGGTGAGTTATATGGAACTTGATGCTCTCATTCTCCTCTTTATTTTGGTCTGACTAGTTTCTGGTTTTGGATATTTTCATCTCCTTCTCAAATCTGAAACTTGGTGTTGGGTGATTCCTTGCAAGATTTTTAGAGTTTGGAGTTAGTGGAACCATAGGGCAAGAGTTTGCTTTCATTTTGTAGTATAATCTTGCTCAGATTTCATGTTATAAGCTGACTTTGGTATATGGCTGATTCCATGTGCGAAAATCCAAGTTTTAAGGATGGTCCATAGTGTGTTCTTAGTGACCTCTTGGGTGTATAGGTAAGTGTTCCCTCTTTTCTTGTGTGGTGTATATGCTGAATTCCTACATTTTGGATTGACTTTTGCCGCATGGTTTGTACATGTGCGAAAATGGAGTTGTGGAGAGCGAATCATGATGAGCTTTTATGTATGGACCCTAAATTAGTGTAATAGATCATTAGGAAGCTTGGATAAGAAGCTCTCAATGAACTCTTGTTAAGATTAATCTGTAGATAAGGAAATTCCTAATTAATGATAGCTAAATAATGATAATTATGCTTATGTTAGGCCTGGTGTGCTTTGAATCATGATAGTAGCTAGAGGAAGAGTAATTGGCTTCATTAAGGTAACCAGGGTTATTTTCCTAATTCCATGTATATGCTCATGTTAATATGATATTTGTTACACATACTTAATTTTGAAATACTAAATGATTAGTAGACTACTTGAATTATTATTGTGATTGGACCTTGTGAGTCCATGGTGGAGCTGTGGTGCGACTACCACCTATAAATGTACTTTGATTGGGCACCGAATTGGGATCAAAACCCAGATACATTGAGCCCTAGTTGTGATCATTATGAAGAAGGTGCCATGGACAGACCTCTCTCGGTGTTATTAGCCATTAACATGTTGTGTATGATTGCTGGTATGGGACAATAGTCATTGATAGCTCAACTAGTTCATTTGTAAATTGAATTGATGGTTATGGTATTAATGATATGAAATTGCATTGTATTGATTAATCTGTACATATATATAGAACTTGCCTCTTGCTGCTGAGATTGTATATCTCACCCCGATTGTGGGCTAACATTTTCAGGGACGGGACCCCGTAGTGGTAAGGAGAAAATTAATGGAAGCTTATTATATGGTTTAATAGTAGGTAGGTTTGGAAACCTTGTCAGATTGTATTTGTATAACTAGACCACTAACTTTATGTAATTGCCACATTGCATCATAAATTGCCAAGTATAGGGACTGTAATCATTTGATACATCATATGTCAACTTAAACTAGTGATGTATGGAATTTCTAATGGGACTTATATTTGAATGGAAATGTGAGTAAGGTATAGACTCTTTGCTGTCATTGATCTATGAACTCACTGGTTTATGGGGGATAGAGGGTTTAGGATCCCCATTTGAGTTTTGAATGGGTAATGATAGATGTGTTAGGTAGATTAGATAAAAGAAAGACACTAAATCTTCACAAACTAAGTTAAAGTGGCTTAGAGTGTTGCTAGAGAAGGAATTGGAAAGCATAAGATGAAATCTTGGATGTTATAGGAACAGAAAGGAATTGGCCATGGCCAAATGGTAACAAACGGTAATTGGCCGCGGTCAACATTTAATTGGCCTCGGCCAAATGTGGCGAAGCTGCCAAGGAAGAAAATAGAAAGCATTTGGCCACGGTGAACAGTGAGGTTAGCCACAACTAAGTCTGAGATGAAGGTCTGGGGGTGTTCCAGAGGGTATTTGGCCATAGTGAAACATGCAAAATTTGTGAAGGTATAAGGAGTTGAACTCGAGAGTAATTGGCCACGGCATGAGGGAATTTAGCTGCAGCAAAGGTGCTCAATTTCTCATATTCACCTAGAAACCTTAGTTTCTTTTATGGTAATACTAAGAAACGATTTAGAAACACTTATAGAAGGTTTTTATGAGTTGGAATTGATGGATGGAAGAATCAAAGGCCCCTTATTAATGATTAAATTCACTTGCACATTTGAATAATTGTGCTTATCTAATTAATGACCCTAATAACATCAAAGTTCAAATTTTCCTATATTTTCATAATGTAATTAATTGTAATGATTCCAAACCTTGATCATTAATTATTAATTGTGTATTTAATCATAATTACCAGGATTAGAAGTTAGGGTCATCACAGTTACTATTGTACTAGATGTTCAATTTTAATTAAGAAAGATATTTTAAAATATCTAAATTACTAATTAGGACCAGTGAGGGCCATTCAAAATTTTGGACTTATTTTAGACCTATTGGGCTTATTGAACTATCCGTATACCTAAACGACCCTTTTTGGCTATACTGGACTTTATTCTATATTTTGACATTATACCCTGATTTATATGTTATTTTGGACACTAGACGAGCCCCAGAACAAATCTAGACTTAGAAAAGTGAGAAGATAATTTTAAGTATTTAAATATAATTTTCTGGATTCTAATACGCTATTAGACTATCAAGTTTATTTAAATACACAAAGAGTTATACAAGGCAATTCTTTCCCAAATATACCTATTATGTCTTGATCAAATGATGATTTGGATGACATATTATTATAATATTTTTATATGACTTTCCTTGGATACCCACTAGGGGACACTTTAGTAAAGGAAGTAGCGGTGAGCTTGTTATGTCATGGTGGTGCAACATGAGCTGGGCATGAGCCTGCCAAAGCTAGTCTAACATGATCTAGGTATTGAGTTTGGCAGTCTCCAAGGCCTAATGGTCAAGTGGGAATAAATATTATTTGTTACATTCACTGTATTCTATGCATATGAAAATCTTGTGATATCTTTCAATTGCTAAATATTAATTTTGTTAATATGTTACTTGTATTTTATTCATGTTCTATTTTATACGCAATATGAATGTTTACTTTGCTATTTCATGTCACTTCGCTATTTCATATTCATGATACATATTGCTAGAAAGTATATCTATTTGTCTTATGTTTGGTAAATTAATTTTTCCATGTAAGCCTTCCGTTCATATTACTTGCTATCTGTTAAAATTATTATTTAACTTTTCTTCATGGATATTATTTCATATTAATCTTGTTTATGTTACTAAAAAAATTATTTCTCACTCTGTTGTGGTTTTTATTTTTATTTTATGCCAATTTACCATGTGATGTGTAACATCCGGTTTTCATCAAACGATGGAAACAGGTGCATTTTCAAAGCAAGTCCCCCGAAATGAATTAGTTAAGGTCTTAAAAAATTTAAGTAGCATTCTAGACTCCTAAAAATGAGAATCATAGGCTCATATGGAAAGAAAAATAGAACTAGAATGAAGAAACGAATTGTAACGAAATGTTAACGAAACGTAATGGCATTTTCTTAATTTTGAGCAAATTTTGGAATTCTCACATGAGGGCTTTTTAAATTAAAAATTTGAATTCTCTGAGGTTCTTAGAGGCCTTAAAAATCATAGGAAGCCTCAGATTATTAAAACCCCTCTAGTAGACGTTTCTAACATCAGTTGACTCAAACTTTTACAGATTTGTTTGAAAAGGTTTTAGCTCCAATTTAAGTGATTCCAAAGGCATTTTATTAAATTGAGGATCTAAATTTCTTAATGAACAAGATGGTTCTTAAAAAAGAGCTACAATGAACTAGAAAAAAAAATGCTAAGACAAAGGGATGAAATGGGAATTTTTGAAAAGTCCTTCCTAACCTCCCTATATATATATAAGGCAGCCCACCTCCTCATTCATTTAGCTACATTTGTTTCTGCCCTAAATTAGAGAAAGAACTCTAAGGGTGAGGCACACAAGAAGGAGAAGAAAAGAAGGAGAAAAACAAGGAAGAGGTATGGAATTTCTTGGTTTTTTCATGCTTTCTCTTTAGCAAACTTCTTCTCCTCCATTTCCCCTTCTTTTCTTTGGTTTTATTGAAGTTCTTGGATCTGTTTTGAGGGCAAAACAGAGGGGAAATTTTGAAATTGAGGAGAGGAAGCCAAGGAAGGTTAAAAACAAGCAAGAAGAACCAAGGAAATCACGGTATTTTGGCATCTCTTCACTTAATCTTCCTCCTTCCTTCTCTTGTGGGTGGTTTAACCTACATATGGCTAGCCCTAAAGGGTTGTGTTTCTAGCTAAACCAAGGATGAATCTTAGGAATTTAAGGGATGAGAATAAGAATATGCAACAAAAATAACAAAAGAACCATTAGATTACAAGATGGAAAACCTAGGGTTTCAAGTGTCCCTTGTAAAATCTGATTTGATACAATAATTCCTAGGCTTAAATGAGTATTTGGATGAGTTCCTAAGATCCCTAGAAGGCTCCCATATGCATCTTCCACCAAGAAAACAAAGCAAACTCCATAGATGCCAAGAAGGGAGCATGGCTCAACCAAGAGGGTTCCATGTAGTTAAGGATAGTTTTAAATTTTTTCAAACCGATTTTTGAGTCATATATGATGAATGAAGATAAGGGGAAACCTTAGGAAAAATTTAGGAGGCCTAGGGAATGAATTGGTAGCATAGGTTCCATAATATGACCTAAGGAAGCAACATGTAGTTAGGCTCCTTGTTTTAATTGTATAATGACTCCAAGAGGCTTAAAGGAGTCAAGAATCATAAATGAAAGGAAAGAATGGAGCCTAGAACTCAATTGATGGATGTTGCTTCATTAGGTGCATTTAGGAATCATAAATGAACCATAAGACAAAGTTAGAGTTCCAAGTAGATAGAGAGCTTTGTGAATGATTCCAAGAGCATGATTAGTTCCTATTTTATGTGTTTAGGCTAAGAGAAACAAGTCTACCATCATTTTGAGTGTGTGGCTGAGGAAAGGAATATAATTCCAAGAGAAAAAGTGTGCTTGTGTGACAAAGGTAGCTCTCCCCTCTTTCTCTCACACATGAATGTGTGCTTACATTGTCTTTGAATGTGTGTATGTGTATTTTAAGCTATGAAAGTGTTCAAACAATTCCATGGTACCATGATGTTATAATATATTTTCAAATGATGCCTAGTATATTTATTTGGGTTTGCTTGAGTGTGGTGAAGCCAACAACCCTTAGCCATGATGAGGATGAACCAAAAACCCTTAAAAATGGTTGAGACAAACTAAAGAGTCTCCGAAGAGTGAGGTTGAGTCAAAACTTCTTAAAGAATGTGAGTGAGGCAAATCCAAAATCAATAAGAGAATGGGTGAAGCTAATCTACTTACTTGGCAAGGCTATGTATGCTTTGTATGACTTGTTCAAATACCAAGAATGCTTTTTGAATGATCATACATTTCATTATACTCATGCATGCATTTTTAAGACTTGTATTTGTTGGAAATTCTGGGACATGCAGTGGAAAATTAAAACCCTGAATCCCTTCCCATGGATCCATCAATGTCATTTAAATCAAGTAGAACTAGAAATATTTACTTTTGTTACGTGATACTTCTTTCATCATTGGGTCTCAGGAACTGATCTTCAGATCTGCTCCCTCTACCGATATCCACACGAATTGTTGCTCAACTCGAACGATGTGCTAATGCCTTTGACCAACATCTGTATATGTTCTTGCTAGAGAAGACACTCTCCTTTTTCTTTATCTAGGCGTCCCGTACAATGTCCGTACACCGTCTATATGCTTTCTCTCTCTATGATTTTTTTGGTTTTAGGAAACCCTAGCCTCCTATTTTTTTTAGAGTTTTAGATATATTTGATTAATTTAAAATACATTATTTTAAATCAAATCAAATCAAAAATTAATTAAATAAATTAAGTCTATCTAATAGATTAAATTTAACCAATTATTTAATCTAAATCTATAATTAAATTCAAATTTAATTTATCTCATAAATTAAATTTAAATTATCATATTAGTTTAAATTTAAATCTATCATATAGACTTGAATTTAAAACTAATTCATTTAAATTAATTAAAGGATATATTTATTTTGAATATATAAATATATATATCAAATATATATATTTATTTATTTATAAAATTCATCCACCTTATATTGAACATGACGTAATTTCAGATTCAATGAATTTGGACATTCTAGCTCGAGTTGACTCATTCTTGTGTGCAACCTTGTAGGCCCATAGGACGTTGGCAGTAGGCTAATGACACTATTTGACCCACAAGCCGCAGCTTCTAGCAAAATGTTGTGACTATCCAAATCATATAGGGATCGATAATCTGATGCAACCTGTCATATAATCTTATCACATCCCTTTTGTCACACAATATCTAGATCAAGTATGAGACATGGAAATGTCATCCTCATCTTACTCGATCGTCATTTTCTTGATCTACGAGCAGATTGATAATACAAATGAAAACCCTTTCATTCGAGCATGACCATGCATTTCTTAATCTCACTCATCAAGGGCCCAGAGATATCTCTCTATTAATCAAAGGGATAAATTCCATCTTGACCACTCATCTTCTTCTACATGATTCCACTATGCCCGTTCATAGCCTTTATGATCATCCAGTTAAAGATGACTTTTAACTATACCAAAACATAGTGTTCCTCATATTGGGAACTATAATGATCTCAAGTCTAAGGGCTCAGTGACATGGTTATATATGAGATACGCTTATGACTTAATCCATGTAGCTATCTCATAACGGGTCGATACATGATTAACACATAATCATCAATCAAAATCATACTAGTCTTAAATCATCATCGTTCTCACAATGATGATCGACTAGGGATATTTAGGATAATCAATATGATTTATCCAAGGATATTATTATATAGAACATGCAAACAATATAATAATGTAATAAAAGAAAACTCTTATATCTTAATAAAGTACAATATTTGCAATACAATGATTGCCCTAGGGCACAATCTCCAATAGTATTGTATTCTTTATGTGAGATTGAAAGAAAGATAAGCTATTAGGATTCTTTGAATCTTATTCCTTCCTCTCCAATATATTAACATGCTAGGTGGACCAAGTGAGCAAGGTAATGGAAGCCACCAAGTTGGGAGATGAAAGATTGATAACAATATGCCTAGTTTTGCTTTCTTTGTAGCCATATGTATGGCAAATGATGTAATCCTATGATAGAAATATTGTATAATCATTTGAACATGTGTAATTACTCATATACTTGATGTATGTATGAGGTTTGGTGCCAAATGAATGATAATATAGTTTTTGAACCTTGGATGGCAATGTAAAGCATTTGTAATCTTGTGTATGGCATGGGGTGAGAGAGTGAGTTTTCAATTTCTGGGTTTATGTACCTTTGAAACAAGTTTAGAAGGTCATTTTGGTGCATTCCCACATGCTCAAGTGGTCATGGTGGCCTTGGAGCTCAAAATGAACCATTTAGACCTCTTATATAACACAAATGAGCCATTTTACAACTTAATGTCAAGATCTGACCAAATGAATGACTTTGACCATGAATTTTGGCACACTTACAGATCTTATCTAGACCTTCTTGGAAAGCCAAAGACTAGATTATTTGAAGTTCTATGGAATTAATTATGAATTATCAAAATTGATATTTTTTTTGCTGAATTAATGCAGACATTATTCATATGGTTAGTAACTTGGGCTATGTCATTTAAGAATCAAATGATGTCCAATGCTCATGAATTTTACAAACATGATAAGCTTTCCATGGCCACCGAGATCACCCTAATTGGACCTCTGAACGGGGAGATATGAATTTTTTAAGTTGAAGGATAGTACTAGTAATGACAGTCGACCTTTGGCATGGTTCCATCAATTTCCAATGGCTAACAACCTCTTTTTGGTCTAGATTTATTTTTAGCATAAACAAGACATCTGTAGCTTTCCAAAATAGTAAAGTATGCTTGATTTTGATTTTTTTTAAATTAGTTTTGAATTTTCAAAATTTATGATAGAAATATGGAAATCCTACCCAAGGTTGCATCCTTGAATTTCATGTATACACTTCAATTACATGAGTTCTAGGCCACTTCTTGAGATAGTTATAGTTGTATTTATGTAATTAAATATGAGAATGAGATGGATGAGTCCATATAGTCCATGGGACACCAAATGACAAATTCATCCACTCCGCAATGCAAATTTATTTATTATTTTTAATGCCATTTTCTTGCTTCCTTATGAGATGCATGGCATAAGGCATGGAAATAGCATGAGACAAGCTAGAAATTTATGGTGTTATATGATGTAATATTCAGTTTTTGTAAAAACGACAGAAATGGATACGTTTTCAAAGTGAGTCCTTTAAAATGAATTGGTTAAGACCCAGAAAAATTCGAATGATGATTTAGATATTAAGTAATGAAATTAGGAGGTCAGAGGTGCCCTAAAACATAGGCTAAAATAACAAGACGGAAAGCAACGAAATTGTTATGTAAAGTAATGGCATTTTTATAATTTTGGGCAAATTTTGAAATTCTCACAAGAGGGTTTTTTAAATTGAAAATTTGAGTTTTCTTGGGTTCTCAGAGGCTCTGAATACCATAGGAAGCCCTAGGACAATTAAAACTCCTTCGGTGTATGTTTTCTAACGTCGATTGACCTAAACTTCGACTCTTTCATTTGGAAAGGTTTTAGCTCCAATTTGAGTGATTTCAAAGGAATTTTATAAGATTGAAGATCTAAATTTTATGATGGAAAAAATGATTCTAAAAAAAGAGTTAAAACAAACTGGAAACGAAAATGCCAAGATTAAGGGCAAAATTAAAATTTTTGTGAACAATTAGCTTCTTGAATACTCTTTAAAAGTCATGCCCCTTCTTCTTCCTTCTCCATTGACCTTATTCTGCCCAAAAATAATGAGGGAGACTCAAAAACTTAGGCGCATAAGTGAGGAGAGAAAGGGCAGAGAAGAAGTCAAAATAAAAGTGTGAAATCAATGGAATATCTTAGTCTTTCCCTTAACAAAGTTGTTATTCTCCTTCTCCTCTTTCTTTCTATGATTTTGTTGAAGTTTTTGGGTCTATTTTGAGGGTAGAATAGAGGGGAGATTTTTGAAATTCAAAAGGAGAATCCAAGCAAAGGAAGAAGCATCCAAGAAAGGCTAGAAATCCAAGGGAATTTGCTACTTTCTAAGCTTGAATCTCCTTGTTCTTCTTTTCCTTCATTTCGCCTCATGTATGGCCAGCCAATAAGGAATCAAATTTGAACTAAACCAAGGATGAATCTTAGGAAAATGGGAGAGAAGAACAAGAATATGCAAAGGAAACAACAAAATAACCATTAGATTTCAAGATTGAAAAGTTAGGGTTTCAAGTGTTCCTTTAAAATTCTGTTTTGATACAAGAATTCCTAGGCTAAATTGAGTGTTTGGATGAGCTCTTAAGATCCCTAAAAGGCTTCTCACATGCATCTTCTATCAAGAAAACAAAACAAACTCACTTGGTGTTCATAGTGTATAGTTTCAGCCTAGGCTAGATGAAGCACCAAGGGGTAGTTTTAATTTGTTCCAAGCTTGATTTTGAGTCATATATAATGGAAGAGGATAAGAGGAAGCCTTGAAAAAATTTTAGAAGCCATGGATAGTGAGATGTAACTTTAGGTTCCATATTATGGCTTAAAGAAGCACCACCTAATTAGGCTCCTTAAATTAATTGTGTGATGGCTCCAAGAGGTTTAAAAGAAGTCAAGAATCATAAATGGATGGAAAGAGTGGACCCAAGATTATGTTTTCCTAAAGTTTCTTCATTAAGTGCATTATGGAACCATAAATGAGACATAAGTACAACTTAGCTCTTGAAATGAATATGTAGCCTTAGAATTTGTTCCAATAGTGTAATTGGCTTCCATATTATGTGTCTAGGCCAAAGGAAACAAGTCCTACCTTTTTGTGAGTGTGTGGCTATGGGAGAGGAACTAAATGCAAGGAAGAAAGTGTGCATGTGTGACAAAGGTAACTCTCTCTTCTTTCTCTCATGCATGAATGGATGTTTATCTTGTCTTTGAATATGTGTATGTATGTGTTAAACCATGAAAAAGTGTTTTACCATGTATTCATATGCCATGGTACCATGATGTTATTTTATGCATTCAAATGTTACTTTGTGAACTTGCCTTGGTTTGCTTGAGTATGGTGAAGCCAAAAGCCCCATAACCATGGTAAGTATGAGCTAAGAACCCTCAAAGATAGTTGAGACAAAGCTAAAATTTTCCCAAGAGTAAGGCTTAGTTAAAGGCCTTCAAAAAAATGGGTGAGACTAAACCACTTGCTTAGCAAGCCTATGTATGTTTTGTATGACCTTTTGAATGCTATAATTGTTTCATGAATGATTTCATGTCCCATGATATCATGCATGCATTTTTAGACTTGGATTTGTATTCTTTATGTATGATTAAAAGGGAGAAGAGCTATTAGGATTCCTAAAATCTCATTCCTTCCTCCCCATATGTCTAACATGTTTAGGTGGACCAAGCAAGCCAAGGAATGGAAGCTACCAAACCTAAAGGAAGAAGATTAACAACAAAGTGTGAAATTTTGCCATTTTGTAGCCATATGAATGGCATATGATGTAATCCAATATTGTATATGATGTATGAACTTATGAACATATATAATTACATGAATGAATGATATATGAATGAGATTTGATGCCATATGGATGATATTGCATGATTTGGACATTGAATGGCAAGAACTAGCCTATGCAATCTTGTGTATACTTTAGGGTGAGAGTGTGAGTTTATAAAATCTGGGTTTGTTCACCTTTGAGACACTTTTAGTAGACCATTTTGGTGTTTTCCTACATACTCAAGTGGCCATGGTTGTCTTAGAAGCAATTTTGGACAATTTGAGACCCTTAGAAGACACCAAAAGAGTTTTTTTTTGCAACCCAATATCAAGATTTGACCAAATGAATGAATTTGCCCATGAAAATTGGCATCCATATAGATCTTATCTAGAACATTTTATAAAGCCAAAGAACAAATTATGTGGAGCTCTATGGAATTAATTATGATTTTTTAAAATTGCCATTTTTCTACTATTCTAGTATAAGCATTGTTCATATGGTCAATTTTTTGTGTTGTATTATTCGAGAACCAAATGGTGTTCAATGCTTATGAAATTTTACAAGCATAAACTAGACATAATACTCTTACTATGGCCACTAAGATCACCCCAATTGGATGTCTGAGTAAGGAGATATGAAATTTTGAAGTTCAGTGATAGTACCAGTAGTGGCAAGCGACCTTGGTTACTATTCTATCAATTTCTAGTCACTAGATGCCACTATTGTGGTCTAGAATTATTTTTATCACAAAGTAGACATCTGTATATTTCCAAAATGGTATAGTTTACTTCATTTCAATTTTTCTAGAATTAATTATGATTTTTCAAATTTCATGACAAAAAATTGAAATATCAACCTGAGGCTACATGTATTATTTTTATGTACATACTCCATTCGCTTAAGTTCTTGGCCACTTCTTGAGATGGTTATGAGTTGTATTTTTGTATTTAAATATGAGAATGAGATAGATGAGTTCATATGATCTATAGGACACAAAACAAAAAATTTATCCATGACATAACGCAATTTAATATAATATTTTTAATGGCTTTCCTTGGAAATCTTGTGTTATTCATGGAAGGAAGCTTAGAAATGATAGGAGATAGCCTAAATGAATATAGTATTACATGTGACACTAGAATTGTAGGTGGAGTGGATCTAGTTTCCACTTCGAGGATGGGTCTTTGTCATTCACAACATACAGATCATATCGTGTGATGACATCATTCGTGCTGAGCCCGTGTACTTTGTGGCCCCAGGAGAGCTCAAATCTCACTCATTTCTATTGAGTGGATTTGAACCTTTAACACCTCCATATCTATGAATAATGGGCCATTTGATGACACTAACATTTTGTAAAAATAGGGGATTGACCTTTTTGGTCCTTTTTGTTATATGGGTATTTTCTTTTTGGGTAGCTATAGGATAAATCCCCATTGATATGATGTGATCTGTACTTATATGACCCAATTACCTTATATCTAAATTCTTAACTATATGTGATGACAATAGGTTTATTATCATCATGTTTCACAATTCGCTACGCTATATAGGTTAGTTGACTTGCAGTAAAGAATTTCTATAAAAAAAAAGGATGATGAAATTTAGTTAAACATACATGCTCAAGCATGCTTAAACATACATGTTTTAGGGAGGTTTTAGCTCTAATTTGTGTGATTCCAAAAGCATTTTATAAGATTGAGGATCTAAATTTTATGATGGAAAATACGGTTCTAAAAAAGGAGGTAAAACAAACTGAAAACAAAAATGCCAAGATTGAGGGACATAAATGGAATTTTTAAAGCAAATTGTTTGTTGAACCTTCTATATATGTCATGCCCCTTCTTCTCCTTTCTTCACTCACTTATTTTTGTCCAAAAATCAGTGAAGAATCAAGAGAGGGAGATGCATAAGAACAAAGGGAAAAAAGGAGGAGAAAAGCTAAGAAAAGGTGAGAAATTCTTGTTCTTCCTTTAGTAAACTTCTTCCTCTCCTTTCCTTCTCTTTTCCTATGCATTTAGTGAGATGTTTGGGTCTATTTTAAGGGCAAAACAGAGGGGAGAGTTTTGAATTCAAGGAGAAGAGCCAAGCAAAGTGAAAAACAAGCAAAGGAAACGAAGGAAACTAGGTATTTTGCCATTCTTGTGCTTGATCTTCCTTGTTCCTCCTCTTATGCATGTTTTGCCCTATGTAAGACCAGCTGAGAGGGGTTAGATTTCTAGTTAAACTAAGGATGAATCTTAGAAAAATGAGGGAGAAGAATAAGAATATGCAAAGGAAACAACAAAAGAACCATTAGATTTCAAGATAGAAAAGTTAGGGTTTTAAGTATTCCTTTAAAATTCTATTTTGATACAAGAATTCCTAGGCTTAAATGAGTATTTGGATGAGCTCTTAAGATCCCTAAGAAGCTTCCCACATGCATATTCTATGAAGAAAACAAAGTAAACTCATATAATGCTCTCTTGGTATATGGTTTCAGCCTAGGCTAGAAAGAATACCAAGAGGTAGTTTTTATTTATTCCAAGCTTGTTTTTGAGTTATATATGTTGGAAGAGGATGAGAGGAAGCCTTGGAAAAATTTTAGAAGCGATGGATAGTAAGATGTAGTTATAGGTTCCATATTATGGCTTCAAGAAGCAACACCTAGCTAGGCTCCTTAAATTAATTGTGTGATAACTCCAAGAGGCTTAAATGGAGTCAAGAATCATAAAATGAAAGGAAATAATGGAGCCAAGATGATGTTTTCTTAGGATTGTTTCATTAAGTGCATTATGGAACCATAAAGGAGCCATATGAACTACCTATCTTTTCTAATGAACATGTAACTTTAGAATTTAGTTCAACAGTATAATTAGCTTCCATATGATGTGTCTAGGCTAAAGAAAACTAGTCCCACCTTCTTGTGTGTGTGTGGCCAAGGAAGAGGAATGAAATTCAAGAAGGAAAGTTTGCATTTGTAATAAAGGTAGCTCTCTCTTCTTTTTCTCATGCATGAGTGGATGTTTATCTTGTCTTTGAATGTGGGTATGTATGTGTTAACCTATGAAAAAGTGCTCTAGCATGTATTCATATGCCATGGTACCATAATGTTGTTTTATGCATTCAAATGATACTTGTGACTTTGCTTTGGTTTGCTTGAGTGTGGTGAAGCCAAGAACCCACTAGCCATGATGAGGATGAGCCAATAACCCTTAAGAATGGTTGAGACAAAGTTTAGAGTCTCCCAAAAGTAAGACTTAGTTCAAAACCTTTAAGAAAAAGGGTGTGGCAAATCCAAAATCCTTGAAGAGAATGGGTGAGGCTAAACCACTTACTTGGCAAGCCTATGTATGCTTTGTGTGACTCCCTGAATGTTAAAAATGTTTCTTAAATGGGTACATACTCCATGATGTTCATACATGCATTTTTAGACATGGATTTGCATTCTTTATGTATGGTTGAAAGGGAGAAGAGCTATTGGGATTTCTAGAATCTCACCCCTTCCTCCCCACATGTCTAATATGTCTAGGTGGATCAAGTGAGTCAAGGAATGGAAGCTATCCAACTTAAAGAAGAGTAACAACAAAGTGTGAAAATTTGCTATTTTGTAGCCATATGAGTAGCTTATGATGTAATCCCTTATTGTATATATTACACAATTTCATGAACACATGTAAATATGTAAATATATCATGTATGTATGAGATTTAATGTCATATGTATGATATAGTACATTTTGGGCATTGAATAGTAAGAACTAGTATATGTGCTCTTGTGTATATCTTGGGGTGGATGAGTGAATTTGTGAAATTTGGGTTTGTGCACCTTTGAGACATGTTTATTAGACCATTTTGGTACTTTCCCAAGTGTTCAAGTGGCCATAGTTGCCTTAGAAGCTAAAATGGACCATTTGGAACTCTTATATGACACAAAAAGAGCATATTTGCAACCTAATGTGAAGATATGACCAAATGAACGAATTTGATCATGAAATTTGGCATGCTGATAGATCGCATTCAGTGCTTTTCAGAAAACCAAAGATGAGGTTATTTGGAGCTCAGTGGAATTAATTATGAATTTTCAAAATTGACATTTTTCTGTTGTTTTGGTATAAGCACTATTCATATGGTCAGTTTCTTGTGCTGTGTCATTTGAAAGACAAATGGTGTCCAATGCTGATGATGTGACGACCCTAACTTCCAATTATAGTAATTAAGGTTAAGTACATGATTAATAATCATATACCAAGGCTTGAAGTCATTAAAATTGATTACATCGGGACATCGGGAACAAGTGAGGAAATTTGAAACCTTAATGTTGCTAGGGTCATTAGCTAGACAACCACAATTATTCGAACGCGTGAGTAAATTTGATTATTAATGAGGAGCCTTTGATACTCTCATCCATCATTTCCAACTCATAAAATTCTCCTACAAGTGTTTCTAAATCATTCCTTAGCATTACCTTAAGAGAAACTAAGTTTTCTAGGTGAATATGAGAAATAGAGCACTTTCGCCGCGGCTAAATTCACTCGCGCCGCGGCCAATTACCCTTCTGTGCCTACAACTCTCAAGATTTCATCTCATGCTCTCCAATTTCCCTCCAATATCACTCTAGGGCCATTCTACCTTAATTTATGCAACTTTAGTGGTAATTATGTACCTTAATTACCCAACTAATCTATCATTGCCCTTGTGAAACTCAAATGTCACTTCCTACTTGTTCCACTAACTCATACCAACAAATTCATAAATAAATGGCAGCAAGAACACATGCATTAGCAACAATTTACATCCCATGCACATTCCATAGATATTCCATTCAACAATAGCTTACCTCTAAGACATCATATGTCTACAATTCCCATAAGGTGATCCATATCACAATTTCAGCAGAACTACATACATATATATAATGCTATAAGTTCATACATTGATATTCCACTATGATGTGCTCTAAATCCTTAACGGTTACATTTCAATCAAGCAAAATATAAACGCCTACACTTGGCAATATGATTACATGATGATGCTAGGTAAACTAATAACAAAAATTGCATCTATCCTATTATACCCAGACCAAGTGTAGCTCCCCACACCCAGCCTCAGCTCATGGATGTTCATCCACTTGCTTACCCTTATCCTTACCCGAAGAACTTTCACCTGAAATATTAATCCCATAAAACGGGGTGAGATATAAATCTCAGTAACCAAGGCAATTCCATTACATATTCAGTTTAATTACCATATATGCATAAATCAAAATCAACATCAGAATCACCTCCATTATAACAGCAAATGAAACAATTAGGCTATCATGATTACTATCCCATACTAGCAATCATATTATCACATGTTAAAGGCCATTAACATCGGAGAGGTCCGTTCACGGCACCTACTCCCTATTGAGCACAACCGGGGCTCAGTGCATCTGGGTTTGATCATAACCCGGTGCTTGATCATAGCACATGCACGGGTGGCAGCCTCACCACAGCTCCACCATGGACTCACAAGGTCCAATACAATATAACAGATAGCCAATCAATTCATTCAACATTTTCAATCAATCATATACAGCATCATATGAAACTAAATCAAATATATACATGGAATTGATATAAACCCGGTTACCTCACTTGTAGACACTTGTAACAATCACCAATGGTGCAGAATTCCTCCTATAACCATAACATCACATAATTACTACTCTAATTCATCATTAATAATCATAATCAGTACCCAAGGAATTTAAAATGCCAATGACTACCCAAGAATCATTTACCCAGCCACAACAAGACCCAATTTCGGATTTAAGTTTCCTCCACCAGAAAATTCAATATTCCACCCCAAATCCTAAGCAAATTCGTACATAATTAATACCCATTTTATAAATTAGCTATAGGGGTCTCAAATTAACCATTAAAGCATCAAAATGGAGGGTCTAAACTCACTCAAAGTCAGCCTTAATCCCAACCTACGAATTTCATCAAGAAAATCCCCAAACACTCACATTTCAGATTTTGGGTAGGATGAAAATGCTCCAAATGAAAAACTAATCGGACCAAATTAAGGAGAAAGATGAGGGGATTAAGTTGTATAACTATTACCTTGGCTGAATCTTGCTCTAAGTATGAGAAAATGCAGAAATTTGGTCCCAAACCCTAGCCTCCTTCTCCACCTCCGATTTTGCCTCTTGAATCTTATGTTTCAGCAAGTGAGTAAGTGGGTGGGGTATTAGGGTTTAAGTTGGGTCAAGTATGGGTCATGGGCTGCTCCAAGATCCATCTCCACTTGGGCTTCAGATTTTAGCTTATTGGGCCAGTTTTTGGAGTGTTGGGCTGCAGAATTTACTGGGCCAGTTTTTACACTTAAGTTGCTGAAATTTAACTAGGTTTGGGCCAAGTTTGAAGAGCTCAAGAGTTTTAGGTCTGCACAAGGATTATTGGGCCACTTAGAAGAGTCTATACAAAGTAAATCTTGGGCCTCCATCACACTAAATTATGTTAGGTTTGCACATAATCCATTGGGCCTCCATTAGCCTCTTCTCATGATCTATTAATTTAGGCCTAGATAGAATTTCTATCCCAATTAAATCTCAAACCCAAATTAATAATTTATCTCTCTAAAGTCTCCATTCACTTAACTTGCCTAATGAGCCCATATTAATTACTCTTAATTAATTCTAATCCATGATTAATACCTTAATTAATTATGGGGTGTTACAGATGACATTTTATAGCCATAAATGAGACATGATAAGCTTTCTATGGCCACTAAGATCACTCTAATTGAACATCTAAGTAAGGAGATATGAATTTTTGAAATTTATGGGTAGTACTAGTAGCAATAGGCGACCTTTGTTACTATTCCATCAATTTTTAGTAGCTAGACATCTTTGTTATGGCCTGAAATTATTTTTACCATAAATTAGACATTTGTAACTTTCCATAATAGTATAGTGTGATTGATTTTGATTTTGTTATAATTAGTTATGATTTTTCAAATTCATGATAGAAAACTAGAAAATCAACCTGAGGCTGCACACATTATTTTCATGTTTATACTCCATTGACTCAATTTCTTGGCCACTTCTTAAGATGGTTATAAGTTGTATTTGTGCATTTAAATATGAGAATGAGATGGATGAGTCCATATGGTCCACGAGACATGGAATGAAAAATTCATACACGATGCAGTGTAAAATAATTGAATATTTTTAATGTCTTTCCTTTGGAAACTTGTGTAATCCAAGGAAGTGAGTTTAGAAATAACATGAAATGAGTTAGAAAATTATGGTGTTACACATATCATGTAGGTCTGACTAGGGTCTAGTATGATCAATACAGGGGTTGAGGTAAGCCTTTTTTTAACTCTTGAAAACTATTCCCACATTTTTTATCCCACACGAAAGGCTTATTCTTTCTTGTTAGCCTTGTCAGTGGTAAAGCAATTTGAGAGAAAATCCTATATAAACCATCTGTAGTAACTTTCTAAACCCAAAAAGCTCCTTATCTTAGTAATTGTCTTAGGCCTTTCCCATCTCAGAACTACTTCCATTTTATTGGGATCTACTTCGACCCCATTCTGAGAGATGACATGACCTAAGAACCTGACTTCTGTAAGCCATAATTCACACTTACTGAGTTTAGCGAATAACCATTTTTCTTTTAAAACATTTAGGACAATTCTCAAATGCTCCTCATGATCTTTAAAAGATTTGGAGTACACTAAAATATTATCAATAAAGACCACAACAAACCTATCTAAGAACTGCCTAAAGATTTTGTTCATGTAATCCATAAAAATAGCAGATGCATTGGTAAGTCCAAACGGCATTACTAGAAACTGGTAATGACCATACCTGGTTCTAAATGCCATTTTTGGAACATCGTCAGCTTTCACCCTTAGCTGATGATATCCTGATCTTAAATTAATTTTAGAAAACACACAAGCATCAACTAATTGATCCAGTAAATCATTGATCCTCGAAAGTGGGTACTTATTCTTTACAGTTACTTTGTTTAATTCCCTGTAATCAACGCACAATCTTAAACTTCCATCATTCTTTGTAACAAAAAGCATTGGAGCACCCCATGGAGACACACTTGGTCTAATAAGCCCTTTTTCTAAAAACTCCTTTATCTGTTTCTTTAATTCAGCCATTTCATTTCGGTGCCATCCTACATGGGGCTTTAGATATTGGTCCTACTCTAGGCACAACATCAATTGAAAATTCAACTTCCTTTTCAGGGGGTAAACTTCAAGGAATTCTTTAACTATAAGAATTGCATCAATACCTTCTTCAACTTCAGTTTGGAATGAAAAAAACAATACATACCCTTAACATCCTTTTTCCAAGTATCTCTCTGCTTGGGCTATCGTCAAAAAGTTAATCTTCCCTTCTATACATGAGATTGTTTCAATTTAGGGTAACACTAGGGTTTTATTTTTACAAGCTAATAGGATATTATTTGCGGGCATTCGGTTTAGGCCAATTATGACATCTATCTCATAGAAAGGCATACAGATAAGGTCTATGGTACTACTACAGTGTTCATATTGGACAATGCAGTTTAAACATACTCGAGAGGTCCTTACTTTAACTATAGTTAGAGTGGAAATAATTAGATCATAAGGTATTCTATTTATAATCAGACTTAGACGCCCAGCGTAGTCATAGAATATGAATGAGTGATCAGCACCTGAATCAAACATTGTAATTACAAGATAATCATTTATCTTGAGCATACCTTGGACCATATATGATGATTGGTGAGCTTCATTATGTGATAAGGTGAACACTCGCCCTTGAGTTTGTGGTCTTTTGCCTTTGTAATTCTGGTTTTCGTTAAACGACAGAAACTGGCACGTTTTCAAAGCGAGTCTCTTGAAATGAAATAATTAACGTCCCAAAAAATTTGAACAACATTCTAAACTCCTAAAAAGGAGAATTCTAACCTCAAACGAAAGGAAAAATGGAGCTAGAATGAAGAAACAAATTTAGACGAAAACTTTACGAAACGTAATGGCATTTTTATAATTTTGAGCAAATTTTGGAATTCACACAGGAGGGCTTTTTAAATGAAAGTTTTAAGTTCTTCGGGTTCTCAGAGGCCCTGAAAATTATGGGAAGCCCCGTGATAGGTAAATCCCCTCCGGTGGATATTTTTCAATGTTAGTGCACCCAAACTTTGACGGATTCATTCGGGAAGGTTTTAGCTTTGATTTGAGTGATTCCAAAGACATTTTATTTAATTGGAAACCTAAATTTTATAATGGAGAAGACGGTTCTAAAAAAGGAGCTAAAACAAAGGAGAAACAAAAATGCAAAGTATGAAGGGAAAAATTAGAATTTTTAAAAAAGTCACCTTCCTACTTCTATATATAGGTGGTGCCCCACTTTCTTCCCCATTTGGAATCAGAAAATTTTGCATAATTTTAGAAGAGAGAGCTAGGGTTTTGGGTGCACTAAGGGAAGAAGAGAAGGAGAAGAAATTCTAAGCTAAAGGCATGTTTTCATGGTTGTTTTTCATGCTTTTCTTCATCCCTACCTCCTCTCCTCCCTTCTCCTTTGTTTCCTTTGATTGACATGGAGTTTATAAATTTGATTCAAGGAAAAGTTTTGGATTTGAAGAGAGGAGCTTGGAGAAAGCAAGATTCAAGCCAAAATAAGCAAGGAAACTAGGTAAAATGTCATCATATAGTTGATGCTTTCACCCACCCTTCTTTTCCATTTTGCCTAACCCTAGGAGCCATAGGAAGATCTGATTTTCAAGCCCAACCAAACATGAATCTTAGGTAATTAAGGGAGAAGAACAAGAATATGCAAAGAAAACAACAAAATAACCATTAGATTTCAAGATGCAAATTCTAAGGTTTTGTGTGCACCTTCCAAATTCTGATTTTGTGTGATGATTCCTAGGTTTAATTAAGAGTTTAAATGAGTTCTTGAGACCCCTAAGATGCTCCCCACAAGCTTCCTCCTTCAAGAAAATAAAGAAATCTCCATGGAGGCCAAGGAAGCTCATAGTCTCAGCCAAAGCATGTTCATATAGCTAAGGAGAGTTTTAAATTTTTCTAAGGCCATTCTTGAGTCATATTTGATGAATGAAAATGAGGGGAAGCCTTGGGAAAAATTTAGAACTCATAGAAAGTGATGTGGTGTCTTAGGTTCCATATTATGTCCTAAAGAAGCAACATGATGTTAAGCCTTTTATTTTAATTGTGTGATGACTCCAAGAGGCTTAAAAGGAGTCAAGAATCATACTTGAAAGGAAAGAATGAAGTCTAAAAATTATTTGAGGGGTGTTGCTCATTAGGTGCATTTATGGATCATAATGGGGTTTATAGAACAACCTATTGTCTAAGCAAGTTGTGTGGCCTTAGAATTTGTTTCATGAACCTAATTGGCTTCCATAAATTGTATCTAGGCCAAGAGAAAACATCTCCACAAGTTTGTGGGTGTGTGGCCAAAAGAGGAGGCTTGAATTCCAAGGAAAAAGTATGTGATTGTATACAAGGTAGCTCTCTCCACCTTCTCCCATGCATGGATATGTGTGTAGCTTGTCTTAGCATGTGTGTATGTATATTTTCAAGCCATGAAAAGTATGCTAGCATAATTTGATATGCCATGAGTTATGATGACATATTATGTTTTCAAATGAATGTATGATGTTTGTTTGAGTTTGCTTGAATGTGGAGAGGCCAAGAACTCTTAACCATGGTGAGGATGAGCCAATAATCCTTAGAATTGGTTGAGATAAAGTAAAGAGTCTCCCAAAAGCAAAGTGGGCTTCCAGGAGTATGGTTGAGTCCAAAGCTCTTAAAGAATGAGTGAGGCAAGTTTGAAACCATGAGGAAAAGTGTGAGGCCAATCCAAACACTTGGTGAGCTCTTGAATGTCTTGTATGACTTGTTCACATGCCAAGCTTGCTTTTGAATGTTCATGACTTTCATTTTATTCATGCATGCATTTTTAAGGTTTGCTTTGTATATATTATGAATGATTGAATGGGAGATGAGCTATTGAGATTCTTTGAATCTCATTCCCTCTTCTCTAATGATATAATATGCTAGGTGGACCAAGTGGATATAGTAATGGGAGCCAACAACATTGAAGAAAGAAGATTGACAACCATATGCCTAGCTTTTATCTTCTTGGAACCATAATGATGCTTCATGATGTATATTGTTGTGTAAATGGTCTGTGACCATTGAGACATGTGTAATTATGATATTATGTGATGTAGGAATGAAAGAGTATGTTATATGAATGATGGAATGTAAATTGGGTATGTTATGGCATTATAGCTTCATGAATGGCTTTATGAAATATGCATAAGTGTGGATGAAAAGGCCAAAATGAGATGCATGAGGTTTAGGACCATTTGAATAGCTCACAAAAGTCTTAAATGTGCTTTTAGACTTACCTAAAAGGTGCCAAAACTAAAGGAAAGTCAATTGGCAATTTTGGTACCCTATATGGAGCTAAAATTGACTATAATGGAACCATATCTCACTTTTTAGCCAAATGAGCTCTTCTTGATTTGAGATTTGGCAGGCATTTAGAGCTTGTTGAGACTTTTTAGGAAGCTAAAGAACATAATTTTTGGAGGTCTACAGAATATTTGATAAATTTTCAAAATTGGCAATTTTTCTGGTTTTGGTCTACTACACTATTATTTGGTCGGAAAATGAAATCTATCACACAAGGCCTAAATGATGTCCAATTGCCATGAAATTTTATACAAAGAAACTATGTATTTACAGTGACTTGTATCAACTAGAAACACCTCATTTGGATGTCTAGAGAGGGAGATATAAATTTTTGAACCTTCTCTCTAGTATCAGGAGTTTTACTCGACTTGAGTTATTATTCCATTGCATTTAGAGGCCTGGGTTGCCTGAACTAGTCTGGAAATATTTTTTCCCTCTAGCTAACATCCACATATTTTTAGATTGGTATCATTTTTATGAATTGGATTTTTGTGAAATTAATTGGATATTTTCAAAATTTTCTGTAGAAATTTGTGACAGCATCAGAAGGCAGTTTGACCTCTGGACGTTTTCAGATATCAAACATCCTCTGTGGTGGATGTCATAGTTTGGAAATATTTGTAGTGTGAGGTAGACATCCGTAGCTTTCTAGAATGGCCAAGAATGTATGATTTAAATTTTTCTAAAATTAGTTGTAATTTTCCAAAATTTGGTCAGAAAAGGGGTCAAATTTGGCTGAAATTTAATAGGCATATTTTAAGCTCCCCTTCGTGATTCTTGAGTTGTATGCCATATTTTATGATGCAAATGAGTTGTAATCATGTAAATAAATATGAGAATGCCTTGTATGAGCTCATACGATTCACGTGACACCAAGTGGAATTTTTATACACGATGCAATGTGAAAATACCCATTATTTCTAATGCGTTTCTCAATGATAGCTCACATGATTCATGTACTTGAGTTATAAAAAGGCATGAGATAAGCTAGAAATTATGGTTTTACAACCTTCCTCCTGAGTACATTCTCATGTGTAGTGTCCAACTTTGTGGCATTTGTAGCAGATGTTTATTCCCAGTAAGATGGCCTATCTCCATGATTTTTTGCCACATTTAGTGCATTCTGTAGTTGCACTCCTTTGTGAGTTATGACTTCCTCACTTTCCATATCTTTGAACTTTTTTCCATTCCATGGCTTCTTTCCTTTCTTCTTATTGTTGCTATTATTGTTGTTGGAGGTTCCTTCTTCCATTATCTTAATGGTCTTGAAGTGTTCTTAAGATATAACCTTATGGTTCAGGCTATTCTTTGTTATCTTGTAGACATCTACAAGGGCATTGAAGGTTTGAATCTTGATAGTCGTATATGTTTAGCCAAATATTCGTCAAGAGGCTCATCATCTTTTTGCTTTAGTGTAAGGAACTCAGCTTCCTTCTCATCCTTCATTGATTGTGGAAAGTACTTCTCTTCCCAAGTGATAGGAATATTATTTGTTCTAAATATTAGCTCTGTGTTCCTCCACTAACAATCAGCTTCTTCTTTTAACATAAAGGTAGCCATTCGTGCCTTTAGTTCTGTGGTGCAGTTCATAAACTTGAATATCTTTTCCAGCTTCATGATCCAATCTTCATCCTTTTGAACATCAAACTTTCCATCAAAAGTGGGTGGATGGTATTTACAAAATCTTGCAATCAGTTGCTGATTATCCTAAGCCATCACTGGTTCAAGCTATGGTTGTTGCACAGGTTGGTGTACCACTTCTAGTACTAGTGGTTGGTCATCTGCTACTTGTCCCCTTTCTTGGTTTTGTTTTGCCAAAACCTCTTAAAGTCTTTCCATCATCCTTTGTTGTTCATCTAACCTATCCATAATTATTTGAATAGGGTCTAAGGGAGGTCTTTCGTTGTTTCCTAGTATATTTTGTGCACTCCTTCTTGTATGGACCATCCTTTCTTTTAATATGAAACTAACTTAATAAGTATCATTTATTTACTTATTTTTAGAAAGTATATTTATGCTAAGCATGTCGATCAATATCAAGAACTATATATTCATAGTGCATTCATACAATATTTAATTTAGCTGTACATATCTTCATTCTAGTGTCTAGGTTCGACTACTTAGGTATACAACACTTATCAAAACTTCCTAGACTTAGTTCATCACTTATAACTAGTACATTATAAAATACTAACTTTTAGCTTAAGTAAGCTTCCACTTAGCCCACTTTTGTAGCTCCTTCAGATTCTCATTAAAGGTGTGTAAATTCTTTTCTCTTATATCTTCTATAATGAGGGACCACAGCTCCTCCTCAGGGAGTACATCAAAGAGGGCTTCTATCCATACTTTATCTTTAACTCTTACCCTATCGATCTTGACAATCTCGTGCAACCTTCCAACTCATTCCATGAAATCCATATAAGTGACTATGATGTCATCATGTTCTTTCGTGACCTTTTCATAGATCTCAAAACTTCCTGCAATTCGCTACTTTATAGTTCACAAAAATTAGTTGATCTTTACTTTGATCAGGACTTATGAATGCAAACATTAATCTTAAAGCTTATAAATCTATAAACTATTCTTTTACTAACAGTAGAAGTTTCCAACCATGTACTAGAACCTCTGCTCTAATACCATAAATGTCACATCTTATACCTCAAACCCTTATAGTCATTTAGAACCATTTCTAAATGCAATTTGAACCTTTACAATCTCTAAAATCCATATCCTTAAACCATAATATCGCTGAACACAATAGTGGGTTAACTTTTAGTGTCTTTCTCAACTTCAAAAATTCATAACTTAATATACAAAAATCATTTTCATGTGCTTCAAAATTCTACTTAAAGCTTGATGAGTCGGCTTTAAGAAAAATATGTTGTGATTCATATTCCATGTCAATTGATTTAGTTTATTTTTGCTTAAAAGCTATTCAATTCACTAACACAGTAAAGTTCTAGAATCGGACCCCTGACTTTGGAAAATCATAACTTTTTGTACACAAATCCAAATGAGGCAAATTATGTCTTCATTTAAAGCATAGAATATCTACTTTAACATACTAAGAGCTCATGTGGATGCTCAAATAGTGGTAGAAATCGTGTGAGCTATAGTATAGACAACTCGGCAACAGTTATCCAACACTTCATGACTAACTTGTAAGAATCATATCTAAGGCTACAAAGATCCAAATGACCTGATTTTTAGCTTGTTGGAAAGCTTAAGATGTCTAGTTTTTACCTAAAAAATATTATGACCTAATTCAAACATTTGCTAGGACGTTTTCAATGAAACAACGATGTTACTTAGAACCCAAACAGATTCGCAGCATGAAAACTTTTGCATAACTAAGCATACTTGCAAGCTATAAACATCCATGAGTTCATTCCAATGATAATTAGACATAATAAGGGGTCTATATTACTGCCCATGGACCAAGTAAATGCTTATAAGGTTTACACATAATTTTACAACTTGGTCAACAAAATCATGAACATTCATGCTTCCACAAAACATAGCATAAAACAAGGAATAAATCTTCATGAATCAACTTGCTATCTTCTTGCCTTTTCCTTTAGATGTGCTTGCACCTAAAAGTGGGAATTTTAGGGATGAGATTTAGGGAAATCTCAGTAGTACAATACCCATCCATATTCAAGCATGCTTACATCATTTATAAAGTATAGCTTAGCCATAATAACCTTAAACATACATGCTCAAGCAAAGATAACTGCACATGGCCATGAAATATATCAAGCATCAGAACATGTGAGCATTTAAATTCATAACATTATGGCAAACCATCAGCATTTCATCAATCATCAAACCATACTTAAACAAGAATAGGTAAGGAGTCCTACCTTGGATTCTTCCAAGTTCTTGGTGTGATTCCCTTTCAAATGTGTTTCCACAAATATTAAATCCTGAATATTCATAGTCATATATAATCATCAACACAAGGTTTATCATAGTTTAATTAGCTTAAAACCCAAGCTCCCTTTTACTTTATTTATTTTTTACTTGGGCTTTTAGGGGCCTAACTTTAACATTTTCTATGCTTGTCCTAAATTTAATTACATACCTTTTTCCTCCTTATCTCTTTATGTTGCCTCTCCTTCTCTCTCTTGAGTGGATGAAGCTTGGTGTGAAGAAATGAGGGAGTGGGAGGGGCTATTTATAGGTGGAGGGAGGTGGTAGAAGTTTAAAGCAAATTTAATTATTGTTTCAAGTTCACTGTTGGATCAAATATCTTTAATTATGGGCCATTGATCTTAGGGTTTTGTTTTTTAACTTTTCCATCCATTTGCATGCCTAAGGGCCCATTTAATTGGCTCAATTTCTTTTAATTCATTATTAAGCTTGGTCTTGATTTTTATTGGCCCAGTTTCCACCTTTAGACTTTTTTTTTAAAGGTTTATAGGATTTCTTTCTTTTTGGGCTTGATCCTTTCTTTTATTTTTGAACTTCTTTCCCAATAGGCCTAAACCTCTTTTACCTATTAGGCTTAGCCTTTTCTTCTTATTGGACTTGGGTTTACTTTAAATTATTGGGCCTCTTTTTTATTTTTCTTTTGGGCTTGGTCCTTTTTATCCTTATTGGGTTTTTCTAAAAATACTTTTATTTCATGGTATGCCATCTTTAATCATTATCATCAAAGTACCAGATGTTACACTCCATGCATAAATGGAATCATGTGATACACACTCACTTATTCACAGGCTCCATTCTCACGAGTCAATGCACACACAAGTTCATGTAGCAAAAATACACACATGCATGAGAGAGCTCTTCCATATATACACACACGTCCATGGGTCTCTCCCACATGTAGTTTTCATTTCATGTTCACATACAATGCCACGAGACCAAGTCATCACACATAGCTCACATGAACACACTAACACGTACACTCACACACCTACTTCATTTACACGTAGCACATAGGCTGAAGGAAGAAGGTAGCAGCAATAAGTCACTCATAGCATCTCACGCCACACATACAAACACACACATAATTACGTGGGAGGTGGTTTAGGTTTTAGAAGGCCCAAGGTATGAGCTCCTCCCTTCTTGATGCACCTACGAGATGGCATAAGTCACTGTTCCACATAGCATGCTCTATTACATTCACAAGCTCTTTCATGTCACACTGCAACAGACACTCAGCAACATATGGAAAGCATACACGGGTTTTGACATAAAGAGTAGCATCACGTGAGACAAAAAGAAAAAGGAAAAAAGAAAAGAAGCACATGAAGGAAAGAAAGAATGTGAGAGGGGGAGGCTAAAGGGAACACATGAAATGCTAGATTATGGGGACCCACTAATTCAGGAAGAGAGCACATGAGAGGTTTAAAAATAAGATAGGATCATGCATCATCCATTGAGAATTCAATCATCATCCACCCATTCATTCCACGTATCACTCATCCATTCTCCTCCTTGAAGCTATGGCTTATACCTCCATTCTTCCTCCATAATCTTCACTCCATGAACCACTAATTCCATCTTGTGGCTAGCTAGGATGAAGACTATGATTGGAGCTTGAATCCATGGAGATTGTCAAAGGATTAGGCTAAGATTCCTATTTCATTTTTTGTTTCTCATTCTACGTCAATCCTTATTCTTGTATTTACTTGATTAAGTTTGTAATTAACTAAGATTGGTGTGGTTTGTAACTAAAAGCTAGTTAAATATCAAATAGGAGAGTAATTGATGATTAATGGATTGATTTTAGTGCTAGATTCTTCCTTGATCTTCAATTTTCCATGTATGTAGTCAAGGTATTTAATGAAATGTATGTGAGGAATTGTGTGCATAATGTCTAATTTGAGGTCTCCTTGGAGTTTAATTGGTAAATTTAACATCTTAGGGTGATAATTCAAAGGCTAATTTGATTGATTAATTACTCAATTCAAGTGTTCAGTGATCTTAGTGACAAGAATTAATTATTCAACATGAAGTTAAGGTCTCAATTAAACATCAAATTATTAGTGTCTTAAATCGTTTGTGGTAATTCAAGATAACTTGTTATGAACACAAATAGGGACTCTTAGACTAGAACCATTAATAATTGAATTAGGATAAGGATAATGGATATCAAGGGATAAATCCAAAGCTAATCATATATCCATTAGCTAGCTTCTTAATTCATGCAATTTAGATAGTAGTTTATATTTTTGATTCAATTTAAATTCTAGTAAGATTTAATTAAAAACCCACTCTAATTAGGTAGTTTTTAGAGTTCTTTTACACTTAAAAAGCTTAATTGAATATTGAAATTTATTTCTAAGGGAAACGATCTAGGTTACACTCTATACTGCAAATCATTTTCAGCCTAGTTTGTTAGAGGTTGCTCAACACAATCGTCAAATTTGGCATCGTTGCCGAGGAAATTGGATTCTTTATTATTTGAAAAGGTTTTCTAAGTGTCTTATGTCACACCATACTTTATAATAGTCTATATTCCCATATTTAAGGAAACTTCCATGTACAAGCAAGAAATGCCAAGAAAAGGGAATAAATAATATCATTTAATTGCGTTACGTTGCGTCTAAAAAATTAAATTTTGATTTTTAGACCCCGAAAACTTTCCAACATCAATCTCAAATTATTATCCATCCATATAAATCATAAAAATCTCAAAACTTAGTATAAACCATGGATCAAGAACCAAAAATAACAAATTCTCATGTTTTGCCTCGAGTTTTAGGGTGATAGAATTTGAGGTAATTTTGAAAATCATAACTAAATCTAGAAAAATTGAAATCAATCAAATCATAGTTTATTGAAAATATCTAGATGTTAAATTTATAGAAAAATAATTCCCAGCCATAAAAGTCTCATCTAGACCACACTTGACATTAGAAAAGGCACAAAGGTCAAGCTGTCTAGAATTTTGATACAGATTACTGATACAAATTTTGGAAATTCATAATTAATTCCAAAAAAATTTAATTTATATAAATATACCAATTTGGAAAGATGTGGATGTTACATAGAGGAAAAAATAGTTCTAGATCAATCTAAGAGTAGTCAGACCCCAAAAATCAATGGAATAGTACTGAGGGTTTAGAGAAACACCAAGAACATAATAGCAATTTCAAAAATTCATATCTCCCTCTCTAGACATCCAAATGGGGTGCTTCTAGTTGGCACAGGTCCCTGGGAAGGTCTAGTATCTCCTTGTAAAATTTCACAACAATTGGACATCATTTGCCTCATGAATGACAGAGATTCATTTCGGACCAAATGAATAGTACCAATAACAAATTCTGAAAATTCAGCCAACTTAAAAAATTCTTCAAAAATTCCACAGACCTCCAAATAATACCCACTTTAGCTTCCCAAAAAATTTCTTAACAAGACCTAGATACATGCCAAATTTTAAACCAAGAAGAGCTCATTTGGATAGAAAGTGACACAACTCCACAAGATGGTCACTTTTTGCTTCATATAAGGTATCAACTTAGTCCAAATGGCTTCCTTTTGGGTTTGGCACCTCTTGGACAAGTTTGAAAGCACAAATACCAATTGTAGGAGTTGCCCAAATGGTCCCAAACACCATGCATCCCCATTTGACCATTCTATACCCAATAATACACTAGTAACCATAGGCTATTCAAGATGCAAAATACACATTTTCATTGATTCAATGTTACATAAGGTCTACACAATATCCACACATCATATTGCAATAACTCATGATCTTACATCCCAAAAATAATATGTACAAACTCATTTTGACATACAATTCCAATTTGAATTACATAACTAACAAAGTATGACATATTAAGTCCCTTGGCTTGCATTCCTTTGGTCTTGAGCACCACTTAGACATTTTAAGATGGAAAAGGGAAGGGGAATGAGATTCATGAAACCTCAATAGCTCACACACCCATTCACACACACACACTCATGGCATACATACATCAAAGGCACAAATATGCATAATGATTCAAACATAAAGCATGCAAGTCCACACTTTCATGCCACCATTTTTAATCAAACTCAAGAATATACTCTAGGGACTTTTGTTTTGCCTCACCCCATTTCTAGGACTTCTGGATTTTTCTCACCCTTGGATAGGGACTTTTGACTTGGCCTCACCCATCTAGGAGACTTTTGGCCTTGTCTCACCCATGCCATGAGACTTCTGGTGTCTCTTCACCTACATTAAGGGACTTTTGGCATTACCTCACTCTTGTAAGCCATTTTCACAACCAAAGCTATTCAAGAAGACACATTGGTACCAATGCAATATCAAGACATCAAGTGGCATGTTCTCAATTCATAAGAGCATATATGAGCACACAATGACATATATATGCAACCAAGAATGCAAGAGAATGTGGTAGAGAGCTACCTTAAACTTATGTAAGTTCTTCTTTGCATTACTCCTTTCCTTTCTCAGTCTCACAAGAACACTTAGGTGGGTTAGGATGCTCTTGGCCTAAGCATCATAAATAGCATACCATTTTACACTTGAAGTAAGCCAAGACACCAATTTCATTCTTAGAAACATACTTAATTCTACAAGTGACATAATGATTCCATAATTAGCCTATTGAAGTAAATTTCATAATTCAAGTTCTAGACTCCATTCTCTTTTCATTTATAGGCCTCTTAACCTCATTCAAGCTCCTTGGAGCCTTGACACATTCATTTATACAAGCTTAAACACAAGTTGCTTCATAAGGCTCCATTATGGACACCATTGTCCCATCTTCCAAACTAAGACTCTTAAATTTTTCCTAATGGTTCCTCCCATCTTTTAACATCATATGGAGTCCTAAACAAAGGCTAGAACAAATTAAAACATCCCCTAGCCTTGTGCTCTTGCCTTGGCCGAACAATGTACACAAAAGGAAGTTCATGAAGCTTTTGTTTTCTCCTTGATGGGAGAGCCATTGGGAGGCTTTCTAGAGGTCTTAAGAGCCCAATGGAACACTTAAATAGCCAAGGAAATTCATGTATTAAATCAGATTTTACAAAACCCTAAAGAATCTTACACTTTCCTAACTTACTTTCCATTAGTTCTTTCTTTAATTTCTTTGCATAATCTTAATGTTCACACTCTTTTTCCTAGGATTCACCTTTGGTTCTACCTAAAATCCATCCCTTCCTACTCATCCCTAGGCTGGTCGAATGGTGCACAAGAAAGAAGCAAAGAGAAGAAGCAATAAAGCCATGAAATACCTTGGATTCAAGCTTGGTTTCAAGACTTTTTCTTCTTGGTTTGCTTCTCCTCAAAGAATTCAAACTCTTCCCTCTAGTTCTAGACTTAAAACAGAACCAATCCATTCAATAACACCATAGAAAGAGAGCTAAGAAGGAGAGGAACAAGATTGGAAGAAGGAAAAACATGAAATTCTATGAAATTCCTTACCTTTTCCTTGGTTTCTTCCATCCTTTCTCTCTTCCTCTTGTGTGCCTAAGAGAGAGCCTCCTTTTTCCATATTTTGGGTAAAGAGGGTCAACCTAAATGAGGGGAGGAAGAGTCATGAAGCTTATGAAACATTCAAGAAGCTAACTTTTTCAAAAATTCTAATTTCGTCCTTTTATAATGGCAATTTCATTTTGGCTTCATTTTAGCTCATTTTTTAGAACTATGTTTTTCATTATAAAATTTAGGTTTCCAATTTAATAAAGTGCCTTTAGAATCACTCAAATTGGAGCTAAAATTTTCCCAAATGAATCCGTCAAAGTTTGGGTTCACCGTTATTAAAAAACATACACCGGAGGGGCTTCACCAGTCCCAAGGCTTCCCATGGTTTTCAAGGCCTTTGAGAATCCTAGGCAACTCAAAATTTCTATTTAAAAAGCCCTCTTATGAGTTTCTTCAAAAATTGCATATATTTATGAAAATACCATTACGTTTTGTCAATTTTCGTCATAATTTGTTTCAAAGTCCTAGCTCCATGTTTATTTCTATTTGAGCTTAAGATTATTATTTTTTAGGAGCCTAGGACACTACCCAAATTTTTGAGGACATTATCTAGCTCATTCCAAGGGACTTACTTTTATACCATTCATTTCATTATTTTATGGAATTTACCGTTTGTTACATTTTCTAGCCTCTTAAAATAAATTTTGTCCTCGAAATTTAAATACATACTTTAGGGAAATAACTCTGGATATTTCTATCTCATTTGATCCTCTAGCTCCCAAGTTGTCTCCTCAGATATTAAACCCTTCTAGACCACTTTCAATAAAGGAATGTTCTCATTTCTTATTTATTTTAGTTTATCATCCACAATTCTCTCTGGTTTCACTATATAAAAAAGATTTTCTTGCAATTGAATATGCTTATATTCTATGACATATGAAGGGTCTGGTAAGTACTTTTTCAATTAGGAAACATGGAAAACATTATAGATTTGGGCTAAGTTTAGAGGTAGAACTATCCAGTAAGCCAAGAGTCCAATTTTCTCAAAGATTTCAAATGGACCAATGTACCTAGGACTGAGCTTTCTTACCCTCAAAGACTAACCTACCCCAGTCACTGGAGACACTTGGGTGAATACATGGTCTCTAATCTCAAACTCTAACAACCTTCTTCTCCTGTCGTCATAACTTTTTTGCCTTCTCTAGCCTATAAGAGGTTTCTTTCTAATCATTTCTATCTATTGGATGGTCTGGTCCATTATCTCAGGTCCTATCAGACTCCTCTCACCTAGCTCAACCCAACACAGAGGGGATCTACATTTTCTCCTATATAAAGCTTCATAAGAGGAAATCTAAATATTAAAATGATAGCTATTATTATACGCAAATTCTGCTAATGGCAGGTATGCATTCCAATTACCCCTAATCTCTAATACATACACCTTCAACATGTCTTTCAGGGTTTGGATGGTCCTCTCAATTTGACCATCTGTCTGGGGGTGATAGGTAGTACTAAAATGTAACCTGGTCCCTAAGGCATGCTGTAATGACCTCCAAAAGTTTGATGTGAACCTGGGGTCTCTGTCAGATACTATACTACTGGAAACTCCATGAAGTCGTATTACCTCTCTGATATACAACTGGGCTAATTTATCTAATGTATAGGTAGCCTTAATAGCTAGGAAGTGCATAGACTTCGTCAATCTATCTATAATCACCCAAATAGCATCATGCCCAGAGGGTGTTCTGGGTAACCCCATAATGAAATCCATAGTTATACTATCTGATTTCCATTTGGGGATATCTAGGGGTTGCAACAACCCAGTGGGTCTTTAATGTTCTATCTTAATCCTTTGGCACACAAGACATCTTGCCACATAATCTGTGACATCATTTTTCATTGGGTAATATGCTTCAATCTTCCTATACTTTGCATTTTATTAGGACTAACTCTAGTATACATGATAGAATAGTGAATACTAATGCATGTGATGATATTGCTTCTGAATTGCATGATGATGAAATAAATGAGGAAATTATTGTTGAATCCTCTAATATGATTGATTGTGGTAATGCATTAAGCAAAAATGATGCATTTGTTGATGTTCATGAGCCTTTATATACTGATGCACTTGGTTTTTCTACCCTTAGCTGTGACCATAGTGATGATTTCATTTCTAAATTAGTTAATGATGATTCTATTGAGTCTAAGGTAGTAGAAAAGTGTGGGGGTGACTTAATATGTGATGACATGATTGGTGAAATAGTGAATGTAGCATGTGATAAGGATATGGATAATACAATTGTTGAGAATCTTCTTATTGATAATTTAGACTCTACTCTCTAATGCTTATGTAATGATTTGCATACATGTCTTGCATGTGTTGAGATAGATGAATTTCTGAGGTCTGATGATTCTATTAAGTCCACGGATTCCTTTGTCTACACTGAAACTGTTAATGAGATTGATTCTACTAATCATACTAATATTGATGAGAGCATGCATAGAGAAGATCATACTAATGTTGATATTCAGAGTTCTATTGATGCTTGTGCTATTGTTGACACTAGTGAGAGACTGGATTTTGTTGTTGATCATTGTATAGAGTCTCATGATTCTACTAATGTCTCTGTGGATAGAAAGGATATTGTTTCTTTTATTGAGACTTCTGAACAGGTTCATGAAGTTAGTGAACTAATTCCCAACAAGTAACAGACTCCTCCAATTGAGGTGAAGCAACTGCCAAATACCTTTAAGGATTTTCACTTGAAAGACTATGAGAAGTTGCAATTGAATTTTTCCATTAATGCAGTAACTTTTACTAATGAGGGTCCAATTGATTTCATTAGTTTAGATAGATATGTAGAGGGTTTAATGTTTAATGTTCATGAATTTGATCTCAAATTCTCTTACATTAGATTTGAACATGCTAAATTTGATTTTTATTCTTTTACTTCTTATGATCATGCTGAATTTGACTTTCCAAAACTACTGATGGTTGAGGAAGCCCATGAATTATCCTTGAATGATCAGTCAAAATGCTTCAAAGTGGTTAGACTTAAATTTGTCAAATTGAAGAGGAATGAACCTGTTTTAATTTTGGTTTTTGATATATATAATTAGTTGGTCTTTTATAGAGTCCTTTTTAGTTTATGATGTAGTTATCTTTTCTTTTCCACATCACTATTTGTTTTGTTCTATTTTGTAGGTAATAAATGGTTGATAGCCAATAGCTACATGAAAATTTGAGCCACCCTTGATATCTTCATTCCATTTCATCCGGTTGTACACTTCCCTTTCTACTTTTTATATTGTGTTGTTTATCTTTTGATTGGATCTTATGCTGGCATTGAGGATAATGTAATATTTAAGTGTAGGGTGGAGAACCATTCCATTTCATCTTTTCTTTGTTTTGTTTAAAAAAAATTGAAAAAATTGAAAGATTTTGATAAAAATTGAAATTTAAAAAAAATTTTGAAAAACAAAATAGTATGATTTTTTTTAAATTTTTTGTGGAAGTTGTAAATTGAGATGATTATAGCTTAGATACACTTTGACATGATAAGTGATGGATCTTGTGTTTTGATTCAAGTGAAGTGACAATGAATTTGATTTCAATGAATTATTTTGATAGCCATTAGTTTGTGAGGATTTAAGCCTTATTTGTTCATTTCTAGTATGCATTCACCTATCATTATTTTCACTTTAGAACTTATCTTGAATCTTTGTTGAGACCACATTTGCATTTACATGAATGAAAATGATAATGCATTCATTTCTTTTATAGCTAGTTAGCCAAATAGCCAAACTTATATACATTTTATCCATCATTTAGCCAATTGGGACCTTGTTTTATTTTCTTATTGAGCCCATAGCCATGAAAAGCGAAAAAATAGTTTTCCACCTTGTTTTAAGATACCTTATAGATTTTAAAGAGCATTACATCTAATTCGAATAGGTAAATGTGTGCTTTACATCATTTAGGTTAGTAAAAGTTAAAGAAGATGTTAAAAAAAATGAAAAAAAAATTTATAGAAAAGCAAAAGAGAAAAAAAAAAGGAGCAATGAATGAAAGTAAAAAAATAAAAAAGAAATCAAAGAAAGAAGCATTTTAAATTTTGTTTGTAGTTACTTATACAAATCGAAAAGAAGGCTTTGAAATGTACATTTTCCCTATCATAAATTTCATTTTATTGTTCTTGAGGTTCTAAGGTATCCATTTGTTGTTTGTTTTTTCCTTCTTTGTGTATACCCATTCATTTCATTCTCTAGCGCCACTACAACTTTGAATAAAGTCCTCTTGATTTGTACATTGCATTTGACATAAGTGGTGGAGATTTAAAAGATAAGCAAGCCTACAATAGTGAGGTTTTGATAGATAGAATTTGAGTGATACACATTACCTTAATCACTTGAGAGTAGAGAGTAAAAACTTATCCTATGTGAGGGGCTATGCATTTTAATTCGTTCTTTTCAAACAAAATTGCCATGGAATTTTCTTTCTTGATGCAAGTGAAGTTAACTTTGATTGTTGAAGTGTTCAAGAGTTGAGATCATTCCATATCTTGTGATTTTTACACTCCTTTTTTCATTTCCATTTCCCACTTGTCATTTTATTAACCCTTTCTTAGATCTTGAGTTTTGCCCAAGAGTGTAAAGCTTAAAGTGTAATACCATGTTATTTCTAACATTGATCCCCTTCTTGCAAGTGAGATTATACAACTCATCAAAGAAATCTCAAAAAAATGCATTAAAATAATGAATTAAATTATGTTGCGTAGCAGATAAATTTTTTATTTCACGTCTCCGAGACTCCATGACCTCACTAACAACATTCTCTAATTATTTTCCATTCATACAAATAATAACATTCTCAAAACTTAGCACAAACCACTGATCAAGGGTCAAAAACTCCAAAATTTATACTTAAGCTTGTGGATAACACATAGCAAATTTAGGGGCAACTTTGAAAAAACATAATCAAAATGTAGAAAAATTGAAATCATACAAACCATAGCTTTCTAGAAAGCTTTAGATGTCCAATTTACACTAAAAATAAGTCTTAGCCAAAAAATCCCATTTGGGCTATGTTTGACAATAGAGAAGGCGGGAAGGTCCGATTGCCCTCTGATACTGATACAGGTTAATGATATAATTTTTGAAAATTCATAGTTAATTCCAAAAAATATCAATCCATGCAATCTATACCAATTTGGAAAGATAAAGATGTTAACTAGAGGGTAAAAATAATTCCAAACTAATTCAGATGCATTTAGACTTGGAAATTCAATCAAACAATATCACGAGTTTGGAGGTGCACCTGGAATAGAACAGCAATTTTAAAAATTCATATCTCCCTTTCTAGACATCTAAATGAGGTGCTTCCAATTATCATAAGTTACTGGGAAGATATAGTTTTGTCCTCTAAATTTTGTAGCAATTAGACATCATTTGCCCCATGATTGACGTAGTAAATATTTCGGACTAGATGAATAGTACACTGACCAAAAACTAAAAAAATTGCCAACTTTAAAAATTTACCAAATATTCTATAGACCTCTAAATAATACCCACTTTAGCTTTCCAAAAAGTTGTCAAAAAGTTCTAGATACATGCCAAGTTTCAAATCAAGAAGGGCTCATTTGGATAGAAAGTGACGTAGCTCATCAAAATGGTCATTTTTGCTCCATATGAGGTACCAACTTTGTCACTTCCTGGGCAAGTTTAAAAGTATGAATATGACTTGTGTGAATTGTCCAAGTGGTCCCAAATGCCATACATCTCAATTTGGCTATCCCACATCCATTAATGCACAGTTACATACAAGCTATTCAAGAGCCAATTTGCATAATTCCATTGATTTGATGTCACATAAGGTCTACATCATATTCATACATCATTTCACATTTGTTTAATAGTTTACAACTCAAAAATATGAAGTACATATCCTCTTTAACATTTCATTACAGGTAAGGTTACATAATAAACAAAATCCAACTTTTCAAGGTTCTTGGCTTGCATTCCTTGCCTTTTGAATGCCACCTAGACATTTTAAAATGATGGAGGGAAAGGGAGTGAAATTCTTAGAATCTTAATAGCTCACACACCCATTCACACACACTTTTGTAACACCATAATTTCTTAGCTCATTTCATGCTATCTCTATGCCTCATATCAAACAACTCACAAAGAGGCAAGGAAAAATAGCATTAAATAATGCATTTTTTTGCGTTACGTCGCATATAAAAATTTCATTCAGTGTCACGTGGACTATATGAGCTCACACATCACATTCTCATATTTAATTACATGAATACAATTCATTTGCATCATTAAAAGTGGCCTACATCTTGTGGAAACCAAAGGGACGCATAAAATACATGTATATATTTCGGCTAGATTTTCCTCTTTTCTCTCACAAAATTTGGAAAATCATAACTAATTCTAGAAAAATATAAATGATGCATTCTTGGCCATTATGGAAAGCTATACATGTCTAATTCACATTAAAAATATGTACAGACCATAACATCCATCATAGAAGGTGTTTGACATTCAAAAAGGTCTAGAGGTTAGGTTATCCACTGGTGCTATCATAGAATTCTACAGCAAATTTCAAAAATGTCCAATTAATTTCACAAAAATTCAATCTATGCAAATGATAGCAATCTGGAAAGCTGTACATGTTAACTAGAGGGAAAAAATAACTTCAGACCAGCTCAGGCACGACCAGATCTCGAAACTCAATCAAACAATAATTGAGGTCGGCTGGAGTTCCTGATACTAGGCAGATTCTTTAAAAATTCATATCTCCCTCTCTAGACATCCAAATGAGGTGCTTCTAGTTGACACAAGTCGCTGGAAATGTCTAGTTTTTTTGTATAACATTTTGTGGCAATTAGACATCATTTAGGCCCTATGTGACAGATTTCATTTTCAAACCAGTATGAATAGTGACATGACCAAAACTAGAAAATTTTTAAACTTTGAAAATTTATTGAATATTCTATAGACCTCCAAAAATTCTATTCTTTAACTTTTCAAAAAGCTTTCAAGAAGCTCTAATTTCATGCCAAATTAAAGATCAAGAAGAGCTCATTTGGACAAAAGCAATGTAGGGTTCCATTATCATTAATTTTGGTTCTATGTAGGATACCAAAATGTCCAAATAGCTTTCCTTAGGGTTTGGCACCTCTTGGGCAAGTCTAAAAGCATAATTAGGACTTGTGTAAGCTGCCCAAATGGTCCCAACCCTCATGCATCTCATTTTAGTCATCTCACCCATACTTATACACAATTCCATAACATCATTCAAGAAGCTACAATGCCATAACATGCTCATATTGCATTCTCGTGATCACATAATACATTCTTCCATTTATACATGATATATTATCATAATTAAATGTGTTTATAACATCATAGTACATATACATCCATTGGTTACATTATTTGCCAATTGTATGGTCTTAAAGTAGCAAAATTCAAGCACTTTAATGTCATCTTCTCATCTTCAAGGTGGTTAGCTTCCATTACCTTACTCTCTTGGTCCACCTAGCATGTTTGAACCTTGGAGAGGAGGGGATGAGATTCAAAGAATCCCAATAGCTCATCTCTCATTCAATCATATATACTGGATGCAAAACATGTCTTACAAAAGTATGCATCGCATGTGGACATATACAATCATTTAAGGAGAATTCTTAGCATTTGGAAAGGTCACACATAGCATACAAAGGCTTACCAAGCAAGTGGATTGGCCTCACCCAATTTCTTGTGGATGTTGGACTTGCCTTACCCGTTCTTTAAGATATTCTTGGACTCAACCATGCTCTTGGGAGTCCATCTCACTTTTAGGAGACTCTTTACTTTGTCTCAACCAATCTTAAGAGTTCTTGGCTCATCCTCACCATGGTTAAGGGTTTTTGGCCTCACCACACTCAAGCAAACCCAAGCACACATCATAAACATCATGTGAAAACATATTATAACATCATGGCACCATGGAATCAAAGTCATGCTAGAGAACTTTTCATGGCTTAAAAATACACATACATACATTTAAAGACAAGTAAAGCAAGCAATCATGCATGAAAGAAGGTGGAGAAAGCTACCTTGGATACAATTACACACTTTTCTCTTGAATCCAAGCTCCCTCTTTGAGCCACACACACACAAAAGTGTGGGGATGATTTCTCTTGGCCTAAACAAAATTTATGGAAGCCAATTAGATTGATGAAATTAATTCTAAGGCCACACAACTTGCTTAGATACTAACTTGTTCTATAAACCACATTATGGTTCCATAATTGCACTTAATGAAGTAACATCCCTCAAATAAATTATAAGCTCCATTCTTTCTTTGCAAATATAATTCTTGACTCCTTTTAAGCCTCTTGGAGCCATCACACAATCAAAACCAAGAGCCTAGCTACATGTTGCTTCTTTAGGTCATAATATGGAACATAAGGCACCATCTCACTTTCTATGCTTTCTAAATTTTTTCCAAGGCCTCCCATCATTTTCATTCATCATATATGACTCAACAATAGGCTTAAAAAAATTTAAAACTCTCCTTAGCTATACTATCCCCTCTTGGCCAAACCTATGGAAGGTTTTAGGCTTCATGGACTTTGCTTTGTTTTCTCAAGGGGAGATGCATGTGGGGAGTCTCTTAGGGATCTTAGGAACTCATTTAAACTCTTATTTAGACCTAGGAATCATTGTACAAAATCAGATTTTACAAGGTACAATTGAAACCCTAGAAATTGCATCTTGAAATCTAATGGCTTTTTGTTAATTCTTTTTGTATATTCTTAATCTCCACACCCTTTTTCCTTAGAATCACCTTTGGTTCTGCCTAAAAATTAAATCCTCTTAGGTCTTCTCAAGTGGGGTGAAATGGTGGAGAAGGGGAAGAAAGGATATTAACCATGGAGAAGAAATTACCTTGTTTTTTTGCTTTTTCTCACTTGAATCTTGCTTTCTCTAGGCTCCTCTTTTCAAATCCGAATTTTCCCTTAAGTTTCTCCCCTAAAAAAGATTTCTAAACTTCATTTTAATCAAAGGAAACAAAGGAGAATGGAGGAGAGGAGGTTTGGATGGAAGAAAGCATGAAAAACTACTAAATTTCCTTACTTTTTGGCTTGGATTTCTCCTCCTTTTCTTCCTCCTCTTGTGTGCCTCATCCCCTAGGGTTTTCTCTAGTTTTTGGGCAAAGCTTGGTTGACCAAAATGAAGGGGGGAGAAGGGCACCACTTATATATATAAAGGAGGAAGAAGAACTTTTCAAAAATTTCTATTTTACCCTTCATTTTTTAGCATTTTTATTCCTACTTTATTTTAGCTCTTTTTTGAGAACCATCTTTTCCATTATAAAATGTAGGTTCCCAATTTAGTAAAATGCCTTTGGAATCACTCAACTCAAAGTAAAAACCTTCCCAAACAAATTCATTACAGTTCGGGTACACCGATATTGGAAAACGTCCACTGGAGGGGATTTCTTCCCATCGTTTTCAAGGCCTCTGAGAACCTTGGATAACTCAAAACTTTCTTTTAAAAAGCCCTCCTGTGAGAATTTCAAAATTTACTCAAAATTACAAAAATGCCATTATATTTCGTAAGAAATTGTTTCTTCATTCTAGCTCCGTTTTTCTTGCTGTCTGAGCCTGAGATTCTCATTTTTAGGAGTCTAGAATGCTTCCCAAATTTTTTGAGACCTTAACTAATTCATTTCAGGGGACTTGCTTTTGTATCCTGTGAGTTTTGTTTATTTACAGAGAAACTGTATGTTACGTTTCACACGTTTTCTCTCGTTTTCAGAGAATTGGATGTTACAACTTTCACAACATATACACATCAAAACATATGCATGGAAGGTTTGACAACTATAAAGTATGCAAAGTCACAATTTCCATGCCACTTATTCATATTCAAGCTAAGAATATGCTCTAGGTGTAACATCCATAAAATTAAGATTTTCTAATTATTTAGTATTTTATGTAATAAATTTATTAAGCTTTAATAAGAAGAATTCAAATGAAATAGCTTCGTATATGAGAAGTATAAGTTGAGTAGGACTCATAGGAATTTTTGAGATTTTTTGGGGATCCAAGGTGCCCAAGGGCAAAATCGTCATCTGTTACCTGGACAAACTTTGATAATTTTTCTAGAAGGAAGCATATTTTAGAACTAGTCCAATATATATATATCAATAGATAGGGAGTAATGTGTAGAAAATTATAAAATTTGTTGCATAAAATTCTAGATTTGTTAGAGCCAGAAAATGGCCTAAAACAATTATAAGCTTATACAGAGACAAACTAAAACCCTAAACCCGTGTTAGATATCTTAGGAAATTCTATGCAGAAAAATCTACCAGGTAGTGGTGACAAAATCTTGAAATATGGAATTAAGGAGAATATATATAAGCGAAAAATGAACAGAAGTGCTTGTCTATCACATCACTACCAGGGGCAAAAATGGTCATTTAGACCTTAAAATAATAAAAATATTAGACAAATAAATAATATTTAAATATATGATTGGAGACATTAAACGAGACCCACATAAGGCTAAATAATATTAAAATATAGTAGAGAACTTATAAAATACAAATTAAATAAGATATTATGGAGAACCTAGGAAACAGTGTTGATGTGGCACTAGGGAGCTAGGAAGGAGATGATGTGGTGCCATGGAGGAGAGAGAAAGTGATGATGTGTGCACCATGTGTAAAGAAGTGATTGGAAGTCAGAAGAGAATTCTAGAAACTGCATGAACTACAGAGCGATTATGCAAGCTTACATTAGCAAATCTTAGAAATCTCATGCATTACGAAAAAGTTATCACTGACTTCAGCATGACATAGGCGCTGACTTAAGTAGCATTAAACGCAATCTTATCTTCACACATTATGAAAAAGTAACCATGGTAATCCAACAACTAATATTCGTCTGTAAAATGTGATGCAATCTAAACCGTTAAGCAATCCAATGGCTTAGATTTCTCTGCCTTTTCAAGATCAAACCACAACCTTTGATATAATCCTAAGCCCTACATTTTATCTCTTATTTCAAGGTTAAATCTTGACTATTCAGGTAATTTGAAAGCCAAGATCTTCCACCTTAAGGTTAATTAAATCTTAACTATTCATAACTAATATATATATGAACCGCACACACATTTTCATGCCACTCTCACACACAAAATACACACACCAATTTAGCCAAGACAAGGAGAAGGAAGAGAAGAGAGCTCAGCCTAAGGAAGAAGAAAAGGGAGGAGGAAGAAAGAAAGAAAGGCTACTAAGGAAAATCAAACACCATGGAGCTAAGGTAATATAGATAGACTTTCTTCTTCTTAGTTTTTCTTCTATTTTTCTTCAATAATTTTCTCTTCTCTTTTTCTCTAATTTTCGTCCATGGCAAGAAGAGATGGGAAATTTAGTTGTTTCCATGGATTCTGGCCAAGAAAAGATGGAGAAAAGATGGACAAATCATATATATGGCTTATGGATTCATGTGATTTAAGAAAATTCCTATTCTTGGCAATTTTTCTACAAATCAAGAAGCTTTATATTCCAAAATGCCATGGGAGAAATTGAAGGGGAAATAAATGGGGAAATGATAGGAGAAAGCCTAAGGAAGAGGAAGATTAATATTGCCTTGATTTTCATGAAGAAAGTAGCAAGGAAACCCTAGAATTTTACCTTGAGAAAATTGTAGAATACCTATGAAATCTCTAGAAATTGATTCAGGGCTTTTGTTTATCCCCTTTGAATATGTATGTGTGGCTATTTGGTAACATAAAAATGAAGCAAAATCACATGTCTTTCTTGATGCAGAGGTTCAGCCAACACATGTACATATACCTAGGGAAGAGTTTTCTTAAATCCAACTAAACAAGGTTAATCTACATAAAAAATAAGGTCTATGGTGAAATTTTGGTGATTTATGGATCATTATATAAAAAGGTCAAATTATTTAAAACAAGTGTTGACCAAGAAGTTCCTGAATTTCCCTTGATGTTATTTGATATGTTTTGGATGATTGTTGTGGCCCAATATGTTCTACGTGCTATTTGGATTATGCTGATATTTATTTTGTGAATTTTGGAGCCCATTTTTGATAGTTAGAAAATTATGTAGCGTTATGTCAAGAATGGAATATATGATAACATGTATTCGAGAATTATACTGTTTGTTGTGTTGATATACTATTTGATTTCCTGACATGGATAATATGCTATTTAATGCCCGAATATATAAGTATAGGTTATTTGGTAAAGGACTGGCTAATATATATAGGGCAATAGGGGGTAAGCCTCATGTGTGTGCCAGAGTTGGCCATTAGGTAGCTGCTATTGTGTTGGATGTCTAATCTCAAAGATACTAAAAAAAAATCTAAACTACTAATTTTTAGACTTTAGTACGTTGTCATGCTATCGGGATTATTTATGCACAAAGTTGTGCAAGGTAGTTCTTTCCTAAATATAACTATTATGTCTTGATCAAATGATGGCTTGGATGACATATTATTGTGATATTTTATATGACTTTCCTTGGGTATGCACTGGGGGACGCCTCAGTAAAGGAAGCAGGGGTGAGCCTGCTATGTCATGGCAACGTAACATGAGCTAGGATTGAGCCTGCTAAAGCCAGTGTGACATGGTCTGAGTGTTGGGCCTGGTGGTCTCCAAGGTCTAATGATCAAGAGAGAATAAATATTATTTGTGATATTTTTATATTCTATATATGCGAAAATATCATGAATATCTTGCAACTGTTGAATATCAATCATGTTGAGACACATCTTGTATTTTATTAATGTTTTATCTTTAAATGTAATATATATGTTCATTTGCTATTTGATATTCACGTTAGATATTACTAATAGGTATATCTCTCCGTTTATATTGTCTAATAAATTAACTATCTTGCCATTATATTACTTGCTATCTGTTAAAAGTACTTGACTCTTCTTCATGGATATTATTGTAGTTTATACTTTTCTTAGATGCTGATTTATCAAGTGACCATAGAACTCCAGGCGGAATAGGTCCAGTTCCCACTCCAAAGATGGGTCTTTATCATCCATAATATACGCATCATATCATGTGATGACGTTGTTTGTGCTGTACCAGTGTACTTTGTGTCCTCAGGGGAGCTTGAGTCCCACACATTCCCAGTGGATGGAGTTGACCCTTCTGCTCCTCCTTTTGCATGAACAGTGGCCTAGTCGCTGACACTGACCCTTTTGTGTACATAGGGGATTGCCTTTTTTAGTCCTTTTGTTTTCTGGGGATTTTCTTTTTGGATAGTCATAGAATAGATCCCTTTTTTCTGTGATGTGACTTGTATGACCCCACTCCCATATGAGAAAATTCTTAAACTAGTTTATATGAATTACAATGTCTTCTCATTATTATGATATTCCTCTATGCCATTAATTAGATTTTATTGTGAAGAAATAATTAAAATAGAAATGTAATTAAACTTAAATTAGGAATTCCTAAAAAATATATAGCTAAAGAAGGGTATTTTGAACAGGCATTACAATCCCCATTTGGCAAGCTTTCAAATAAGGTATGTTATATAATAAAAAGAGTTATTTTTCTTTGAATTCCAATGGCTTCCATATTAGGCCTAGAGATGGAAAATGAATTTCGCCAAAACTTAATGGAATTAGGCATTTTGAGGCATAAGGAATTAGATTATGCAATTGGAATCAATTAAAAAGCTTTAGAATTCAATATATAGAATTTAGGGTTTTAGTTACACCTTAGGAATTATAGGATCATTGGAAGGTATTTGGAGCTATATGAAATCAATTCTAAGATGTAGGGAAGCCAAGGATTTTGGGTATGCATCAAATTCCTAGTAAGAATCAACAAAAGTCCATGTTTGCTTCTCTTGTTATAGTGTCTTGACCAAGCTATGGAAAAAGCACTTAGGAAGTGTTCCTTTGAATTCTAATGAATTTGGAGACTTAGACATAATGAATAAATAATTATGGAAGCATTGGATTGAAATTGGGAGGCCTAGGATGAAAGTTGAAATTTTAAGGGGCTAAATGAGGTTAATGAAGAAAGTTGGTTCTAAACCCTTTAAACCAAGTATGTAATGATTTAAGTGAGTTTTTTAAGAGTTATAAGACATATAGAAAGTAAGAGTTTGAGGGTTAGAAAGTAAGAACTAAGGGTAGCTTCATTATAGGCCTAAAACTAGCTTTATGTACCATATAGAACTCTAATGAGACTAAGTAAGACTCATGAAGCTTGAATGAGTTCCATTAGATTAATTTGTCTTGAAATTGACATATGTAGGTCAAGATAACCCAAACTCCCTTATTTATGGATGTCAAGCCAAAGAAAGTAAAGAGAAAAGCTAAGTTCAAAGGATTAGTGGTGGATTCAAGATCTTAACATCACAAGGTAGGTTTATCTCCACTTCTTACATGCAATTAAGTTCTTAAGTGAGTTGATATGCTTATGTGTGTTGTTGCTTGATACTTTCATGAAGTATGAACTATTATGTTTTTATATGAGCTTTATGAGCACCTTATGTTTATGAACAATTTATGTGATGGCTTCTAACTCTTAATGGTATGGAATTGAACGTAGTAGCTCTTCCTTGGCCCCAGGTTGAGATTGGTAGAGCCCACTTAATTTTATGATGTTGCCATGGCTAGAAATAAATGAGTTTTCATGTTACATAATGTATATGAATTCCATTATGCATGTGCATAGCATTCTTACACCACATACATTGCATTCACTCACGACATTCTTGCCCACATTGATTTGGATGAATTATACTATTGAGATTCTCCCAAATGTCACCCTCATGCTCCCACTAACCATTTGTGGTTCATTAAGTCAAGCCTAAGATCATGAGAAGTCATAGATACTAGAAAATTGTAACCCTAACTTCTAATCATAGTAATTAAGTTTAAACACGCGGTCAAGGATCATAAACTGAGGTAAGAGTCATTTCAAATCATCAAATTAGGAAAAAGTAAGGAATTTTGTACCTTAATGTTATTAGAGTCATTAACCAAATAATTATAACCATTTATGCACATAAGAAAGTCAAACCCTTAATTATAAGCCTCTAATTCTATTACCCATTAATTCTAACTCACAAGGTTAGGTATATACATGGCTTTCCATTTCATACCTGAGTACCTTACAGTATCATAACGTAACTCATGCACGCAGTAATCTAAAATATTTAATTAACAAAATGTGGTACATAAAAGTAAGGTCCTCGATTTATGTCTCCACATTCTTTGCTCTTTCTTTGCTTGAACTCGGACCTAGCATGGGTTATATTCAGGGTGAGATTATGATATCTTAGTAGTAGTAAACCAGTCTCATTCACAAGCAAGCATGTAAGTATATAACATAATGCCAATCAACGTGCCATATACCACATAGTAATACAAGGGATTTCATACAAGGCTAAGCACAATCTAAGTATACATATCTCATCTTATAACATAAATGACAACTTAATATAGCATACCACTTATCATTATACAAACATACAAGCTTAAAGAAAGAGAGAGGAAAACTACTACCTTAGCAAACTTTGCTTCTCAATCCTTGGGACTCGGTTTACTTGCTTTTGGAGTTCCCAAAATAATATTAAACCCTAAAATCATAATGATAACTCATTACAATCAACATATAAACCTTTACTTCTAAAATAGGAGACCCTTTTTAAACTTAATGGGACTATTGGAATTGGAAAAATCCAACTCCTTCCATTCCCATTCACTATGGTCGAATAGTATGCATTTCTTGGCCAAAATTTAAGAATTTTATCCCATGAATTTTGGGGGCTTTCCCATAGGTATTCCTAGCTGAAAACACCCTTTTGAATCCATTGGAATGGATAAAATCATCAAATTCCAGCCCCAAGATCACATTTTGGTCATCACATAATCTAGCTCCGTTTTAGGCTCAAAGTGTGTTTCTTTGGTTCTAAAAATTCCATGACCTTTTTATTTATGTTTTAGGACTTGAAATTTGGTATACATGACTTTAAGACATTAAGGAAACACCATAAAAAGTTTGGGAAAATTCGGACAGCATCTCTCCATGTTTTCTATTTTCCCAAAAATTACAATCTTTGTGTTGTCCAAAGTCTCAGCACATAACAACAATAACTAAACTCATATGGCCTTCATGTTCAACATATAAACTTAATTTCAAGGCCTTCATATTCTACATACAAACTCCATTTCTAATGATTCATATGCTGTCCAAAAATAACTCATAGCTAGGGTTTAACAAAACTAGCTTAAAGCATGTGATTTACAAGTATAAGATGGAGAAAACTTACTCTTTAAGCTTAAGCCTTGCTTCTTTTGGTTTTCTCACACTAAAATCCTTTCTTTTCCCACTTAGAGCAACATTTCACCTTGAAGAAAAGATGAATATGCAGCTGCCCTTTGGAAGAAATGGTTGGAGGATGGAGAAGATGGAGAAATTTGGTGAAGAATGGTGGTAGTTTTGCTTGGTTTCACTTCATCTTCCACTTTTTCTCCCTCCCTCTCTCTCTTCACGTTTTTCTTTCTTTCTTCCTTGTGTGTCGCATGAAAATGGTGGAATGGAGGTGAAGAAAATGAATCTAATGAAGTTAAATGGTTATACTAAATTTGGACCCTTGGATCAACCTTTTCAAGATCAAATCTTAACCTTCCATTCCTTTTTTTCTTTTGATTTTCTAATTTCATAACTAAATATCTTCTTCTAAAAATTCTTGGCCTCACACTTGGAAGCCTTGCCTTAGCCCTTAAGTTATGGAGAGTAACCATGGTTAATTTCTTAATTTAACCATGGTCAATTTTTAATTCAACCATAGTTAGTTTCTAACTTAACCATGGTTAATTCTTTAAAATAACTAAAATCCTTTTCTCCTTTCTTTTTCATTTTAAATTTATATTTGGGTTTCATCTTCTTTAAAACCCTAATTATATCTTCTTTTCTCTTTTGGGCCTTTAGAATCAGTTATTGGGCCTTACAGCAGTCTAATAATCGGTATCTGGGCCCGATTAAGGTTTTAGGGTACGATACATACCTTTAGACTTTCTAAAATTTACAAATATTGTTTCCTCTACTTTCTGGCCATACTGAGCTTCAAACATGGTTCAAGGGCCCTTAACCTCAATCCTCATAAATTTTGATGTCAATCAGACATCCGGGTCTATAGGTATAATTTTCACCATTCTGTATTATGATTGTGTTATAAATTTTTCATTTACTACAATCCTGTCCCTGAAATTCCTTCAGGGTTTCTTAACCCTTTAGCTATTTTTATTTCTATAGTTGTTACAACTTCTTTTTTCTATTTTGCTCATGGCTACTGATCGAGATAACCAAATCCCAGACCGGATTCTGCCCGACCATCTGGACAACTTAGTATCATTGGACCCGCTCATCAAACTGAGTTTAACCGTGGGTCACGGATTTCTGAGATTCTTACCCGATTTTTTGATATTCGTGCTTAAAGCCACAAATGGAGGGTGAAACTAGGGTTCCTTGAACTGTAGGGCAATTTATACATTTTGCTCGGCATATAACTTTTCTTTGCATTTTAGTCCCTGGCTCCTTCATACTTGACTTTGGAGGCTCTTCAGGACCTTTTTTTGATCTATTTTTTTTTCATCTATTTTAGCCCCAATTTTAGGGCACCTTTGGCTTTGACTCATCATTATTTATGGTCTAGAATATTATTCTAATTTTATTAGACCTCAATTTATTCTATTTGGGAGACTTCCTTTCATATCAGGTGAATTTCGTACGTTGACGGAGAAACTATATGTTACGTTTCTCGTGTTTCCTTACGTTTTCTTGGATTTTTAGAAAATCGAACATTACAGGGACCACCCCAAAAGGTGGGTCTTTGCATTATTTAGAGAAAGAGTGTAAACTGAGAGCACTATAGAATGTAATTCCTAGGATTACATGAAATAGAACTCTTCTTATCAAGGGACGATCTAGTTAGAAGCAGAGCAAGAGTATAAGAAAGTAGACCCCCTTGATGTTACAGAGAGTGAACAAGTAGAGGAACCCAGAAAAAATGCAGGTGCTCTTGAGTGTAAAGAAACCCAAACTAGCAATGAGATAGCCAGTAGTAGAGCATTTTTTTACCTAAGTAAAAGGATAAGAAAGCTAGAAAGAGAAAGAATATATGCCAGTGTTCAAGCTGAAGACATAGTAGATTAAAAATAAATATCAAATTGATGTGCTCGAGTACTTGAGAAGGCATACTTGTCCTTGCCATAAATGCTTTTTTAGCATGATAATGCCTGAAGTAAAAATAGTCGGGCAATGCAGAGTGATCTCGAGATGAAACAGAGGAAGAATCCTATTTTCCCCGAGTATCCTATGAGAATAGGGCAGATAAAGAAAAGCAAGAGAGGAATACTGTAGATTATTGGGAAACTTGTAATATATAGGCAATAGTGCCTTTGAGCTCAGTCATGAGGCACCCGTGTATTAGTGTTTGATATTATAGTTTGCTTGCAATAATGGTTACATGATATTGGGTCTGATCAACCCAATAATAATGTAACTTGAGTGTGTAGCAAGCAATGACATCAATCACCAAAGTGTCCTAATAATTAAAAGGAATTCTAATTAGTTAAAGAATGAAATGAGTCAGAAAAGAGAGGTAAAGGGATTCCAGGAATACTAAAACAGTAAGAAAAGCATGCAGAAAGGAATCCCTACTAGAGAATGTTCAAATTCAAATAGTATGAGTTCAGTATGCATAACCCGAGTCCCTTATAGTATATGTAAATGAAATGAACAAGGACCAGTGTATAACCTTTCTCCTGCCAGAGATGCTAACCACACTCAGTGTGTGAGATGCCTTAGTGCCAAGGCACTTAAAAATAAAATGTAGGCATAGTCAGAAATTATAGGATATGAGAGAAAATGATAGTTAAGTACAACTAGAGTAAGAAAAGAAAGCCCAAGTAAAAAGGGGCTGAAGTAGGAATTTGAGGATCCCATAAAGAGTGATGAATGAAAACTAAGATTCTTTTGAGTATTAGTATGATAGGATCCTAGAGAATTAGATCACACAGAACCTACTTCACATAAAGAAGCACGATGCACTTTGAAGTTTAGCCTCAGTTATTATAAGCGATAGTTATCAGACTTAATAAGTATGTGTTTTACTGTTAGATATAGTAATCTTAGGCTTTGATGTCTCCTAGAGATGGATCGCAGTTGATCTTAGCATAGCATAGCAGGTTATAGTAGACCCTAGTAGGGCCATGAGAGGTCGTAGTAGATCTAGAGGTCATAGTAGATCCCACAGAGTTATAAAGAGCTTCCAGTTATTGTATGATAGTTCTTTAGTGAGATGACAGCCTAAGATAATTTTTACAGAGCAATTAATCTCATAGGCTAGAGACCTCCTGAGTCTAACAGACCATTGCCACAGAGATATAAAGGCTTTACTCAGACAATTAGGCCATTGACTAGATTTCTTGAGAGATAAGCATAGTACATAGGATGAGGAAAGTAAGAAAGTAGCTTTCTAGAGCTAAAGCAGATGAACCACCACCTAGCAGATGTTAGTCCTGACTAAGGGATAGAGAGATCTCTACATGTTAGACTATGTATTAAAAAATGGGTCAGGTGTAGTTTTTACATGAGGTCAATGGAACAGTATGCCTCAAGTGATCAAAACTATGAGAATAGCTAGCATCCCACCAAAATTCAGCAGTAGTCAGTGGTAATTGATTTTTGCTACTAGTATGAGGAATATATGTTTGGCTTATCGATGTTGAGATGAGGGACTACAAATTGCCCACCCTTAGGTGAGCAAAGAGAGTAAGAAAAGTCCCACCCTAAAGAGACAGATGTAGTAGTAAATAGAGAAACTGGGATCAATAAAAGCAAAAACTCCTTAAAAGAGCTATAATCCCAGTAAGCAATTGAAATATAAGGCCTATGATAGAAAGAAATGTGAATTGTAATCATGGGATGAGCTAGTAAGAAGGAACACAGAGATGAACAGTGGACGGTACATGTAAATAACTAAGTAGACAAATAGAAACCTCTAATGGCTATAATGATCAGAAAAAAGATTATGAGACTTTATGAGAAGCCATTAGGAGGGGATACGGGAGATTTGATACAAAATAAGTCACCTCCTGAGATATGTAAATGAGTCCATTAAAAAGAATGTTAACCCCTAGAGACAGGTTGGAACAAATCAAATATGATTAGTAAGCTCTCCCAGGATAGGCCTCTAGAGCCAAAACTTCTTTCCCTTATGAGAAGAACTAGCATGTATTCTATAACAATAGAACTTTCATTAAAAGCTAGTATGAAAATTCTCTAGCTAAGAAAAACTTAAAGAGTGAGATTGCTGAGAAAAACGTATAAAGCCAGGAAGAAGGGAAAGAAAAGAAGTAGTTAGCCATAATATAAAAAGAGTAAGAGAAAGTACACCCTAAAATTTGAGGATAAATTTATTTAAAGGGGAGAAATATAATATCCGATTCTTAAAAAATAAGAGAAAACGCGAGAAACGTAATGTATGATTTTTCCATAGACAAATAAAATTCACGGAATACAAAAGAAAGTCCCCTAAAATGGCTTAGTTTGGGTCCCCAAAAATTTGGGAAGCATTCTAGACTCCTAAAAATGAGAATCTTAGACTTAGACAGAAAGAAAAACAGAGCTAAAATAAAGAAACAAAATATAATGAAAGGTTGACGAAACATAAGGCCATTTTTTCGTTATTTTGAGAAAATTTTGTAATTCTCATAATATAAATTTTTAAATGAAAGTTTTGAGTTCTTCAGGGTTCTCAGAGGCCTTGAAAACTATAGGAAGCCCTAGCACAGCTAAAGCCCTTCTGGTGGACATTTTCCTACGTTAGTTGACCCAAACTTTGACCAGTTCGTTCAGGAAGGTTTTAAATCTAATTTGGATGAAACCAAAGGTATTTTATGAGTTAGAGGACCTAATTTTATGATGGAAAAGATGGTTCTAAAAAAGGAGTTAAAATGAGCCTAAATGGAGCAAACATGTGCGTAGAGGCAAAATGGTCATTTAAAAAATTGTAAAAAAGGCTTCTTAAGTAAGATTACATCTTATCACCTTCTCCAAGCTTCCATTTGTAGAAAAATGGGCAGCAATGGCATGAAATTATGAGGGGAGAGAGAGAAGTTTAAGCTTCCATTTAGATAAGTAAACGGCCCCGTTTCATCTTGTGCCAATTAAGAAAGTTATTTCTCCCTCTAAGAGCTCTCTAATGGTGATTTTTTTTTCTTGAAAACTTGAAGATTCAGGTCTAACCTAAGTCAAAAAGGAACTATTTTCAAGAAATCAATTAGTGGAAAATAATCTACACGAAGAGAGCTCTATTTTAAGGTAAGACTTCACTTGAAACACTTGCAAAATCTTGTGTTTCCAAGACATTTAAGCTTCAGTCTAGAGAGAGAAAGTGAGGAGGAGAGTTTTTCTTTATGTGTTCTTGATGGAACCAAAGGTTATGGAGTGTGAGGATTAAGAATATACAACTAGAATTGAAAAGGGAGCTTTATAACACAAGTTATGGAATTTAGGGTTTTGGTTGCACCTTGAACTCTACCAAGAACCCTAGCGATATTTTATGATGTTTAAGTATTCATATGAGTTCCTAAGACACCAAGAGAGCTTCCTATATGATTCTCCCATCAAAGGAAGCAAAGAAACTCTAAGGATACTGAGAAGAGTATATGCTTTAGCCTAGAGTAGAAATTTCCTACTTAGAGCATTTGCCACTACATTAGCTTTTCCTGGTAATATTTCAGCTTAAAGTCAAAATCTTTTACCAACTCCATCCACCTTCTTTACCTCAAGTTAAGTTCTTTTTGTTTAAATAAGCATTTGAGACTTTTATGATTAGTAAAGATTTAAAAGGTCACTCCACACAAGTAATGTCTCTAAATTTTTAAAGCAAATACTACACTTGCTAATTTTAGGTCATGGGTAGGGTAATTCTCTTCATAAGGTCTTAATTGTCTAGAAGTATAGGCCACTAGCATACATCTTAATCCTTTCTTTGATGCATCATTATACACTTCAAAGGTTCCTAAGGGATTAGATATCATTAATACTAGAGTAGTAGTTAACTTTTCCTTCATGGTTTGGAAAGTTTGCTCACACTTAGTGGTCTAAATAAAACAACTTCCCTTCATAGTCAATTTAGTTAAAGGTGAAGCTATTTGTGAGAATCCCTTTATAAATCTATGATAATACCCGACCAAACCTAAGAAACTTCTAATCTTAATGATAGTCTTAGGTCTTTCCTAATTAAGCACAGCTTCTAACTTACTAGGGTCAGCTAACACACCTTGACTAGAGATCACATGGCTTAAAAATTTCACTTTAGATAACCAAAATTCACACTTTTCTAGTTTAACATACAATTGTTTTTCTCTAAGGATTTGCAAAATTATTCTGAAGTGTCTTTTGTGCTCTTCTCTGCTTCTTGAATAAACTAAGATACCATCTATAAACACTACCATAAATTGATCTAGATAAAGTTGGAAAATCCTAATCATGTAATTCATAAAATACTATAGGTGCATTAGTGAGTCCAAATGGCATCACCAAGTACTCATAATGACCATATTTAGTTCTAAAGGTAGTCTTAGAAATATCTTCTTCCCTTACCTAAATTTGGTAGTATCTAAACCTTAAATCTATCTTGGAAAATACAGAGGCTCTTTTAAGTTGGTCGATCACGTTATCTATTCTTAGGGGAGGATATTTGTTTATGATGCTTACCTTATTTAATTACCTATAATGTATACATAATCTAAGGATTCCATCTTTCTTGGCTACAATATAATAACCATGAAGAAATGTCAAGTATTGATTTAATAAATAGCGAAAAATATAAATAGAATACATTAATAAAAAATAATTAAATTTACAAAAACAACATAAATGAAGAATACCTTATTATTTCATTATATTCAACATACGTACAAAATACCAAAAATGAAGGATAACAAAAATTTTCATATGATTACATAATAGAAAATAACATGTTAATTTTCATGATTTCAAATATGTTAATTAAAAACATTATTTAAATACAAATAATAAATTAGAAATTAGTAGATTCATAATTTACATGCCATGGATAAACAAATAAAAGAAGAACAAAGAAATACATGAGGGTTGTATCGCACAACCTTAAAATAAACTAAGTTGGATAATATTTTGCAATATAGGGTGCAACCTAGATCATCTCCCTTGGAAATGAATTTCAATTGAACATTCAAATACTCTCTTAATTAGTGTCTAACCAATCATTAATTATAAAACTACACCAATTTCAGTCAATTACAAGCTTGACCAAACAAATAAAATAACAAAAATTGATGTAGAAAGAGAGAAAATAAAATAGGAATCTTAGCTAAAATCTCTTAATTATCTCCATGGATTCAAGCTTCTCTAAGGTCTTCCTCCTAGCTAGCCACAATTATGGATTTAGTACTTCATGGAGGTGAAAGAAGATGGAGGAAAATGGGGTAGAGGTAGCTATGGCAAATGAAGAGGAGAATGGATCTTTTTTCATGAATGGAATGATGGATGAATTAATTCATGGAATGGATGATCTAGATTCTCGAATGAATAATGAGATGATGCGTGATCATTCCTCATAGATAAGATAAAGCCTTCCTTTTTCCCCTCCTGTCTTACGTGCTTCTCACATGCCCTTTTTAATGATCAGATATGCTGCTCTCCAAATTAGAGCCTTGCTTCTTTTCCACGAATGAATCACGTGCCTCTTTTATTCTTTTTCACGTGCTGCCTCCTCTTTAATAATCACGTGCTCCCTTAGTTTTGTCTATGCATGGCTCTTCCTTATTTTAATGCTTATGTGCTACTTCCATTGATGCTACTTCATCATCCTTTCTCTACTTGAAAACCATAGCTTCCTTTGCTTTTACTCATCTCTCAAGCTTCCCTATCCCTCTCTTCTTGTTGCTATCTACAAGGATCCATTTGTGTCTGCTCCCCTTGTTATCTCACATGTTTTTACTTCCTTTTTAATTAGTGGGCCCCCTTGATAAAGGCTATTTTTATACATTTTAATCCTCCTAACTTAGGCATTTTAATGATAGAATATGGCTTTAGAGGTTTAATTAATTGGAATTTGATTTTAGTAGCCATTCTTTGTACTTTAAGAAATAATTTACAATTTTTTTTATTTTTAATGTATAAATTTCTTTACATAATTTTGTAATTTTTCCTACTTAATTTTCTTTTCCATTCTTGGTGTATAGATGATTAGGCTTTCTTAGTTTCATACATGGACTGGACTTCCATATGCGGCTCTCTCTTTTGACACACATTATCATGCATCATCATCCATTTATTCATTATCCAACTATCCCCTCCCACATACATGAAATAAATAGAAGGCAGTAGCTCATTCATACGTCTTTTTTCCAAGTCACATGTCCCATGTTACATATACATTCACTCGAGTTTACTAGGTCCATAAGAAGGTCCATGAAGTATTGGGTTTGTGAAGGATTTAAAAGCTTCAACTTCATTCCATACAAGGCATTTACGCCCAACAGCTCACATGCACACACTAACACTTGTCTAGCTCTTTTGTTCACATGCATGAAGCCACAAACACCCGTTTTATTTAGCACATAGGCAGGGTAAAGCATGTAGCAGCTCATGTTGACATATCACTCTCATAACTCCCTTGTTCTCACATGAAAGACACAACACATGCATGGCTCCATTTTAAGCTACCACTAGAACACACATAAGCTCACACAAGCTCCCACACACTCATACATGCAGTGCATCTCTCGCGTTGCACTCACTTTCACTTAATTTCATTCTATGTAGCCACGGGTAAAGGAAGAAGAAGCTACGTGTTAAGAAAAGAAGGAAGCACGAGCTGTTCTATTAGAAGAAAGCTTGGGTTTTACATGGAAAGAGAAGAGAGGGGAGCTGAGTAAAATGAAGAAGCATGAGGGAGAAACAGGGAAGGAGGAACAAACTCATGAAGAGAACACACACAAAGCTCACATGAACAAGAAATGAGGGAGCTTCACGATGATAGCCAGCACGTTGCCATGAGCTTAGCCTCCATACATTCTCACGTTGTAACTGAATAGAGAAGAAAAGCCATAAGTTTTTTTTTTCGTGCATGGAGAGGAGAAGAAGAGATGGGAAATGAAAGGAATAAACACGTAAGGCAACTCATGTGAAGAGAAGAAACAACCTGGCTGAAACATATAAGAAGCAACATGATAAACAAAAATTACATGGGCTGAACGTGTTGATTGGGGACATAACGTGATGAAAAGGCATACTAAAAGGACATCAAAATGCAAGGGAGCTAGGCTGAAGAAGAGTAGCACAATAATGAGGCCAGAACAGCAAGAACAAAGAAGAAGCATGCATCAGTTGACGTGATGAATGCAAGAAGCAAGTGAGGAAGAAATAAAAAAAAAGAAAAGGACTTGAGCTTAAAACTGACATGTGAAATATAAAAGAAGAACACGTGAACAGTAAAATAAGGGGTTGAGCATGTGAAAAATAAAAAAAGCACATGGGGGATGAATGAAAATACACACAGATAGAACATGGGCTACTTCAGGAAGAATCATCATCCATTCATGAAGGGAGCCATGCATCAATTCATCCATCATTCATATAATCTAGAACATATGATTTTTAATGGAGAGAGGTTGAGAATAAAAAGAAAAGAGGAAGCTCCAGAATGTGAAAAGCAACGTGATCATTAAAAAAGAAGAAGAAGAGCAAAGCCATGTGAGAGGAAAAAAAAAAAGAAATACACTCATGGCAGCAAAAGGGATCCATTGAATAAATCATCTTACTTTTTTTTTACATTTTAATACTTCATCATAAAAAAGAGGGCCCACACTTATATACACAAGAGGAGGCACGTGATTCATTTAGTAAGAAGAAGCTACAAGCAATTTAAAAAAAAAGAAAAGGAAGCAGCACGTGAAGAATAAAAAATGAAGCACGTGAAAGGGAGCATCATTCACCCATTTAGAGAACATTCACACCATTCCATTGTCATTCTCCCATCCATATTCTCTATGCCATAGCTATTCCTCACTCCATTCTTCACCATTCTTCCACCTCCATGAAGCATTAAATCTCTATCTTATGGCTAGCTAGGAGGAGGTCCTTGGTTGAAGCTTGAATTCAAAGAAAATAGCAAGGAATTTTGGCTAAGCTTCCTAGTTTTATTTTCTCTTTCTACATCAATTTTTGTTATTTTATTTGCTCGGTTAAGCTTGTAAATGATTGAGATTGATATAGTTTATGATTAATGGCTGGTTAGACATTGATTAGGAGATTATTTCAATGATTATTGGATTGAATTAAGTGCTAAATTTTCATTTCTCCTCCACTTTCCCATGTATGCCATCAAGGTGTTCGATGAAATGCATGAATGAGATTGTGTGTTTAATTGTCAATTTTGGCTTCCATAAGGTGTCAAGTTTGTCCAAATGGCTTCTCCAATGGTTTGGCATCTCTTGGGCAAGTTTAAAAGCATGAATATGACTTGTAAAAATTGCCCAAGTGGTCCCAAGCCTCATACATCTCAATTTGACCATTCCATACCCAAGAATACACTATATACAAAAGCCATTCAAGAAGTTAAATCCTACAATTGCATTGATTTCATGCCACATGTGGTCCATACAAGATTTATACATCATATTACAATTGTTCATGGTCTCACATCTCAAAAATAACATATGCAAGCTCACTTTGACATCCAACTACAAAGAAGGTTACATAATAGACAAAATGCAATCTTTCAAGTCTTTGGCTTGCACTCCTTGCTTCTTGAACATCACCTAGGCATTTCAAGATAATGGAGGGAAGGGGAGTGAGATTCCTAGAATCTCAATAGCTTACATACACATTCAAGGCATATACACATCAAAGCATATGTATGAAAGGTTTAACAACCATAAAGTATGCAAGGTCACAATTTTCATGCCATTTATTCACATTCAAGCCAAGAACATGCTCTAGGGACTTTTGGTTTTGCCTCACCCTATTTCTAGGACTTTTGGATTTGCCTCACTCTTGGCTTAGGGACTTTTGACTTGCCTCACCCTTCCAAGAGACTTTTGGCCTTGTTTCACCCATGCCATGAGACTTTTGGCATCTCCTCACCTTCATTAAGGGACTTTTGGCATCACCTCACCCTTATGAGCCATTTCCACAAGCAAAGCCATTCAAGGAAATACATTGGTACCAATGTAATGTCAAGGCATCAAGTGGCATGTTCTCAAGTCACAAGAGCATACACAAACACATAAAGACATACATATGTATACAAGAATGTAAGGAGAATAAGGTGAAGAGCTACCTTGAATTTATGCAATCGTTTCTTGATCCTTTTCCTTCCCTTTTTTGGTTCCACATGCACACCTAGGTGGATATATGTTCTCTGGTCCTAGACACCATAAAGAATACACAATCACATACTTGAAGCAAGCTAAGATATTAAACTCACTCTTAAACACACACTTGGTTCCATAAGTGGCATAATGGTTCTATTAATCGCCTATTGAAGCAACCTCCACAATTCAAGCTCTAGGCTACTATCTTTTTTCCATTTCTAGGCCTCTTGGACTCATTCAAAGTCCTTGGAGGCCTCACACAATCATTTACACAAGCTTAAAATCAAGTTGCTTTATAAAGCACCATTACGGACACCATTGTCCCATCTCCCATTCCATAGCTCCTAAATTTTTCCTAATGGTTTCTCCCATCTTCTAACATCATATAAAGTCCTAAACCAAGGTTAGAACAAATTAAAACATCCTTTACCCTATCCATCCTAGCTTGGTCGAACCTATAAGCAATAATGGGGTTCTTGGAGGTTCAAATTTTTCCTTGATGGGAGAGCAACTTAGGAGGCTTTCTAAGAGTCTTAGGAGTTCAAGGAAACACTCAAATAGCCAAGGGATTGCTTACACAAAATTAGATTTTCCAAAACCCTAAAGAAGCCTACACTTTTCTATCTTGTTTTCCATAGGTTTTTCTTACAATTTCTTGCCATATTCCTCTTTCTCATGGTCTAAAACCCTAGTCCCTCTCTTGTTTTTGGACAGAACATCTCCCTCTCATATGGTTCTAGTTTGGCTAAAATCATACATAAGGAAGAAGAAGCAAAGAGGAGAAACAACAAAACTATGAAATACCTTAGATTCAAGCTTAGTTTCAAAACTTTTTCTCCTTGGCTTTCTTCTCCTCAAGCAATTCAAAGTAATCCTCCTTGTTCTAGACTCAAAACAGAACCAATTAACTTAAATAAACCATGGAAAGAGAGGAGGAAAGGATAGGAATAAGATGGAGCATGAAATTCCTTAGATTTCCTCACCTTTCTTACCTTGTTCTTCTTCTTTTTCTTCTTCTCTTGGTGTGCCTAAAGGAGCTAAAAATTTTCTATATTTTGGGCAGAAAGGGTCATGCTTAAGAAGGTGGAAGAAGAGACAAGAAGCTTATGGAACATTCAAGAAGCTAGTTTTTTTAAAAATTCTAATTTCATCCTTCCATAATGGCAATTTTGTTTTGGCTTTGTTTTAGCTCCTTTTTTAGAAATATCTTTTCCATTATAAAATTTAGGTTCCAATTTAATAAAATGCCTTTGGAATTACTCAATTTGGAGCTAAAACCTTCCTGAATGAATCTATTGAAGTTTGAGCTCACTACCATTAGAAAATGTACACCGGAGGGGCCTTACTAGTCCTATGGCTTCCCATGGTTTTTGGGGCCTTTGAAAACCCTGAGCAACTCAAATTTTCCATTTAAAAAGCCCTCCTATGTGTTTTTCCAAAAGTTGCACTTATTTATGAAAATGTCATTATGTTTCGTCAGTTTTTGTCACAAATTATTTCACTATCCTAGCTCCATTTTGGCTGAGCTCTCCCTCTCTTGGTTGAATGTGCGTGTGTGTGTTGTAATACCTTAGCTTCTTTACCTTTACATATTAGTACCATAAGCTATCTCAATCCATAACATGCATGGTGGAGCACATTTGTAAGGAAGAATACACCTTACATAAAGAAAATGATGAATATTTAATAGGATTTAATGGTGTTATGTAAGGTTTCATTTCTTCATTTTATACTTCATGGACCATGTTGACTCACCAATATTATTTTCTAGTCATGGCACATCCATAAAAGTCATACACATCACATTTGGTCTCATTCATTTCGGGTTTAGAACTACACTTCACAAAATTCATGGTTGGCTCTCGGGTTCAGTTTCTAACTTTCTAATACAGACTTTTAAAATTCATAAACAATTTTAAAAAAATCAAAATTAAACAAAAAATATCATTCTAGAAAGCTATAGATGTATACTTTTAATAAAAATAATTCTAAACCAATGCCGTAACCATAAGCCACCAAAAATCGATGGAACAGTAACACAGGTTGGGCTGCATTATTGGTATTGTCATGCAAATTCAAAAATTCATATCTCTCTCTACAAATCTCCAAATGAGGTGATCTTGTGCATGTGGAAATCTTATAATGTCTAGTTTATACTTATAAAATTTCATAAGCATTGAACTTCATTTGACCAATGTGTGACACAGAGAAGCAAATTGACCAAATGAATAGTAACTATACCATTTTTACATAATTTGGCTACTTTTGAAAAATCATAATAAATTCTATAGAGCTCCAAATTAAGTGCTTTTTATCTCTATGGAAAGCTCTAGATGAGACCTACTTTTTGCCAAATTTCATGGAAAAAATCACTCATTTAGCCACACTTTGGTTTAGCACACAAAATGGTCAAATTTGAAGTCTCAAATGGGATTTTAAGACACCAAAGGCTCTTCTTGAATTTCCACAACCACTTAGGCAAGTCTAAAAGCATAAATACCATATATAAATGCATGCCAAATGGTCCAAATCCTTATAGAGCTCAATCTCATCTTGCCATATGCATACATATACAAGTACATTATTTCACATAAGGGCAAATGAGTGGCAAAATCTCACATTCTCATTCATTTAACTCCCACATTGATACACACGTAATTTATATATACATTAGAACATGCTCAAGGGGTTTACATCATATATACATCTCATGGTTATAATTATTGAGATCAAAATACAAACAAAAAGGCCATTTCTCTATCTCTTTGTTAAAGTCTTGCTTCTCAAGGTTGTTGGCCTCCATTTCTTTATCCACTTGGCTCACCTAGACATGGTTAGATATGTGTGGGGGAAGAATGAGATTTAAAGAATCCTAATACCTTTTAACCCTTTCAAACATACATAATAGATGTATATACAAGTCAAAGAATGCATACATGATATTCAAGCAATTAGTGATCATGTATAAATCATTTTCTTGGGCATATCAACTTATATACAACAAACACAAGCTCTCAAGGGCATTGGTTTAACCTCACCCATTTTCCTTGGGACTTTTGGATTTGCCTCACCCACTTTCAAGGGACTTTTAACTTATCCTCACTCTTCTTGAGACTTTTGGCTTTGTCTCACCCATTTCTAAGAACTTTTGGCTCATCCTCACCCATGCTAATGGACTTTTGGCATCACCAAACCCAAGCAAGCCATAAAGATATCGTGAACACATTTCAAGAAACATAATGGTACCATAAATGTAAGCATAGGCTAGAAACATTTCTCATGGCTCAAACATATACACAAGCACTCAATGACAAGAAAACAACCAAGCTATGCATGTAAAAAAGGTTAGAGAGCTACCTTGAAGCAAGAACTCAACACTTTTTCCTTGGATTATTCTTCCCCTCTTTCGGCCACACACTTACAATGAGGTGGAGCTTGATTCTCTTAGCCTAAACATATCAAATGGGACCCAATTATATCATGGAAGCAAGGTCTAGCATCACACTCTCTCTATGGAAGCTCACTTTGTTTTATGGTTGCATAATGGCTTTATATGAGACCTAATGAAGCAAATGCTAGAATTCAAGATCTTGGCTCCCTTTTCTCCATGCACCTAGGTCTCTTGACTTTATTTAAGTCTCTTGGAGTCATCACAAACTCAGTCCTAAGGGTTTAAACACAAGTTACTTTTTTAAGTCTTATTATGGAGCCTACACTTCCATCACACAAACCAAGGCTTCAAATTTTTTTCCAAGCCTTCCTTTGATATTCTTCTATCATATTTAGTCTCTTTCTACCCTTAGAAAAATTTAAAACTCTTTCTAGGTGCTTCTTCTTTTCTAGGGCGAGACATGCACCCATTTTTGGACCCATGGAGCCAGCTTTATTTTCTTGAAGGGCATGGCACATGTGAAGCTTTCTAGGTGTCTCAAGAACCTATATACACTCTTAGACAATAAGAAATACTACTAGGAAGCTTCATACATACCAACGTGCAATGAATAACCTAGGTTTTGGAAACGTATTTTCTAATGCTTTTTTTTGGAATTTCTTTGCATCTACTTGTTTCTCAACCTTAAAAACCTAGGTTTCATGCTTGGTTTAGGTCAGATTTTGGTCCCTTCTGGTTGTTCTATATAAGGATGAAACTACTCCGTAAAGAATTAAGAAGATAGAAGCAAGGAAAGCCATGAAAATACCTTGATTCTTTAGCCTTTTCAAGAGCTTTCTCCTTTGCTTTAGCTCCTCCTTGGAATTTTGAACTTCTCCCTTCTGAATATGGCTCAAAACAAATCCAAGTCATACACCAAAACCATAGAAAGAAAGAAGAGAAGGAGGAGAACAAGTTTGCTAAAGGAAGGAGCTTGAAATTTCAAAGATTTTCTTACCTTTTCTTAGGTTTTCCTCCTCCCTTGAAGCTGCCTCTTGTGCACCCTTAAGAAAACTTCTCCCTCGTTTTAGGTAGAAATTAAGTCAGCCAAAAGTGAGGGAGAGGTGGGGTGCCACTTATATATAGCTAGGGATCCTTAAGAAGCTTTTCAAAATGTCAATTTTGTCATTCATTCTTGACTTTTCTGTTTTAGGCTCATTTCAACTCCTTTATGAAAAATGTCTTTCCCATCATAAAATTAAAACCTATAAATGGGCTTTGGAATCACTCAAATCAATTTAAAACCTTCCTGAAGAAAAGGTCAAAGTTCAAGTTCACTGACATTCTAAAACGTAAACCAAAGGGGTTTTAACTGTTCTAAAGGTTCTTATAGTTTTTAGAGCCTCTAAGAACTTTGAGAAACTAAATTTTTCCATTTAAAGATACCTCCTTTGAGTTTTCTAAAAGTTGTCCAAAATTATGAAAATATCACTGCATTTCATCAAATTTCCTTTAGCCACTTTGGCTCTAGTATCTGGGCATTCAAAGCCTTGATTCCTCATTTTCTAATATTTAGAACTTTAGCGAAATTTTATTTGACTTTAACTTATTCATTTTAGAGAGCTCTCTTTTATATCTAGTACGTTTTCATCATTTTTAAGAAAATCAAGTGTTATATGTGTTTTTGTGAATAAAGGTGGCGTGAGGTATGTATAAATTTTAACATGAATTTTATTTCAAATGGATGGTTATAATTCAACATGGTTTTATGATGGAAGATCCAAACCACTAGATTAAATGGATTGCCAAGATTTAATCTTGATTTTTGGGATTAGATGCCAGCCATTGAATTAGGTGAATAGTTGTGATTTAATCTCTAAAAGTAAGAAAGATTATAAACCATTGGTTTGTTTTAATGGTTAAGATCATATCATACATTATGGATGAATATCTGCTGTTAGATTTTCTTTTTAGTTGTAATCTCACCATAGTTACTATCATACCTTACTATATAACGCTTTTCCTACTACAAATACCTCATATAGAACTCAGAGGAGTCAATGAAAACTTGACCTGATTAAAATTTTCTTTTTAAAAACTTCCTCATACAATTTTACTATTCATTTAGTCATTTCCAGAATTTTGTCCAACCTTAAAAATACATAATTAATTTCAAAAAAATCATATGAGGTTGGTTCAGGGCTCTACTTCAAACTCTCTAAGTCCTTTACAAGAAAAAAATACTTACTTAGCGAAGTACATATAAATTCACATAAAGTTGCCCCTAAAACAAACTAGACGGTTCTACCCTTCATTTGTCATATTATTATTATTATTTTGCCTTTATATAAGCACAGGCATCCTTGCATTTTAGGCACGCTAGTCATATTCTTTTTACTTTAGGGTTAGATATATATATAGCTTTCTATTACATACCCTATTATCATACAGTATTATAACACAACTTATACATACCGTAATCCAAAGATATTTAATTACATGACAAAATGTGATGCATATAAGTAAGGTCCTCAATTTATGCCTCCACACCCTTTGCCCTTTCTTTGCTTGAACTCGGACTTAGCATGGGTTATATTTGGGATGAGATTATGAGATCTCAGTAGTAGTAAACCAGTCTCATTCACAAGCAAGAATGTAAGTACATAACATAATGCTAATCAAGGTTCCACATACCTCATAGTAATACAAGAAATTTCATACAAGACCAAGCACAATCTAAGCATACATGTCTCATCTTATAGTATAAATGACAACTTGATATAGCATAACACTCATCATTATACAAACATACAAGCTTAAAGAAAGAGAAAGGAAAACTACTACCTTAGCAAATTTTGCTTCTCAAGCCTTAGAACGTGGTTTACTTGCTTTTGGAGTTCCCAAACAAATATCAAACCCTATAATCATAATGATAATTCATTACAATCAACACATAAACATTAACTTCTAAAGTAGTATGACCCTTTTAAACTCATTGGAACCATTGAAATTGGAAAACTCCAACTCCTTCCCTTGTAATCCACTATGGTTGAATAGTGTGCATTTCTTAGCTAAAATTTAAAAATTTTATTCAATGAGTTTTGGGGGCTTTTCCTTAGGTATTCCTAGCTGAAAACACCCTTTTAAATCCAGTGGATTGGATAAAATTATCAAATTCTAGCCCCAACAATATGTTTTGGTAATAATGTAACCTAGCTCCGTTTTAGGCCTAAAAGTGAGTTTCTTTGGTTCTAAAAATTCCATAGCCTCTTCCTTTATGTTTTAGGACTTGAAATTTGGTATACATAACCTTAGGACATTAAGAAAACACCATAAAAAGTTTGAGAAAATTTGGACAGCATCTCCCTAACATTTCCATTTTCCCAAAAGTTACAATCTTTGTGTTTTTCAAAGTTCCATCACATAACAACAATGGATAAGTTCATATGGCCTCCATAGTCAATATATAAACTCAATTCCTAGGCCTTCATATTCAACATATAAACTCCATTTCTAATCATCCATATGCTATCCAAAAGTGACCCATACCTAGGGTTTAACAAAACTAACTTAATCCATGTGATTTTCAAGTGCAAGGTGGAGAAAACTTACTCTTTAAGCTTAATACTAGCTTTCTTTGCTTTTCCCACTTAGAGCAACATGCCACGTTGAAGAAAGGATGAAGATGCAGTTGCCCTTTGGAGAAAATGATTGAAGGATGAAGAAAATGAAGAAATTTGATGAAGAATGGTGGTAGTTTTGCTTGATTTCACTTCTTCTTCCACTTTTCCTCCCTCTCTCTCTCTCTTCATGTTTTTCTCTTCCTTTGCCTTGTGTGTGGCATGAAAATGGTGGAATGGAGGTAAAGGAGATGAACTAAAATGAAGTTAAATGGTCAAACCAAATTTGGACCCTTGGATCAACCTTTTCAAGATTAAATCTTAGCCTTCCATTCCTTTTTTCTTTTGATTTTCTAATTTCATGACTAAATATCTTCTTCCCAAAATTCCTTGGCTACACACTTGGATGCTTATTCTTAGCCCTTAAGTTATGGTGATTTGATGGTTAGTAACCATGGTTAATTTTTAACCTAACTACGGTTAATTCTTTAAACTAACTAAAATCCTTTCTTTCTTTCCTTTTTATTTTATATTTATATTTGGGTTTCATCTTTTCTAAAGCTCTAATTATATCTTCTTTCCTCTTATTGGGCCTTTAAAGTAAGCTATTAGGCCTTGCAACAGTAAAAAAATCGGTGTCCGGGCCCGATTAAGGTTTTACAATATAATACATACCTTTAGACTTTCTAAAATTTATAAATATTATTTTTTCTACTTGCTGGCCATACTAAGCCTCAAACATGGATTAGGGGCCCTCAACCTCGATCCTCATAAATTTCGGTGTCAATCGGACATCCGAGTCTTTAGGTGTAATTTTCACCATTTTGTATTATGATTGTGCTCTAAAATTTTCATTTATTACAATTGAGCCCCTGAAACTCCTTCAAGGTTTCTTAGTTCTTTAGCTATTTCTATTTCCATGGTTGTTACAACTTCCTCTTTCTATTCTGCTCATGGCTACTGATCGGGCTAACCGGATCCCGTCTGGCCATTCATACAACGTGACATTATCAAACCCGTCTCATTAAATGAAGTTTAACCGTGGGTCATAGATTTTTAAGATTCTTGCTTGATTTTTTGATATTTATGCCTCAAGCTAGAAATAGAGGGTGAAACTAGGATTCCCTAAGCTTTCGGGCAATCTATACATTTTGCCTAGGACACAACTTTTCTTCATTTTAATCCCTGGCTCCTTTATACTTAACCTTTGAAACTCTTCGGGACCTTTTTTTGATCTTTTTTTTCATCTAATTTGGCCTCAATTTTAGGGTACCTATGGCCTTGACTCATCGTTATTTGTGGTCTAGAATATTATTCTAATTTTATTGGACTTCAATTTACTCTATTTGGGGGACTCCCTTTTGTATCCAGTGAATTTCGTACATTGACGAAGAAACTATATGTTATATTTCTCGCATTTTCTTACGTTTTCTTGCATTTTCAAGGGACCAGATATTGCAGTTACTATCTTGTTGGATTAAAGTAACTGAATCAGTTACTTTTATAATAATTACTACTAAAATTAGCAATGACATCAGAGATAACGTTTTGGCAAAATGTACTATCATAATTTTTTATTAAGAATTGCTAACTTAAGCATCATCATTGCTCCATAATGCATGTAGTCTCTAGAAATCTCCCCTATGCATGGCACCACATCATCCCTTTCCAGCCAAATTTTACGAAAATGCCACTTTCACAAATACTTCCTTTCATAGTTCTCCGTAATGTTTTATTTAGTTGGTGTCTTCTCTTTGTTGGCTATATTTTAATATTATTTAGGCCTATTTGGGTCCCACTTAAACTCTTTAGTCATAAATTTTATTATTATTTATCATCTCATTATTTTATCATTTTCGGATCCAAATGGCCATTTTGCCCCCTAGTGGAAAGGTAACAAACAAGAACCTCCATTTGTTTTTCGCTTATATTTCTATTTTAACTTCATGTTTTTGGATTCTATCACCACCATCTGGTAGCTCTTACTACATTGAACCTCCTGAAGCAATTAGTTTGAGTTTTGTGGCCTAATTCAGTTTTATGTAAGCTTTTGATTGTTTAGGACTATTTCTGGTCCTAATATCTCAAAAATAAAATGTATGACGATTTTGTCTCAGGACCCCCTTTTACCTTAAAAAATTGCAAAACTATCCAATTAAATTAAAACAAATGACGATCTTACCCCTTTTAACCTTAAAAATTCATGAGTCCTATTTGTCTTATACTTCTCATATATGAAATTGTTTCATTATAATTTATCAAATTAAAACTTAAAAAATTTATTTCATAAAATACTAAATAATTAAAAAATCTTTATTTTTAACGATGTTATAACCTACATTTTTGCAAGCCATAGCCAAGCAAGGGATTTCATAGCTTTGACATTTACAAATTTTATTTGAAACTAAAAAAGGTTTTAAAAAGTGATTTAAAGTGCTAGGAAGTTTTATTAGGCCAAAATTGTATGTATAGCCAACATGTGTGTTTTGCAAATAGGATGATCATTTTGAGATATATGGCTAATTTTTTGTTATTAACTAGTTTGGCAAGTTAGTTGGTTGAGATGAAATTTGGTCATCATGAAGAATTCAATTATGACCACCAAACATAACCATAATAACCACCAAAGCATATGTTTGTGCTTGAAGGCCTTAGAGGTTGAGTTTTGGGCTCAAACTTGGCATGCATTTGTAGGACATACAAAAGTTTTATTTAAGGACCTCAATAAAATATTTTATGAATTTTTGTAAATTGGGCGAGGAAAGCTGTCACTGCTAGTTTTCAATATAATTTTGGTTCTATTATTGAGTGATGTGACAACCCTAACTATTTACTAAGTTAATTAAGCATAATTGTATTCTTAGTCAATTGCACTTGAGGTTTAATTTGATTAATGAGTTAGCAATAGATGAAAATACAAAGAAATTTAAACCTTTAACTAATCAATATTCACCAACAAGGTGTACAACGAGATTTATGTTCATAAGAATTCAAAATTCCCATTAACAATTTTTTGTCTCAACTAAAATACCTCAAAGAAGCTTAAAAATTTATGTCTGTTAGACTAAAGTCATTACTCATCACTACCACAGTGAAAATTAGGAATTTATAGCTAAATTAGGGATTTTGAGACTTAGATCACGGCTTAAAATGGTTGTGCCCTGGCTAACTTGGCCTTTGGAACTTCTAAAAGCTAAATTCAACACTTACACCACGACTTGGAAAACTTGTGCCATGGTTAGACGTGGGTTTGGATCAATTTTCCTACATAGACATGATTTACACTATAGCCATAAATATTTATGTCAAGGCCAACTATTTATGTTATGCCCATGATATTTGCACTGTGACCAAATTAGCTTTTAGATGACTTTTGCGCTCTGACCAAGTGTTTGTGTCAAAGCCAAAAAGTTTGCACCGTAGCAAAATTCACTATTAGAACTTTATTAACTCATTTTGCCCATGACTTAAAAATATGATACACATAAACACTTAAATGAGCGAACCAACAAGTTGCTATTTGTAATATCTGGTTCTTTGAAAACGAGAGAAAATACCAGAAACATAATGTATAGTTTCTTTGTAAACGCACGACATTCACCTGATACAAAAGGAAGTCCCCTAGATAGAGTGATTTGAGGTCCAATAAAATTAAAATAATATTCTAGACCTCAAATAATGGTGATTCAAGGTCAGAGGTGCCTTGAAATCGGAGCCAAAATAGTCAACAGATTTTAACAAAAATGCAACAAAATGTAATAGCATTTTCATAATTTTGGTCAAATGTTAGAATTCTCATAGGAGGGCTTTTTAAATGGAAAAATTGAGTTCTCCGGGGTTCTTAGAAGCCCTGAAAACCATGGAAAGCCTGAGACAGTTAAAACCCCTCATGTGGACATTTTCTAACATCGGTTGATCCAAACTTTAACTGATTTGTTCAGGAAGGTTTTAACTCTAATTTAAGTGATTCCAAAGGAATTTTATAAAATTGGGAACTTAAATTTTATGATGAAAAATATAATTCTAAAAAAGAAGCTAAAATGAAACTAAAACAAAGGTACCAAGATGAAAGGGCAAAATTGAAATTTTTAAGAAAGTGAAAGCTTCTTGAACCCTCCTTCTCCCCTTTTCTAGACTGACCTAATTCTGCCCCAAAACCAGAGAAGAAAGCTAGCTCTTAGGCGCACCAAGGGAAGAGGTTTTGAAGGTAGAAAAGGCAAGGAAAAGGTAGGAAACTTCATAGAATTTCAAACTATTTCTTTGGCAAAATGTTTCTCCTCCTTCTCCCCTTTCTTCCTATGGTTTTCTTGAAGTTTTTGGTGCTATTTTGAGGGCAGAATAGAGAGGAAAATTTCGTGTTTGAGGAGAGGAAGCCAAGACAATTCAAGAACAAACAAAGGGAGCCAAGAAAACAAGATAAAATCTCACTTTTATGGTAGCTTCTTCCTCCCCCTCTCTCTTATAGGTTCGACCACCTTAGGGAAGTCCAAGAGGACTTGGATTTCTAGGTAAACCAAGGGTGAATCTTAGGAAAATGAGGGAGGAGAACAAGAATATACAAAGAAAATAATCAAATAACCATAGATTTCAAGATAGCAAAGCTAGGGTTTCAAGTGTTCCACTAAAAATATGATTTGATACAATGATTCCTAGGCTTAAATGAGTGTTTGGAAGAGCTCTTGAGATCCCTAGAAGGCTCCTCATATGCATCTTCCATCAAGAAAACAAAGCAAATCCATTTGGTGCTTTCTTAAAGCCTAGCCTCGGCCTAAGCTAGATGGAGCATCTAGGGATAGTTTTAATTTGTTCCAAGCTTGATTTTAAGTCATATGTGATGGAAGAGGATGAGAGGAAGCCTTGAAAAAATTTTAGAAGCCATGGATAGTGAGATGGTATCATAGGTTTCATATTATGGCTTAAAGAAGCAACACCTAGTTAAGCTTCTTGTTTTAATTGTGTGATGGCTCCAAGAGGTTTAAATGAAGTCAAGAATCATAAATGGATGGAGAGAATGGAGCCAAGATGATGTTTTCTTAAGGTTACTTCATTAAGTGCATTATGGAACCATAAAAAGAGCCTTTCTAGTGAATGTATGGCTTTAGAATTTGATTCAAGAGTATAATTGGCTTCCATATGTTGTGTCTAGGCCAAGAGAAATAATCTCCACCTTCTTTTGTGTGTAGGGCTGAGGAAAAGTGTCACATTCCGAACTTCCTGTAACTGTTAACATAACCCATATTAATTCACACAGTCAAATAGTTACACCCATTTGACACCATCACCACACAAGAGCATAAGCATTCACTTGGGTATATGGAATTATGTCTAGTTATGGGGATTGGCATAATCTGCATTGCCGTGAGGATTAGGGATCATACACAATTTTTGTATTAGATGGAAGTGATATATATGTATATATTAATTGACTATGGCTTGCTTCTTCTTCAGATGTGAGTATATGTGGTAGATGATGTTTGATTGCATTCAGGAAATATATTCAGCCGTGGTGGAGATAAGAAGGAAGGTTGCATGTAATGAATGGCTTGAGTAATCTAAGATAAAGACACCTCATGCTTGCTCCACCCACTTTCATATATATGTATATTAAATTATGATTTGCTAATGCCATATTTGGTTTGACAGCAGGAGCTAAGTAGTGCTTTTAATATATATAGATTAAATGAGAGTAAGACACATCTGCTGCCACCTAGCACATGCACCAATTCATGGAATGATGATTTGCCTTCATGACACCTAATTAAATTGTGATTTGCTGGTGCCGTCTGTGCTGTGATAGTGGGAGTTAAATATTGCTTTAATATATATATATAGATTACATGAGAGTAAGATACATAGCTGCTGCCACCTAGCCACTTGCACTGAGTCATGAAATTGTAATCTGCCTTCATGCCACCTAATAGCGGTGGGAAGCAGGAGCTGTCCATTGCATTAATTACCCTTCACTTTAACTAATTTTAGGCGGAAGGAAATAGTGGAAGGAAGGAAGGAATTTCGGACAGCCATAGGAGAGGAGAGAAGAGAAGGAAAAACCGAAGTACAAGGACTCCAAAAAAGAGGTAAGCTCCAAGTTGCTCCCTTGTTCTGGACTGGGATGTTTTGGCCTTGTAGAATTTGTTAGAAAAGGATTTTGAAGCCAAAATTTTTATAACAGGTTGTCCATCCCTTATACTTGAAATCTGGAAAATTACAGAATTTTTGGAACAAGGAAAATGAGAGAAACAACCCACTAATTCAATTTGGCTTCTGTACGGAACAGCCTGGGGCTGATTTTATAAAGAATTTTGTTAAAGGGGTAAATGTAGGAATTAGTGCATGAAATTTGGTGGAGAGGTAGCTAAGACGTATCACGTCAGGTTTACAAAGTCTTAGAATTTTCTGGGTTCATTTGGTAGGATAACAAAGCCAGAAACAGCAAGGGCAGTGTACAACGAGCTCAACTGAGGTAGTGACCAAAACAGTAGGAGTTTAGGGGCTTTCCCTGGGAATTCTTGAAAACTGTTTCTGTGGCTTATAATTAACATGATGAGGGGTCACTCTGCCAATTTTTATGATTTTTGGAGGTTATTTAGTGGAGGAAAGAAATTTCACAAAAACAGGTCCGAAAATGTGGTTCAATTGAGACTGTGGTAGTTTTCATTCTTTTGCTGTGTAGTGTGACTTTGCATGGAAAATGTAAGAATCCAACTTGAAAATAAGGGCTAAGAATTTAGTTTTATAGCACTGGATCACACATGGATAACTTAGACAGTAACTAATTATGAGAAGGAAAAGAAAATGAAGATGTGATTGTTTACAATTAGGAATTCCAATAATTAATTAGCAAAAGGGATTTAGGAATTTCGTATAGGGGGATTAGTAATTTAATTGCAATGTAAATATTAACCATGACTCATTCTTAATTAGTATAATGCATGATTGAAATTTAGGAAGGCCATTGGAACAACCAGGGCTAAGGGATAACGTGACAAACGACAGTGACGAAACAGGTAGTTAACACTGTACTCACTTTGTTATTTATGTTAATGCACTGGATGAAATCCCAACGTCCCTATGCTGTGTTTGGTTGCATGTATATTTACTAATATGACTCTTTATGAGTACCAGATTGCTGTTATTGGCCAATAACCGAAGCAAGGTAGCCTAATGAATGAAAATATTCTGCTACGTAGCCTAACGATAAGAAAATGCTACTACGTAGTCTAACGAATGAGCATGTGCTGCTATGTAGCCTAACGATAAGAAAATGCTGCTACATAGCCTAACGAATGAGAATGTGCTGCTACGTAGCCTAACGATAAGAAAATGCTGCTACGTAGCCTAACGAATGAGAACATGCTGCTACCTAGATATTACATGCTCCGACACCGAAGTTTGCATCGAATGTCTCCTGGATAGTAATCCGTGCTATTTATATGTATGTTTTCTTTTGAGTATATTGTTAGCTACTGAGATTTTATCTCACCACAAATTGACTATTTTACGGGTATTAACTATGCTACGAATGGAGCCAGACAAATAGAGAACGAACAAACTGACCAATAGATTACATATTGATTGTAATTGGTCTTATGAATCCTTTGAACAAGGGTTGAATGTAAAGTTTGATTCTAGTGAGGATGTAACATTGTAGTATTAATCTCTCTTTTGATTTGTATAAATATTATACATGAGATATCTACCGTAAGTTAACTGTGATGTTTATTAGGGCTACCGAACTCCCGATACAAGTAAACTCCTATGTTTGCATTACATGAAATTGATTTTGATAACCATGGGATTAGTTCTAGCACATTAGCATCATCAACTTATGGTTTTCTTGTGAAAATGATGAAGGTTGTCTAGGTATGACAATTATTTATTTTAGGTCTAAGATCTTGTTGACAGGATTTTGGACTCCACACTAAGGAAATTAAAGACCTTGTCGACAGGATCTTGGATTTCGCCTTGTAAAATGTAAGACCTTGTCAACAGGGTCTTCTGTTAGTAGTACAAGATCCTTTCATATGGTAAGTTATAGTGTATGTAAAGTGTAGGTGTGACACCCCTAAAATTTGGCATGCATGTAGATCTTATCCAAAGATTTTTGGGAAGCTAGAGACCAGATTATTTGGAGTTCTGTGGAACTAATTATGATTTTTCAAAGTTGGCATTTTTCTACTAAATTGATGCAGACACTATTCATATGGTTAGCAACTTGGGTTATGTCATTCGAAGGCCAAATGATGTCCAATGCTCATGAAATTTTACAAGAATAAACTGAACATAATAAGCTTCACATGCCACTGAGATCACCCCAATTGGACATCTGAACAGGGAGATCTAAATTTTTGACATTAAAGGATAGTACTAGTAGTGACAGACGACCTCTGGTACTATTCCATTGATTTCTAGTAGTTAGTAGCCTTTGTTGGTTTGGAATTATTTTTAACATAAAGTAGACATCTGTAGATTTCCATAATGATAAAGTATGCTTTATTTTGATTTTTCTAGAATTAGTTATGATTTTTCAAAATTCATGTCAAAATTCTAAAATTCCAACTCGAGGCTGCACACTTCATTTTCATGTATACCTTCCACTTGCACAAGTCCTAGGCCACTTCTTGAGCTTGTTATGAGTTTTATTTGTGCATTTAAATATGAGAGTGAAATGGATGAGTCCATATGGCACATGGAACACTGAATGAAAATTTTATTCGTGACATAACATAATTTAATAGAATATTTTAATAGCATTTCTTGGAAATCTTATGTAATCCAAGGAGATGAGCCTAGTAATAATGTGAGATGAGCTTAGTAAATATGGTGTTACACTATCACCTCAAGATCAATTCTAAGATCTTTTTATGGCTAAAAGGTAAGGGTTTTATAGGGATTACATTCCTGTAATCTCCATCCAAATACCTTACATAGCCTAAGGATTTAAAAGCTAATCACACTAACCAAAATACATATCACATCAATGCAAGATTTATTTACAACAATGAAAGGATGGAATGTAAGCTCAAATGACAACCCAAATCACTCAATACACCACCGATAGTCCTCAAACCACTTGAACCAAGATTCAATGGTCTAATTGAACATGCTTTTACCTACAACTCTCCAAGGGAACCTCAAATGTAAAATATGGTTATGGCACTTCCTAATGTCACACTTAAGGGCCTATGACAGCAAATGGTATGTTATGGCTTCTAATGACAACCTAGAATCCTCCTTACACTACCTACGATTATCAAACCACTTTAAGCAAGTTTCAATTGACAAATTAAGCTTGTGTACATCCCTCAACACTTAGTACAATCCTTGCTTTAAAATATAGCTATGTCACTTCCCATAATCACCATATAATGACTCATGATAGAAGAATCTACTATGGCAACACAAAAGGGATGAACCATTTCACCTTCCACATGATCAAGGTAATAAAAGGACATTCTCAAGGCTCATAAACCACAATTGAACTCAGAACCACAATTGGTCAAGTGTTGATGTCCACTTTACATCTTATATGACAGCAAAAACAACGAGTTACTTTTAAAACTTTCTAGTGACAACTCAAAACCCAAAGGATGACTTTTAAGTTCCTCTAAACACCTTACATAGGTGTAGAGAATATATTTAAACTTGCCCAAACCTCTAAATCTTTTATACCAATAGTTCATTAATTTTACAATGTTAATTATTTAGAGGTCAGATAATATCAGGGTACTCATTAATAATTATCCAAATACAATCATAAGTACCAATTATATGATGCCTCAAATTATATAATCAGTCCTTGTACTTGGCAATACATAATGCAATGTGGCTGTTATACAACATATTAAGCAATATTAGCATGTCTCTTATACAAACCCATTTAAACAAGGCATTGAGGCCTATATATTACTAAACCATCATGGTAAGCTTCCATTAGCTTTTCCTTGCTACTAAGAGGTTTGGTCCTTGAAAATGTTAGCTCACAATTAGGGTGAGATATAAAATCTCAGTAACAAGAGACAAATTCCATATATATGTACAGATTAATTAACATAATGCATTTTTATATAGAAAGATATACCGGAGCATTAATATCATTAGTAAATGAACTAGTTGAACTACTATTTTATACTAGCAATCACATACAACATGTTAATAGCCAATAACAGAGGGAAAAGGCCCACCCACGGCGCCAACTCCATATCAAGCATGTAACGTCTAGTTTTCATAAAAATGACAGAAACAGATGAGTTTTCAAAGTAAGTCCCTTGAAATGAATTGTTTAAGGTCCAAAAAATTTAGAATAATGATATGGACATTAAGTAATGAAATTAGGAGGCCAAAGGTGCCCTGAAACAAAAACTAAAATAACCAAACAGAATTTAACGAAATTGTTACGTAATGTAATGGCATTTTTGTAATTTCGAGCAAATTTTGGAATACTCATAGGAGGGCTTTTTAAATGAAAAATTTGAGTTCTCTAGGTTTTTAGAGGCCCTGAAAAGCCATGAGAAGCCCCGGGACAAATAAAACCCCTTCGGTGTATGTTTTCTAATATCAGTTGACCTAAACTTTAACCTTTTTGTTTGAAAAGGTATTAGTTCCAATTTGAGTGATTCCAAAGGAATTTTATAAGATTGAGGACCTTAATTTTATGATGGAAAGAATAGTTCTAAAAAAGAAGCTAAAAAGAACTAGAAATGAAAATGCCAAGTTTATGAGACATAAATAGTATTTTTCTTGAGAAATTGTGCTTGGCCAAAGAAATGAGCTTGGAATAAAATTAGATAGATTAGATGAATATGGTATTAAATTTTATTGGTATCAGAGTAAAGGTTCAAGTACTTTGAGGTGAGTTATGGCTTGTGAATATGAGTTTGCCTTTATAAATGAGTTTTTTTTTTAAATGAATTGAGTGTAATGGTGGTTAGTATATTTCTATTTGATGTTAAAGTTTGGTAATGATGTTTCAAAAAGATGGTGAAAACTAGGAGAGGTAGGCCTTCTAGAAAGGCTCATGCTGAGGATAGAGCCGAGCCTAGTGATCCGATGGCTGGAGCCTTTTAGGCTATTATGGCTTACCTGGATTAACAGCATGTCATGATCATGCAGTTATAGGAACGAGTTACACAGAGAGATAGTAAGGGCCCTACACCTCCTCCTCCACAGCCACCATAGCACTCAGATCGTCTCGAGCATTTTGGGGTGACTTATTCTGATCCATAGCCACACATATAAATATAGCAAACTTCTCAGACTCTATCAGCTCAAACACCTCCAACCTCAGAGTAGCCTTCTATCAGACAAACTATAACACAGTTCAAGAAATTTGGGCCTCCCACCTTTGATGGTGATTTGAATACAAAGAAATTTGAGGCCTAGATTATGTAGCTTGAGAAGACATTCTAGGTGATGGAGTGTACCTTTAAGCAGAAGGTCGTGATGGCCATTTTTCAGTTAAAGAAAGAGGCAGATTATTGGTGGAGGAACATTGAGCCTATATTGAGGTTGAAAAACCTCTTGCTCACTTAGGAGACATTCCTCCTGGCTTTCTATGAGAGATACTTCCCTAGCTCTATTAGAGATCAGAAAGAGTCAGAGTTTGTACTCTTGAGGCAAGCTGAAGGATTGTCCGTTGACCAATATGTGGCCAAGTTTATTGAGCTCTCCAGATATTCCTTAATTTATAGAGACATGATGATGAACGCTGGAGAACAGACAGGTTGGAGAAAGGTCTATTGCCAAAGATCAGAGACAGGGTAGTTTCACAGAGAATTATGAACTCTAATACCTTGGTAGAGGTTTATAAAGTTATAGAAACAAACCTCAGGATCATGCAAATCATTTCTAGTGCTATACCTCCCCTTCTTGAGCCTAAGAGACCGAGAGAAGAGACACAGGCCATAATGAGTAGCAGGAGAGGTGGTAGAAATCAATGGAATAAAAAAGGCAAGAAAAGAAGAGTTCAGTCTACCTGAGGCAGTTCTGCTCCCACCGTATGTAGTCAGTATGGTAGAAATCATAGGAACAGGCCTTGTTATGTGGGGTATAATGTATGCTATAAATGTAGTAGGCCAGGGCATATAGCCAGGGACGGTACCTAGGCTCCTCAGCAATTTACTCAATAGAGGGAAATGGCTCCTGCACTAAGACCTTAGACCCAGGATAGAGTCTTTGCCTTAACATAACATGAGGCTAGCTAGTCCCTGAGTCTGATCCAAGGTACTATAAGATTAATGATTTTTTTATGACTACTTTATTCGATTCGGGTGCTAACTACTCTTTCATATCATATGACTGTGCTAAGAGGTTAGGTCTACGTATGCATTCCTTGCCATGTGACTTGCATGTATCTACCCCTTACAGGAAATAGAGCCATTACCTCCCATGCCTATTTGAATTTTGTAGTCTAGTTTAATCAGTGTTGTACCAGACTTGATTTGATATGTATGCCTCTTGTTGATATTGACTTGATTATTGCTATAAACTGGATGTCTGTAAATAATGCCACACTTGATTGTTCCTGTAGATGCATTATTTTATCTAAATGTGGGACTATGCCTAGTATGAGGACTAAACTATCTGTTATGACCATCTCCCAAGCTGAGAGGTCTCTAAAGCAGGATTGCCAAGGATACTTAGTTTTCTTTTTAGTTTAGGATGAGGTAGAAGAGGGTATAGAAGAAATCCTAATAGTGAGAGAGTTCCTAGAAGTATTCCCTAAAGAGATTAGCGGATTGCCTCCAGAGAGAGAAGTTGAGTTTCCTATAGACATTGTACCTGGGACGGGTCTAGTGTCTAAGGCTTTGTACAGATAGGCTCCCACCGAGCTAGCTGAGCTTAAGAAATATATAAAAAAGATTTTAGAGAAGTGTTTCATTAGACCCAGTGTCTTGCCATGGGGAATTCTAATCTTATTCATAAAGAAGAAAGACAGGAGCCTTAGACTATGCATATACTATAGGGAGCTCAATAAGATAACCATTAAGAATAAATACCCTCTCCCCTATATAGATGTGACGGGTCGTGTCACGCTACCCTCAAAATAAAACTAAGTTGAGAAATTATATAACTAGTGATGCAACTTAGGTCATCTTCCTTGGAAATGGAGTTCAATGTTTAATTGGGCTTTCTAAGTGTATAAAGATCCTAGAACTATCTAATTTAGGGGGGTTTTGGTTTAATTAAACTATCTAAAATGAAATTGAAACAAAACGATTAACTATCTAATTAGATGAATGATGGACTTGTGATTAGCTTTGGATTTATCCCTTGGTATCCACTATCCTTATTCTAATTCAATTATGATTAATTCTAGCTTAAGAGTCCCTATTTGTGTCTAATACAAATTATCTTGAGTTACCACGCAAGAATCAAGGGATTAACAATTTAATGTTGAATTGAAACCTCAATCCCGCATCAAATCGCTAACTCTTGTCATTAGGATCAATGAACACTTGAATTGAATGATTAATTGATTAATTAGCCTCCGAATTAACACTCTAGAATATTTAATTAACCAACTAAACTCCAAGGAATCCCCAAATCAAAAAATTAAGCACACTATTTCTCACAAGCATTTCATCAAACACCTTGATTGCATACATGAAAATTGATAGGAAAATGAAAATCTAACACTAAATCAATCAAATAATCAGTCAAGCAATATCCTAATTGGTGTCTAATCGGCCACTAATTGTAGACAATACAAATTCCCAATTAAATACAATCTTAACCAATATAATATAAGAGAAGAAAAGTGCTGGAAAATATAAGAAAATCTTAGCCAAAAATATGTTGCTCATCCATGGATTCAAGTTTCAACCAAGATCTTTTTCCAAGCTAATCACAAGATAGAGATTAGTGCTTCATGGTGGTGATGGAATGGGAATGGAGGATGAAATGAATACGACATGGTTCTGCATGGAGTGGATGGACGCTAGAGGCGAATGAATGGAATGATGATGGATATGCAAATGGAATGACAGAGTGTAGCATGAATGTGATGTGCTTTTTATTTGATGGATCCTCCAGTGTATTTTTAATAGGTCACGTGCCCCTCTCATGCTCACTTTTACATTCTTCTTCTTTCATTCCACTTGCCCGTAACAATCTATGTTGCTTCATCTTTTGTCTTTTTTTTTTAGTGTGCACCCCAACTTGGATGGATGATGCTTTGGAATATAACATAAAAGAATTGCTCCATGCTTCCTGCTACATTGGAGCCCAGACATAGCTTATTATTCTTCTAGTATTTAACCCATTGCTTCTTTAATCATTCCTTAGCCCACAAGCTTCTTTTCTATCATGTTTATTCTACTCATATGACTTCCACACTGCTTCCTTCATCTCCATTTGCTCGAGTGTGTTGACTTCTCTACGCGGAGCTACTTTTACGTAAAGACTGGATGTTGTTGCATAGTTGTGTGTTTCTTCTTCTTTCGTGTTGCTGCTTCAACATTCAACTTAGCTCTCATTCCACGTTCTACCCCTTGCTGGAACTTCACATAAATCACATCCTAGTTTATTTGTGAAGGAGTTCTCCACAGCTCATGGTAGTTGCTTCTTCGTGTGAACTAGTAGCTTTGTGTTACTGAAGGAGAAGACGTGGGGATGTGGGTTAATGGTTAGCTACGTGGAAGTGTAATAGGTACAGTGTGGAGTGTGCTAGTGATGTGGATGAGTGAAGCAACATGGAGTGTGTAAGTGAATGAATAAGCCATGCATGTGAGCCCCTCCATGCCTACGTGTTTGTGTGATGAGAGCTGCTATGTGTGTGATAGAATAAAACTTAAAGTGTGAGTGGGTGATGTGGAGGAGTTGCCTATATAGAGAGACCCATGGGTGATATGTGTGTGTAGACCAAGTGAGTCAGAGATGTGGGAATGAGAAGATGGAATGCATGGCTTCCTTGGACTTGGCAAACCTTCACTTCTTCTCCAAACCAATCTCCTATTCAAATACCAATTGTCCATAAAAAATTTTGCAAGAATAATAGACAAAAATCACATATAAATATTCCCAAAATTATTAAGATAAATTTAAGCATTAAAAATCAATAATTTGCAAATTAATTCCTAAAATATAGAAATGACCACTAAAATAAAATCTTATCTAATTAAAGTCTTAGAGCCATATTTGATCATTGAAATGCCTAAGATAAGGAGAATAAAATGTATAAAAATTCATGTTTATCAAATTCGCCCACACTTAAACCTTTGCACTCCTAGGCAAAACTCAAAATCTAAAGAAAAAGCTAATGGAATGGTAGTGGAGAATGGAAAAGAAAAATGAAAGCAAAAATCACAAGCTAAAGAATGTCCAAAACTTTTCAACACTTTAACAATCAAAGCTAACTTCACTTATATCAAGAACTCAAATTCCACGGAAATTTCATTTGAAAAGAATGAATTGAAATGCATAGCCTCTCACATGGATTGGTGTTTACTCTCACTCTCAAGTGTTTAAGGTAGTTTAGATCACTCAAGTTCCACCCATCAAAACCTCACTACCATAGGCTTGTCAAGCTTCTAAATCTCCACCACCATGTCAAATGCAATGCATAAATCAATAGAACTTTATTCAAGGTTGTAGTGGGGTAAAGGAATGAAACAAATGGACATTCAAGGAAAGACAAACAAATGGGTACCTTAGAACCTCAAGAGCAAATAATAGAACTTATGATAGGGAAAAATGTGGTTCTAGGCCTTATTTCCAACTAGTAATAGTGAATACTAACTCAAAAACACTTATTTCTTTTGATTATCAATGACTTTTCCTCTTTTTAAAAAAAAAAAAAAAATTCAAACTTCTCATTCATTTTTCTATCTTTTCTTTTCTTTCCATTTTTTTTCTTTCTTATAACAAATTCTTTGAATAACAATGGCCTAAATGGATGCAATACATACATTCTCTCATCCTAAACAAGTGTAATGCTCCTTGAAATCTATAAGGTATCTTAAAACAAGGTGGAAAATATTTTTAACGGCTATAGTTCAACAAGAAAAGAAAATCAAAGTTCAATGTGGCTAAACAATGGAAAGAATGCATGTCAAGGTTGGCTTTTTAGTTCACTAGCTATTAAAGAAAGGAATGCCTTATCATTTTCATGCATGCAAATGTAAATGTGGTCTCAACAAAGAATCAAAACAAGTTTTAAAGTAGAAGCAGAGATAGGTGAACACACTAGAAATGAACAATTAAGGCTCAATTCCTCACCAACTAACTGCTATCAAATAATTCATTGAAATCAAATTCATTGCCATTTCGCTTTAATCAAAACACAAGATCCATTACTTATCATGTCAAAGCGAATCCAAGCTACAATCATCTCAACTTGCAACTTCCACAGAAAAAGTTAAAAAAAATCACACTATTTTTCAAAAATTTTCTAAAAAATTTTCAAATTTTTTTTAACAAAACAAAGAGAAGGTGGAAGATGAAATGACTCTCCCCCCCCCCCTCTAACACTTAAATATTGCATTGTCCTCATGTCAGCACACAATCCAGTCAATAGATAAACAACACAATATAAAGAGTATGGAAGGAAAGTATACAACTGGATGAACTTGAATCAAAGATCTTAAGGGTGGGCTCATATTTCCTTTGTAGATGGTTAGCAACCTTTTATTACCTAAAAAATAGAACAAAACAAATAGTAATGCAGAAAAAGAAAAAGAAAAACTAAATCCTAAACTACAAAGAACTCTATTAGAGACCAACTAATCATAAGTATCAAAAACTAAAATCAAAATAGCTTTATTCCTTCTTAATTGAACTACTTTAAAGCATTTTGATTGATCATTCAGTGTTGATTCATGGACTTCCTCAACCATCAGTAGTCTCAGAAAGTCATATTCAATCATTTTAGGAGTAAGAAAAGAATAAAAATCAAATCTAGGACAATCAAAACTAAAGAAAGAAAAGTTAAAATTAATTTTAAAAACACTAGACTCTAGACTCTATAGAAATCTATCTAAGCCAATGAAATCAATTGGACTCCCATCAGTAAGAGTCACTGCATCAACAGACAGATTAAATTGCAACTTCTCACAATCCTTTGAGTTCAAATCCTCTAAGGTATCTGGTAGATGCTTCATGTGGGTTAGGGGAGTCTGTTGATTGTTGGGAATTAGCTCACCAACTTCAAGAATCTGTTCAGGACTCTCAACAAGAGAAACAGTATCATTCCTGACCAAAGAGATATCAGTAGGCTCACAAAATTCTAAGTAATGATCAATAACAAAATCTAGTCTCTCACTAGTATCAATAACAGCATAAGGATCAACAGGGTGTTCAATATTAACACTATCACTATGCATGCTCTCATCAATACTAGTATGATCAGTAGAATCAGTATCATTAACAGTTTCAGTGCAAGCAAAGGACTCTTTGGATTCAATAGACTTATCAAACTCCAAAAACTTATTAATCTCAACATAGGACAGGTATGCATATCATCACATAGGCATAGGAAATTAGAGTCTAATTCATCAACAACAAGTTGTCTAACAATTTCACTGTCTATGTCCTTTTCACATGTTACATTCATTATTTCATCAACCATATCATCACATGCTAGTGAGGAATCACGTTGATCAAAATATGTGAGGAACTCACTAGTCTCAATGAAAGAATTAATCTGAGAGAATCTATCACATATAGTGGTTCTAGCATAAACACAGTCAAGAGATGCATCCAAATCAACTATGTCACATGGTCCAGATGGTGTACTATCCTTAGACTCAGAAGATGCATCAGCAACAAATTTATCAACCAATTCCACACTAGGAATAGAATGATCATCACATTTTAGGTCACCCCCACATTTATCTACTACCCTAGATTCATCATTAATAGGTTCAGAAATGAATTCATCACTATGGTCACAACTAGGAGTAAAAATACCAAGTGCATCAGTATATAATGAATCATAAACATCAACAAGTATGTCAATTTTGCTTAATACATTACCACAATCAACCAAATCAGGAGATTCAACAATAATTTCCTTATCAATATCATCATCATGCAATTTAGAATCAACAATATTATATGCATCAGTAGTCATAGTGCTATCAAGCAAACTAGATTCAGTTCCAACAAATTGCAAAGTATTAGAAGATGGAAGGATATTACCGAATAAATAAGATTCTTCTTCCTCTATACATTCCCTTCTAATTTGCTCTTCAGTCAATCCAGTAGCACTTGAAGTAGGTTAATTCATTTGAATTCCCAAATCCTTCATAGTGTTGTCAATCATGTGTTGATTTTGAGCATGCAACTGATCAACTTCTCATCGGAGTTAAAGATTATGAGCTTCCATTTGTTGTAACCTTCTCTCTTCCAAACTTGGTTCCTAATTAGGCTCTTGCTGCATGTGTCCCTTATGGTAGTTGTAAGGATGATATTCTAGCTCTTGCATATTATAATTGTGGTATGGCTCATAATGATGGTGGTAATTGGGGGTGTACTTCATGTGGATGATGGTATAGTTCAATGTAATGGGGGTGAACTTCACAGGAAAGATGGTATGGTTGGTAGCATGGTTGTTGGACTTATTGGTATTGTTGGCTTTGTTGTGCTTGTCTTTGTCATTTAAGAAGGCCACAAAGCATTGACTCGAGTTCATCTAATTGCCTGGAGATCCCATCATTTGCATAAGAATTATAAACACCTTGATTAGAATAATAAGGATTCATTTAAAGCCAAAAAATGAGAAGTACAATTAATTTTAACACAAGACAAATCACTAACAAATTATAGCTAAATTTAATCCCAAACCAAGAAAATAAAAATCAAACGAAGCTAAGAACTTCCTAACAATAAAAAACACTCCAAAACAGAGGTTAATGACACAAAACAAACTCACAAAAAATAAAGAAATTAAATCCAGAAAAATTGAAAAATTCCTAAAAAATTCGAGAAAATATTAAAAAAATTAGAAAAAGTGCCTTAAACGTTGGAATTTGGCTAAAAAATGGTGCACAAAATAGCTTTGCTATTAATTTTGTTCAAAACACCCAAAAATCTTGGAAAACAAAGTTTAAGAATTTTCTAGGCACTTAAAACAAAAATTCCAACATACAGTCCAATTGATATGTAACACCAAAATGATCCAAATCCAAGCTTAAAATAGGGAAAAAACAAAACAAAAATAGAGGTGAAATACCTAGAAAACTTTCTCAAGCAATTGATAATCCAATTCTCTGGCAAATTTTGACGGGTCATGTTGCGCAACCTTCAAAATAAAACTAGGTTGAGAAATTATATAGCTAGTAGTGCAATCGAGGTCATCTCCCTTGGAAATGGAGTTCAATATTTAATTGGGCTTTCTAAGTGTATATAGATCCTAGAACTACCTAATTTAGGGGGGTTTTGGTTTAATTACTCTATCTAAAATGAAATTGAAACAAAATGACTAACTATCTAATTGGATGAACCAATGGATGAATGATGGACTTGTGACTAGCTTTGGATTTGTCCATTGGTATCCACTATCCTTATCCTAATTCAATTATGATTAATTTTGGCCTAAGCGTCCCTATTTGTGTCCAATACAAATTATCTTGAGTTACCATGCAAGAATCAAGGGATTAATAATTTAATGTTGAATTGAAACCTCAATCCCACATCAAATCACTAACTCTTGTCATTAGGATCAATGAACACTTGAATTGAATGATTAATTAGCCTATAAATTAACACCTTAGGATATTTAATTAACCAAGTAAATTCTAAGGGATCCCTAAATCAAGCAATTAAGCACACCGATTCTCATAAGCATTTCATCAAACACCTTGAATTAACACCTTAGGATATTTAATTAACTAACTAAACTCCAAGGAATCTCCAAATCAAACAATTAAGCACACCAATTCTCACAAGCATTTCATCAAACACCTTCATTGCACACATGGAAATTGGTAAGAAAATGAAAATCCAACACTAAATTAATCAAATAATTCGTCAAACAATATCCTAATTAGTGTCTAACCAGCCACTAATTGTGGACAATACAAATTCTCAATCAAATACAATCTTAACCAAAATAATATAAGAGAAGAAAAGTGCTGGAAAATATAAGAAAATCTTAGCCAAAAATATGTTGCTCATCCATGGATTCAAGCTTCAACCAAGATCCTTTTCCAAGCTAATAACAAGATGGAGATTAGTGCTTCATGATGGTGATGGAATGGGAATGGAGGATGAAATGAACACGGCATGGTTCTGCGTGAAGTGGATGGACGCTAGAGGTGAATGAATGGAATGACGGAGTGTAGTGTGAATGTGACATGCTTTTTATTCGATGGATCCTCTAGTGTATTTTTAATAGGTCACGCACCCCTCTCATGCTCACTTTCACATTCTTCTTCTTTCATTCAACTTGCTCGTAGCAACCCACGTTGCTTCTTCTTTTCTCTTTTTTTTTTTGAGTGTGGGCCTCAACATGGATAGATGATGCTTTGGAATATAATATAAAAGAATTCCTCTATGCTTCATGCTACCTTGGAGCCCAGACATAGCTTATTATTCTTATAATATTCACGTTCTTTGGCTGATGTTTCCTGGTGTTGCTTCTACTATTTTTGCAGCTTCTTCACGTTATCCATGTTCTTGTTCATAGCACATAAAACTCGAGCTTCTCATGTGCTTTTCTCCACGTTGGCTGCTTCTGTGTGTTGCCTCTTGAACCTATTGCTTCTTTAATCATTGCTCAACCCGCAAGCTTCTTTTTTATCATGTTTATTCTACTCATATGACTTCCACGCTACTTCTTTGCTTTTGCATTTTCTTCATCTCCATTTGCTTGAGTGTGTTGACTTCTCTACGTGGAGCTGCTTTTACGTAAAAACTGAATGTTGCTGCATGGTTATGTGTTTCTTCTTCTTTCGTGTTGCTGCTTCAACATTCAACTTAGCTCTCATTCCACGTTTTACCCCTTGCTGGAACTTCATGTAAATCAAGTCCTGGTTTGTTTGTGAAGGAGTTTTCCACAGCTCGTGGTAGTTGCTTCTTTGTGTGAACTAGTAGCTTTGTGTTACTGAAGGAGAAGACGTGGGGATGTGGGTTAATGGTTAGCTATGTGCAAGTGTAGTGGGTATAGCGTGGGAATGTGCTAATGATGTGGATGAGTGAAGCAACATGGAATGTGTAAGTGAATAAATAAGCCATGCATGTGAGCCCTTCCATGCCTACGTGTTTGTGTGATGAGAGCTGCTATGTGTGTGATAGAATGAAACTTAAAGTGTGAGTGGGTGATGTGGAGGAGTTGCCTACATAGAGAGACCCATGGGTGATATGTGTGTGCAGACCAAGTGAGTCAGAGATGTGGGAATGAGAAGATGGAATGCATGGCTTCCTTGGACTTGGCAAACCTCCACTTCTTCTCTAAACCAATCTCCTATTCAAATACCAATTGTCCATCAAAAATTTTGCAAGAATAATAGACAAAAATCACATAGAAATATTCCCAAAATTATTAAGATAAATTTAAGCATTAAAAATCAATAATTTGCAAATTAATTCCTAAAATATAGAAATGGCCACTAAAATAAAATCTTATCTAATTAAAGTCTTAGAGCCATATTTGATCATTGAAATGCCTATGATAAGGAGAATAAAATGTATAAAAATTCATGTTTATCAAGATGACCTCCTAAACTAGTTAGTACGAGCATCAATCTTTTCTAAGATAGAGCTTAGGTCGGGATATCATCAACTTAGGATTAAGGCTAAGGATATTCCTAAGACTACTTTCAGGACTAGATACGAGCATTATGAGTTTTTAGTTATGCCCGTCAGGTTGACGAATGCACCTATAGTATTCATGAATTACATGAACAAAGTGTTCAAGCCATACCTAGACCAGTTTGTAGTTGTCTTCATAGATGACATTCTCATCTATTCTAAGAGTAGGGAAGAACATGAGCAACACCTGAGATTAGCTTTAGAGAATTTGAGAGAGAAACAATTATATGCTAAACTTAGTAAATGTGAGTTTTAACTCACTGAAGTTCAATTCCTAGGCCATGTGATCTCCCAAGCAGGGGTCGGAGTAGATCCCCATATGGTAGAAGCAGTATTATAGTGGGAGAGACCTAGGACAGTGATAGAGATTAGGGGTATCCTAAGTTTAGCACGTTATTATAAGAGATTCATTCAAGGCTTTTCTCAGATAGCAACGCCACTGACTAGGCTTACCAGAAAGAATGTACCTTTTATGGAGGATGAGAAATGTGAGAAGAGTTTCTAGCAGTTGAAACATAAGTTAACCATAACCCCAGTTTTAGTACTTCCTGACTCAAGAGAGACTTTTATAGTCTATAGTGATGCCTCTAAGAAAGGGTTAGGATGTATGCTTATACAAAAGGCTGAGTGGTAGCTTATGCATCTAGACAATTAAAGCCTAAAAAAAAAAAAATTACCCCACACATGATTTAGAGTTAGCCGTAGTGGTATTTAGTCTGAAAATATAGAGACACTACTTGTATGGGGCAGTCATAGAGATTTACAGCGACTATAAGAGTCTTAAATATTTATTTGAACAGAAAGAATTAAATATAAGACAGAGGAGATGGTTAGAATTTTTAAAAGCTATGATTTTATCCTGAAATACCATCCCAGTAAGGTTAATGTGATATCTGATACCCTGAGTAGGAAATCCATACATATGACTTGTATAATGATTAAAGAGCAGGAGTTTATTGAGAGGTTTAGGGATATGAATCTCTCATGTGAGGTGCATTTAAGGAAATTACTATTAATGAGTGAAATCTAAATAGAGAATGACCTGAAGAGTCAAATAAGAGAAGCTCAATTAGAAGATAAGCAAATAAGAAAGATTAGATCCCAATTATCCCAAAGTAGCACTTTAGAGTTCAATTTGTCTGAGGATGGCATAGTGAGATATAAGGATAGGCTGTATGTGCCTAAAAATGCTGAGATTAAAGAGAGAATATTACATGAGGTACACAAGAGCAAATACACCATTCACCCAAGCAGTAATAAAATGTATCATGATTTAAAAAAGATGTTTTGGTGGCCAAGGATGAAAACAAATATAGTAGAATATGTCTTCCGATGTTAGTATGTTAGAAAGTTAAAATAGAACATCAGATTCAACTAGGTTACTTCAGCCCATAGACATCCTTGAGTGGAAATGGGATAATATAGCTATGAATTTTGTCATGGGTTTACCTAGGGCAACATTGGGACATGATGCCATATGGGTAATAGTGGATAGATTAACCAAGTCAGCTCACTCTTTAGCAATGAAAGCCACTTATACCTAGATAAATTAGCCCAGCTGTGCATCTAAGAGATAGTGAGGTTACATGGCGTGCCTAGAAGCATAGTGTCAGATAGAGATCTCAAGTTCACTTCGAACTTCTAGAGATCATTACAGGATACTTTAGGTACTAAGCCAAGATTTAGTACAGCCTATCACCCCCAGATAGATTGACAAACCGAGAGAACCATCCAAACCCTAGAGAACATGTTGAGAGTGAGTGTATTGGAGATGAAAGGGAACTAGGATACATACTTGCCTCTAGCAGATTTGCTTATAATAATAGCTATCATGGGAGTATTCAAATGGCATCGTAGGAGGCATTGTTTGGAAGGAAGTGTAGGTCCTCAATGTGTTGGATAGAGCTAGGAGAGAGAAGCCTCATAGGCCTAGAGTTAGTAGACCAAACCTTTAGACAAATTGAGACCATAAGAAAAAAAACTCCTAATGGCATAGAGTAGACAGAAAAGTTATATAGATAGACAGAGGAATTTGTTAGAGTTTAAGGTTGGAGACCATGTTTTTATCAGAGTGTCTCCAGACACAGGGATAGGTCAGTCTATTAAGAGTAGAAAGCTTAGTCCAAAATACATAGGTCCATTTCAGATTCTAGATAAAGTAGGACCTGTGGCCTACAGACTTGCCTTTCCCCTAAACCTAAGCCAAGTTCATAATGTATTCCATGTATTCTAACTCAAAAAGTACCAGCCTAACCCCTCATATGTCATAGAATATGAAAATGTGTAGTTATAGGATAATCTGTCTTATATAGTATCACCAGATCAGATCGTGGATGTTAGACTTAAGTAGTTATAGAATAAGACAATACTATTAATGAAAGTGGTTTAGAAGGGGTTATCTCCTGAGGAAGCTACCTGGGAGCTAGAAGAAGAGATGAGAAAGAAGTATTTAGAACTCTTCCCATAAAGTATGTTATCTAAATTTTAAGGACAAAATTTATTTGAGGGGGGAGAAACGTAATGTTTGGTTTTCGTAAAAATGACAAAAATGGATATGTTTTCAAAGTAAGTCCACTAAAATGAAGTGGTTAAGGTCTAAAAAGTATGAAAACAGCAGAAGGGAAACATAAAGATATACCTTGCACTAGCGAACCAAAGCTCTGATACCAAATGATGCAAGATCCCATAGGAATAAGTCCTAGGAACCTTCAACAAGATGACACTTTACCCAGGACCAGTTAGAAAACAAGAATATTAGTCAAAGGAAAGTCCTTAAAATAACCTGTCTCTTAGAACCCTAGCCTCAAGCTGCCACAAACGTGAACTCTCAGAGAACATAAAGAAGCAAAGGCCTCACAGAGAATTAAATAATACTCAAATTCATTTATAATCTCTAAGATAAGATCTTTGACCAAGTCATAAAATAATAAAATAAATGAAATTCATAAAGAATCCTAACCCAAACCAATCAGCTTCTTTAAATAGTCACATGGGAAGATCATGCCTCATTAAAAATCACATGGTTGACACATGATTTTTAATCTCTTGCAATTAGACTCTAATTGGGTCTTGGCACTCCTCTTGTATGTGTATAACTGCATTGGGCTTTTAACATGTTGGATATTGACTCTAGTTGCTCCATGGACCTTCTTAAGACATTAGGCTTCCGCTTGGACTTCCACTTTTGCATCTTTAAGGAGATCTCATGTCCAAAGTCCAATTCAACTCCAAGATCAGCATGCTTGATGTGTTGTTTCTTACTAGCTCTATCTCATGTTTAGAAGTTTTGATAAGGATGATTCCAAAATGAGGTGAAAGCTGAGAGTTTAAGATTCAAGATTGACCTATTAATCATTTGAAAGTTCTGTGAAACGATGATGAAAGCATTCACCAAGATTAAGTGACGTCCAGCATGTTTTGAATTGATCAAACATGGATCTTGGGCTCTAAACTTAGGCCGATATCCAACATAAAGATTATCTTGAGCTCTTTAAAGTTTTTGGACATATACTAGCACAATTTGGGCCTCTTGAGCATAGGCCATCCCTTCATGAGCCATTTAGACCTGAATCATACCCTTTTGAATGATTTGGGTTTCTTGATGGATGAGGGCTTCTCGAACTTATTATGCTCCAATGGGCATGCCTATTGGCATTGTATTTTTAAATCCCAAAATTAATTAAGGTGTTAATCATGGATTTGATTTAATTAAGAATAATTAATACAGAATAATTGGACAAATTAGGTTAATGTAAATTTTAGAGAAATAAATTATTAATATGAGTTTGAGATTTAATTGAGTTAGAAACCCCATCTAAGCCCAAATTGAATTAAGTAGGCCAAGGTTAGGGACTAATGGAGGCCCAATAATTTTGGGTGTAGACCTAACCTTTTAATGTGAGACTTAACCCAAGAGAGAGTACCTAGGGAGAGCCCAATCTGATTTAATGAATTAGAGACCTAAGACCCAACTTGCATAAGCTCTTATAAATGGACTAATAACCCTTGTGTAGACTCAAATCAATTGAGTTCTTCAAACTTAGTCTAACCCATTTAAAATTTTGTAGCCCAATAAATGAAAGCTGGCCCAACAAGGCTTAAATCAAAAACTCACTTGGAATTGGACCTTTGGGTCAGCCCATGACCCATATTAGACCCAACTTAAACCCAACTAAAACCCTAAATACATCAGCTCCTTCGCATTTTGCTGAAACACAAACACAAGAGGCATTTTCACACCTTAAGAGGGAGGCTAGGGTTCTAAGCAAGAAATCCACCATTTCTCACTTCTAAGCTCAAAATCAGCCAAGGTACTTATTATATAACTTAATCCCCTTCTCTTTCTCTTCATTTTGGCTTGATTAGTTTTTCATTTGGGGCATTTTCACTATACCTAAAATCTGAAATGTGGTTGTTTGGGATTTTCTTGGTGAAATTTTGTAAGTTAGGACTAAGGGTGTTATTAGGTAAATGCAAACTCTCCATTCTAATGTATTTTCTGCTAGTTTAAGACCCTCATGGTTGATTTGTAGTATGGGTCTTAATTCTGTATGAATTTGCTTAGGAGTTAAGTTGATATATTGAAGTTTTTGGTAGGGGACATATTCAATTCGAATTTAGAGATTTGTAGTGGCTGGGTAAGTGTCCTCTAAGTAGCCATTAGTATTTTAATTTTTGGGTACTTGTTGTTGCTGTACATGATAATTTAAAGTTTCTGATGTTATGGTTATAGGGAAATGTTAGCACTGCTGGTGGCTTTTCAATTGTTTGCAAAGTGAAGTAACCAGGGTTCATGCTAATTCCATGCATATGTCTATTTTAATTTTGTATTTGTTGCATGATTATGATTTTGATGCTAAATGATTTGGTTGGCTATTTGTTATATGTGATTGGACCTTGTTAGTCCATGGTGAAGCTGTGGTGTGGTTGCCACCTGTACATATGTTTCGATCAAGCACCGAGTTATGATTAAACCCCAGATGTACTGTGCCCTGGTTGTGCTCATTGGAGAGTGGGTGCCATGGACATGCCTCTTCTGGTGTTATTAGCCTTTAACATGTGGAATTATGATTGTTAATATGGGATAGTAATCATAGATAGCCTAATTATTTTATTTATTGATATGGTTAGTATATTTTTTCATGCTTGTATAAAATCATGCATATATGCTAATTAAACAGAATATATGAATGGAATTTTCCTTGGTTACTGAGATTTGCATCTCACCCCGTTTCATGGGATTATACTTTCAGGTGAAGGCTCTTCGAGTAAGGATAAGGGGAAGCAAGTGGATGAAAATCCATGAGCTCCAACCATATGTGGAGAAGGCTACACTTAGACTAATTTAAATAGAGTAGATGCTAAATTTTGTATTTTTTTTTGTACAGCATCATCATGTAATAATGTTGCCAAGTGTAGGTGTTTATATTTTGATTACTTAATATGTATCTATTAAGGAGTTAGGCCTCATCTTAGCTTGGCATTGGATGAATGAACTTATAACATCTGATGTATGAACCTTGTTGAATTTATGATAGGGTCTACTATTGGAAATGTAATCATGTGATACATTAGATGTTGATATGAACCAGTGATGTATGGAACCTCTAACAAAATGTGTATTGAATGATAATTATTGATAGTTCATGAATTCTTACTACTATTACTCTATGAACTTGCCAATATAGGGTAGTTGGAGGAGTAGAAATTAACACTTAAGTCTTGAAATAGTAATGATAGATAAGTTAGGTGAACAAAAACTATTAGAGCCCTACAAATTGAGGTAGAGTGGTCCTAGAGTGTCTCTAAGGGTAGAATTGGAGCACATGGGATGAAATTTGGGAGACATAATTGCAGGAGGGGGTTACATTGCAGCTAGGAAGGTCTCGCCACATCCAACAGTGTGTCAGAGGCGAGGGGAGCCACGGTGTGAGGAATCTCGCCGCGGCTCAAAGCGAAAATGTTGCCCAAGGAGGGTGACAGAGAGAAAATCCGCCGCAGTGCAACATGTCTCGCCGCAGCTTAAGTTGAGGAAACTAGGTAAGGAGTGTCCAGTAGCTAGTCTTGCCACAGCACAAGTGTATTTCATTGGGATGAGAATAGTGGGACTTCGAACAGTAGTTTCAGGAGGCATTTCCGCAGCAGCACCACATAGGCTCACCACAGCTATGGTCCAAACCACGGCGAAATTCACATGAGTTGCCCAATAAGATTCTCAAGAGTAACTTAGCCACAGCGCAAAAGGTCGAGGCTGCGGCGCAAAGTGAGAAACTTAGTTTTTTAGCTCCAGTAACTTAGCCACAGTGGGAGAGTTTCAAGTCACGGCAAAGGTTCCCAAACTCCTACTTTAGCCTAAAAACCTCAGTTTCTCCAATGGTAATGCTTGGGAATGATATAGGAACACTTGTAGGAGGTTTTTGTACATTGGAATTAATGGATGGGTGAATCATAAACCCCTCATGATAGTACAATTTGTCTTGCAAACATTCTCACATTTGTGGTTGTATAGTTGATGACCCTAAATTATCGAGGTTCAAATTTCCCTATATTTTCACGATGTATTTAATTGAAATGACTCTAAACCTTGATCATTAATCATTAATATCGTATTTGACTATAATTACCATGATTAGAAGTTAGGGTTGTCATATGTATCATCTTCTCCTTTTCAATCACACGTAAAGAATGCAAAACCAAGTCTATAAATGTATGCATGACTATCATAGGGTATGTGATAATTCAAGAAGCATTCTTAGCATTCAAAGAGTCACACTAAACACACATAGGCTTGCCAAGCAAGTGGTTTGGCCTTACCCATTCTCTTCAAGGATCTTAGACTTGCCCCACCCTTTTTCTTTAAGGCTTTGAACTAGGCCTTGCTCTTGGGAGACTCTTAGCTTTATCTCAACCATTCTTAAGGATTCTTGGCTCATCTTCACCATGGCTAAAGGGTTATTGGTTTCACCACACTCAAGCAAACCAAAGCAAGTATACAAAGTGTCATTTGAATGCATAAAACAACATTATGGTACCATAGCATATGAATACATGCTAAAATACTTTTTCATAGCTTAAAACATACATACACACATTCAAAGACAAGACAAACATCCATCCATGCATGAGAGAAAGAAGAGAGAGCTACCTTTATCACACAAGTACAATTTTCTCCATAGGATTTGATTGCTCTTCCTCGGCCACACACATAAAAGAAGGTGGGACTTGTTTCTCTTGGCCAAGATACATCATATGGAAGCCAATTACACTCTTAAACCAAATTCTAAAGCCATACATTCATTAAAAGAGCTAGGTAGTTCATATGACTCCTTTTATGGTCCCATGGTTTTCAGGGCCTCTAAGAACCTTCGAAAGCTCAAATTTCTTATTTAAAAAGCCCTCTTATGAGTTTTTTAAAAATTACTTGAAATTACAAAAATGCCATTACATTTCGTTGCATTTTTGTTAAAATCCATCTGGCTATTATGGCTTTAGTTTCAAGGCACCTTTGGCTTCTTAAATTCATTATTTGAGGTCTAGAATATTGTTCTAATTTTATTAGACCTTAAATCACTCTATCCGAGGGACTTCCTTTTGTATCTGGTAAATTTTGTACGTTTACGGAGAAACCATACATTACATTTCTCACATTTTCTCTCTTTTTCAAAGAACTAGATATTACAAGGAGCACCAAGGGACTATTTAAATTTCTTCCAAGCTTGGTTTTGCATCATATATGATGGGACAGAATGAGAGGAAGCCTTGGAAAAATTTTAGGAAGCCTAAGAAGTGAGATGATACCATAGGTTCCATATTGTGACTTAAAGAAGCAACATGTAGTTAAGCTCCTCAAATGAATTGTATGATGACTTCAAGAGGTATAAATAGAGTTAAGAACCATAGATGGAAGGAAAGAATGGAGCCAAGGTCATGGATTATGGGTGTTACTTCATTAGGTGTATTATAGAACCATAAATGAGCCATAGGAACAATCTAACTTTTAAAATGAATGCGTGGCTTTAGAAATTATTCCTAGACTATAATTGGCTTCCATATAATGTGTCTAGAAGAAAGGAATCAAGTCTCACATCCTTGTGAGTGTGTGGCCGAGGGAGAGGAAGCATTTTCAAAAGGAAAAGTGTGCAATTGTAACCAAGGTAGCTCTCTCTTCTTTCTCTCATGCATGAATGGGTGTTTATCTTGTCTTTGAATGTATGTATGCATCTTTTAAGTCATAAAAGATATTTTAGCATGTATCTCTATGCCATGATACCATGGTACTTTGTTATGCACTTGAATGATGTTTTATGAACTTGCTTTGGTTTTGTTTGAGTGTGGTGAAGCCAAAAGTCCCTTAACTAGGGTGAAGATGAGCCAAAAGTGCCCAAGAATGGATGAGACAAAGCCAAAAGTCTCTAAAGAGTGAAGCTTAGTCAAAAACCCCTTAAGAAAATGGGTGAGTCAAGTCCAAAATCCTAAAGAGAATGGGTGAGGCTAAACCATTTGCTTAGCAAGCCTATGTATATTTTATATGACTTCTTGGATGCAAGAAAGGGAAAAGAACTATTAAGATTTCTAAAATCTCATTCCTTCCTCCCTATTGCCTAACATGACTAGGTGAACTAAGTGAACTAATGAATGGGAGCCACTAAGCTTGAAGAAGAAAGATTCACAAGAAAATGTGTGATTTTGTTGCCATGTGAATGATATAGCAATTTTTGGACATTGAATGGCAAGATGAAGCTTGTATGTTCTTGTGTATGCCTTAGGGTGGGAGAGTGAATTTATAAAATCTAGGTTTATGAACCTTTGACCATTTTGGTGTTTTTTCACGTGCTCAAGTGGCCATGAATGTCTTAGAACCTAATTTGGACCATTTGAGACCCTTAGAAAGCACAAAATTTACCATTTTAGAACCCAATGTCAAGATTAGACCAAATAAGTGAATCTTCTCATGAAATTTGGCATATATATAGATCTCATCTAGGGATTTTTGAAAAGCTAAAGACTAGATTATTTGGAGCTATATGTAATTAATTATGAATTTCTAAAATTGCCAAATTTCTGTTATTCTAATATGGTTATTGTTCATATGGTCAATTTCTTCTCTTGTGTCACTCGAGTGTCAAATGGTGTTCAATACATTTGAAATTTTACATCCATAAACTAGACATGATAAGCTTTCTATGAACACTAAGATCACCCCAATTGAATGTCTGAACAGAGAGATATGAATTTTTAAATGTCTATGTCAGTACCAATAGTGTCAGCTGAGTTTAGGTATTGTTCCATCAATTTCTAGTAGCTAGACATTTCTCTTTTGGTCTAGACTTATTTTTAACCTAAATTAGACATCTATAGCTTTCTAGAATGGTATAGTGTGCTTAGTTTTAATTTTTCTAAAATTAGTTATGATTTTCTAAATTCATGACAGAAACTTGGCATACCAATCTGAGGCTGAACATATGACTTTATGTATATGGTTCACGAGATCGAGTTTTTGGCCACATTTTGAGATGCTTTTTAATTGTATGTATGCATTTAAATAGGAGAATGAGATAGATGATTTCAGTTTTCCTATAGGACATGAAATGAAAATTTTATCCACGATGTAACGAAAAAATAATATATTATTTTAATGGATTTTTCTTAAGAACTTATATTATTCAAAAAGGTATGCCGAGAAATAAGATGAGATGAGTTAAATGAATATGGTGTTGCAACGCACATTCACAGCTTGATGCATTCTAGAGTCTAATTACAACTTGGTACTTGATTGTAGCACAATGCATAGGTGGTAACTAGACTATAGCTCCACCAAGGACATGATGATAGTCTAAACACAATAATCAAATAGCCAACCAATCATTTAGCATACAAATCATTTAAATGCAGAAATTATAAGATTAAAATGAACTTATACATGGAATTAGAAAGTGCCCAATTGCCTTAATGAAGCCATTTACTCTTCCTCTAACTACCCCTATATTCCAAAAGGCTTATTAAACCTAAGACAAGCATAGTTATCATCATCTAGCCAACATTAGCAAAAGAACTTCATATCCACTTCTTAATTTCATAAAAAAAATCCACTAGAAATCACTTATCCATGTTTCTAAAGAGTCCATTACACTAATTTAAAGTCAAAACACCAATTACTCATAATAGGTCATTCCTAACATTTCCATTTTTGCACATGTAATAGTTATGCACCAAAATTCAATCCAAATAATGGAAATTTAGAACATATACTTCACAAAAGAAAAGGAAACACTTATCCATACATTTAGGAGATCAAATGGACTGGGTTGAGCCTTAATCTACCAAGAACACACCATGGGCTAAAACTTGGATTTTTGCACATACAATCAGCCATATACCAAAGTCAGCCTATAACACGAAATTTAAGCAAGGTTACACTACAAAATGAAGGTAAAACACTTATCCTATGGTTTCACCAAATCTAAACTTTGAATATCCTACAATAAAGCATCAAAATCCTAAATTCCAACACCTACGGTTCGATGAAAAATTTTCAAATGGCAAGTTGTTCAGTTCAAAATATAGAGAAAGATGAGTAGAGCAAATTTCTTTTCACTCACCTTAGCCAAAACTCGCGTCTTCTTGGCAAATTAGAGCTCGAAAGGTGAAGAACCATACTCCTCTTCTCTCCTTTGTGCTTTTCTCTTTTTCTTGGCTATCCAAATGAATAATTTACTAAAGGAAATAAAATGGGCAACCTACTCTTAGGGTTTTGAATAAGTTTGGGCTTACATAAGAACCCATGGTCCAATTGGGCCTGTTTTCTAAGTGTTTGGGCCATGGTCAAGTGGGTTTGATTGAGTTTGGTCTCTATAAAGCCAAAATTAGGGCCCCACAACTTGTTATTAGCATAATTAAATTAATCATGGGCTTCAATTTGGTTTTTAACCTAATAAAATTTTAAATCCAAAATAAAATTTTATTTCTCACCAAAATTGCCAAGTGATAATTATTTGTCCTAAAATATCCAAAATAATCATTTTTTAAAAATTCCTATTTTCCATAATTTTTGTTATTTTCCCAAATTAAATCTTTAATTATACTTAATTAATTTTAGGATGTTGTATTCTTCCTTCCTTTTAGAAATTTTATCTTCAAAATTAGGCATACCTTACTCAAAAAATACTAAATAGTCCTTTCCATACTATTTTCATAAAGAGAATGTTTTTATTATGCTACTACCTTATGTGGTATCCACAATTCTCTTCATCTAGACAAACAAGATCAAATGACATGTAAACATGCATCTTCCACATCTTTTGTTGTCCACAAATTAAAGAGATCCTGATCAAGTTCCACACGATCACCTTATAGTGAGTTTTGGGCACCTAGCCCAAATAAATTTTGATTTCTTTCCCATTTTTTTTCTATTGTTTTCCCCCAAATTCTAAAGTGCCAATAGTCGACCATAGAGTTTCATGTTAACTTCTTTTCTTTCTTAACTCTCGATTCATTATAAGAATAGGTCCTATATGCTTAGTCTAAATTTCTATAATAGCTTATTTCATGAGTCATAGGAGGATTACACTTAATTAGACTTATGCTATTCATCTCTCTAACATCAACCTAAGTGGGCAAATCTTATTTCATAATGAAGTTTCACTTGTCCTTTACTTAAAATAACCTCACTTTATTCTAGCCTATCTTCCTTAATTAAAGAAAGTCCCTCCTCTCATCAAGTCATCTTGTTTAAACATCCAAATCTTATGTTCAACTATCTTATAAAGACATTACACACATTATTATTATTATTATTATTATTATTATTTTTACAAAAATGTTTGATATTTCCATTTAACATATAAAATCCCATCTCAATCCTGTTTAGTACACAAAGATTCCCTCTTTTCATTGTAATAATTCCTGAAGGTTGGAACTAACATGGGGTCCAATTCCATGACTAGTCCATTTAAAATCCTCAAACATCCTAGAGCCACATCCTGCACATACTTGGAATCAAACATAATCCTTCAAGTCTTAACTATGTTCTTTGATAAACCAGACCTCAAAGGTGATAGTACATTGCCTAAGGTATCAATGTAATCTCTTAAGACTTAGGAGATAAGTTTCATTAAATTTTATAAGCCATAATCCAAGTGGATGTTCCACTAGATCATATGATTACAATGATCCACACCAAAATAGGTAGTCTAAAGCACTAATAATTATCAATTCATGATGATGGTCCATCCTGGACAATCTAATCGTCATTTTTAGGTGTAACCAGCATAGGAAAATCCTTGGTAGCGTTACTAGCACTTACGATGGTATCATTAAAATCCTATGCACATGATTTTAAGGATTATCATAATCAATAAGTCCAAGCATCTTATCCTGACTTTTAGTTATTAACAGCATTAGTAAGCTCTACAACGTTTATACTTGTTTTAAGTTACCTAAACAAATTCTTGGATCTTACACCATCATATAGTCCTAAAAGACTACTCATTCTTAACCCTCTATGCATAGTTAAAGTATTTTCACATGAGTATAATCATACCTCAAGTGACATGCAATCTATCCTTCCCAAGATGTATTGCATTCTCCTTAGCTTTCCCTCATAAGACCAATTTTTCACTCTCACACAATGGCATATGCCAACTATAGTAAACGTTTTCACTCTCGCAAAAGTTCTTAAGTCTCAATTCATGCATAACTATAAGGGGTTAAATCAACATGGTAATGAGACTCAGTAAGTCTTTTCATTATCAAACATTCCTAATCATTATTAAATCAAGTAGGGATTCTCAATGAGAGATTTCTAACGTCATCGACATATGGCAATTCATCCTTTTTCTTTGATTATTGTATTGGGGTTCCATAATCACTGTATAACTCGATTGCATTACTAACACTTCTCACCCTTTTTCTAGAGTTTTTATTTTGAATTAGGGATTTCTCTTTTAAAATTAGGGAGTTTTACCATTAAAGTAAATGCTGGTTAACATCTCAAATGTTGAATGTTATCTTGGTAATCACAATCGTACCATACATGGTACATGATTATAAAACTACTGATGGTGGAATCAAGCATTACCCTAATCATAGCAAGCAAGCCTCCTATTTAACCATAAATGCACTTGTCATTCCATGACGGCCATATCTCAAACATAGGTATACCTAAGGGTACCAATCACTTTCCTTTTTAGATGGATCCATACTATCTAGATTTCCTCTTTACCTACTGGGTGAAGAGTCTACTTAGTCTAGTTTAACGTCAATTTAGTAGTTGAAACTTATCGAACACATGATGAGTAGCATGCCTCATGTGTCTTTAGCACCAAAGTGCTATAAGATCTTAACTTACACTCTTAGAGTGTATCATGCACATAAAGTGCCTCTATTCACCACCCAAATGCAGATCAACACAGCATAAGTAAACTAAACCACACAAGAGAGACAACTTGCATAAGCACTACATGCTAGCACACTTCATCCCCATCACACTAGGGAATTGTCTTTCCCTCATCACAATTTCCTTCTTTTGTCATGGTGCACTAAGAGAAGAACTTTGAAGCTCTTAAAATCCTTTTAAAGCATTATCTCCATTTGATCTATTACATTAAGTTTGCTACTTCTCACTTAGAAATGAGTTTTATAATTTTTAAAGGTTCCTTGTCCTCCTCCCTCGTCATTATCAATAAGAGATAGCTTCTCACCTCAATAGTTTGAATAAAACTATTTGAAATGTCCTTTAACTTTTATCACCATCATTCATTAGGCCAAAATATAGTAGCTAAGATTAAGTAATTATGATCTTTATTAAACGGGATCAAACAAGTGGGTTAGGCCCTTTTTGCCTACAAAGCCTTAGCTATAGAGACCTTTTTGAAGCCTATGAAATTCTAACTCATTATGGATTGTACATCGATTTCAAATCTTTATAATATAGGATGCAACCTATATTAGGGAAATAAATATAATTGCTTGTACATCGATTCTAGAAATGTGAGTTAAGCTATAAGCGAAATGTGGAGTTAAGATAGAGATATAATCGATTGTACATCAATTCCAGAAATATGGAGTTAAGATAAAGATACAAGTAAAAAATGAACAAAGGTGCTTGTTTGTTACGTCATTACTAGGGGCAAAACAATCATTTAAACCCTAAAATAATAAAATATTAAGGAAATAAATAATAAAATATATGGTTAGAGACATTAAATGAGACCCACATAGCCTCAACTAATATTAAAATAAAGCGGAGAACCTAGGGAACGCAAGCTAAATAAAATGTTACGAAAAACCTATTAAAAGATACATTGACAAAATGGTGGCAATTTTGTAAATTCTAACCAAAGAAGTGCTGACATGGCACTATGGAGTAAGGAAAGTGCTGATGTGGTGCCATATGTGAAGAAGATACTAGAAATTAGAAGAAGATTTTAGAGACGACATGAACTACGAAGTGATGACATAGGTTTATGTTAGTAAATTGTAGTAAATCTCATGTATTATGAAAAATTACTGCTGACATCAGGGTGACATAGATGCTAACTTAAGTAGCATTAAATACAACCTTATCTTCACACATTACGAGAAAGTAATCATGGTTAAAAGTTAACTATAATTAGAATCCAATGGTTAATATTTGTCAGTAAAACATGATGCAATCTTAATTGTTGATACAATCCAATGGCTTAGATCTCTTTACTTTTTAAGATCAAATCACAACCTTTGAATCCTAAGGCCCATATTATCAAATCAAGATTAGATCATAACGATCCAAGGAATCTAAAGGCATATATTTAACATCATAAAACATAACAAATCTTAGCCATCCATTTGTTAATAAAACTTATAAAACACATACACACTTTCACACTACACTCACATACAAAACACACACACACAATTCGACCAAGAAAAGGAGAAGAAGAAGGAGAGAGAGCTTGACCTAAGGAAGAAGAGAAGGGAGAAAGAAGAAAGGGATAAAAACTACTGAAAGGAAACAAACACTGCAAAGCCAAGATAACATAGATAGACTTTCTTCTTCTTAGTTTTTCTTTTATTTTTCTTTAATAATTTTCTCTTCTCCTCCTCCTAAAGTTTTGGCCATGGAAAGATGAGGTTGGGAATCTTGCTGTTTCCATAAATTCATGCTAAAAAAAGATGGAGAAATTGCATAGATGGCTTATGGATTCATGTGATTCAAGAAAATTCATATTCTTGGCAATTTTTCCACAAACGATGAAATTTTGTATTTTAAAAGGCCATAGGAGGAATTGAAGAGAAATTAAACGGGAGAATAATGAAAGGAAATCTAAGGAAGAGAAAGATTAATATAACTTTGATTTTCATGAAGAAATTGGCAAGAAACTCTCGAATTTTAACTTGAGAAAATTATAAAATATATATGGAATTTCTAGAAATTGATTGAAGGCTTTTGTTCATCTTCCTTGAATATGCGTGGATGACCATTTGTTAACATAAAAAATAAAACAAAATCACATGTTCTCCTTGGTATTTAGGGAAGAATTTTCAAAAATCCAACAAAATTAGGTTAATCTACACTAAAAATAAGGCTTATGGTGAAATTTTGGTGAATTATGGATCACTACATAAAAAGTCAAATCTTTTAGAAAAAGTGTTGACCAAGAACTTCTTGAATTTTTATGTATGATATTTGATATGTTTTGAATTATTTATATGGTCTAATATGTTCTAAATGCTGTTTGGATTATGTTAATATATATTTTGTAAATTTTGGAACCCATTTGTAATTGTTAGAAATTTAGGCAACATTATGTCAAGAATAAAATATATGATGAACATGTGTTCTGAATTTGTGCTGTTTGCTATACTGATATACTATTTGATTTCTTAACATGATCAATATGCTGTTTACTGCCTAATTTTATGAATACTGGTTATTTGCTAAAGGACTAGGCATTATATATATATAATATGGCATAGTAGCCTTATTCAAGGGATAAGCCCTGTGTGTGCTAGAGTTGGCTTCTAGGTAGCTATTGTTATGCTGGATGTCCAATTCTAATTAAGAAAGACATTTAAAAATTACCTAAAATAATAATTATGATCGGTGAGGGCCATTCAAATATTTTGGACTTATCAGGCTTTATTGAGCCTCCCGTATACCTTAACCAGCCTTTTATGGCTATATTGGACTTTATTTTATTCCTTGACATTGGACCTTGATTTATGAATTATTTTTGGACACTGGATGGGCCTTAGGACAAATCTGGACTTAGAAAAGTGAAAAGATAATTTTAAGTATTTAAATATAATTTTTTCAGACTCTATTATGTTGTTATGGTATTGGGATTATTTATTTATGCATAGAGTTGTGCAAGGTAGTTCTTTGCCAAATATACCTATTATGTCTTTATCAAATAATGGCTTGGATGGCATATTATTATAATATTTTTATATGACTTTCCTTAGGTACCCTGTCATACCTTATAACACTTCTCCCACTACAATTACCTCATATAAAACTTAGAAGAGTCAATAGAAACCTGAACTGATTAAAATGTTTCCTTTTAAAAACTTCTTCTTACAATTTCACTATTCATTTGGTCATTCCTCGAATTTTGTCCAACCTTGAAAATACGTAATTCATTATAGAAAAATCGTATGAGGTTGGTTCAAGGCTGTACTTCAAGCTCTCTAAGCCTTTTACAAGAAAAAAAAATACTTACTGAAGGGAGAACATATAAATTCATATAAAGTTGCCCCTACAACAAACTGGACAGTTTTACCCCTCACTTATCATATTATTATTATTTTGCCTTTATATAAGCATAGGCATTCTTGCATCTTAGGCACACTAGTCATACCTTTTTTACTTCAGGGTTGGGTTTATACATGGCTTTCTGTTACATACCCTATTATCATACAGTATTATGATACACAACTCGTACATACCATAATCCAAAGATACTTAATTACATGACAAAATGTGGTGCATAAAAGTAAAGTCCTCTATTTTTGTCTCCACACTCTTTGCTCTTTCTTTGCTTGAACTCGGACCTAGCATATGTTATATTTAGGGTGAGATTATGAAGTCTCAGTAGTAATAAACTAATCTCATTCACAAGATAGCATATAAGTATATAACATAATGCCAATCAATGTGCCATATACCACATAGTAATACAAGGGATTTCATACAAGGCCAAGCACAATCTAAGCATACATATCTCATCTTATGACATAAATGACAACTTGATATAGCATACCACTTATCATTATACAAACATACAAGCTTAAAGAAAGAGAAAGGAAAACTACTACCTTAACAAACTTTGCTCTTCAATCCTTGGGACTCGGTTTACTTGCTTTTGGAGTTCCCAAAACAAATATCAAACCCTATAATCATAATGATAATTCATTACAATCAATACATAAACCTTAACTTCTAAAGTAGTATGACCCTTTTAAACTCATTGGAACCATTGGAATTGGAAAAATCCAACTCCTTCCTTTTCAATTCGCTATGGCCGAATAGTGCGCATTTCTTGGCCAAGATTTAGAAATTTTATTCCATAAGTTTTGGGGGCTTTGCCATAGGTATTCCTAGCTAAAAACACCCTTTTGAATCCATTGGAATGGATTAAACTATGAAATTCCAGCCCAACATCATGTTTTGGTCATAACATAATCTAGCTCTGTTTTAGGCTCAAAAGTGAGTTTCTTTGGTTCTAAAAATTCCATAGCCTCTTCCTTTATGTTTTAGGACTTGAAATTTGGTATACATGACTTTAAGACATTAAGAAAACACCATAAAAATTTTGAGAAAATTCGGACAGCATCTCCCCATGATTTCTATTTTTCCAAAAATTATAATCTTTGTGTTTTTCAAAGTCCCAGCACATAACAACAATAACTAAGCTCATATAACTTTCATTTTCAACATATAAAATTCATTTCAAGGCCTTCATATTCAACATATAAACTCCATTTCTAATGATTGATATGCTGTCCAAAAATGACTCATAGCTAAGGTTTAACAAAACTAGCTTAAAGCATGTGATTTGCAAGTATAAGATGGAGAAAACTTACTCTTTAAGCTTAATCCTTGCTTCCTTTGCTTTTCTCACACTAAAATCCTTTCTCTTCCCACTTAGAGCAACATTTCACTTTGAAGAAAAGATGAATATGCAGCTGCCCTTTGGAGAAAATGGTTGGAGGATGAAGAAAATGAAGAAATTTGGTGAAGAATGGTGGTAATTTTGCTTGGTTTCACTTCTTCTTCCATTTTTTCTCCCTTTCTCTCTCTCTCTTCACGTTTTTCTTTCTTTCTCCCTTGTGTGTGGCGTGAAAATGGTGGAATGGAGGTGAAGGAGATGAATTAGGATGAAGTTAAAGGGTCATACTAAATTTAGACCCTTGGATCAACCTTTTCAAGATCAAATCCTAGCCTTCCATTCCTTTTTCTTTTGATTTTCTAATTTTATAACTAAATATCTTCTTTCAAAAATTCTTGGCCACACACTTGGAAGCCTTTTCTTAGCCCTTAAGTTATGGATAGTAACCATGGTTAATTTTCTTAACTCATCCATGATCTACTTTTAACTCAACCATAGTTAGTTTATAACTTAACCATGGTGAATTCTTTAAAATAACTAAAATCCTTTTCTTCTTTCCTTCCATTTTATATTTATATTTGGGTTTCATCTTCTCTAAAACCCTAATTATATCTTCTCTTCTCTTATTGGGCCTTTAGAATCGGCTATTGGGCCTTACAACAATCTAAAAATCGGTATCTGGGCCCGATTAAGGTTTTACAGTACAATACATACCTTTAGACTTTCTAAAATTTATAAATATTATTTCCTCTACTTTCTGGCCATACTGAACTTCACACATGGATCAGGGGCCCTTAACCTCGATCCTCATAAATTTCGGTGTCAATCAGACACTCGGGCCCATAGGTGTAATTTTCACCGTTCTATATTATGATTGTACTATAAAATTTTCATTTACTGTAATTTCATCCCTGAAACTCCTTTAGGGTTTCTTAGCCCTTTAGCTATTTCTATTTCTATAGTTGTTACAACTTCTTTTTTCTATTTTTCTCATAGCTACTGATCAGGTTAACCGGATCCCGTCTCGCCATCTGGACAACTTGGCATCATTGGACCCGTCTCATCAAACTGAGTTTAACTGTGGATCACAGATTTATGAGATTCTTGCCTGATTTTTTGATATTTATGCCTAAAGTCACAAATAGAGGGTGAAACTAGGGTTCCCTGAACTTTAGGGCAATTTAAACATTTTGCCCCGCATATAACTTTTCTTTGCATTTTAGTCCCTAGCTCCTTCATACTTGACTTCGGAGGCTCTTTGGGACCTTTTTCTGATCTTTTCTTTTTCATCTATTTTGGCCTCAATTTTAGGGCACCTCTGGCCTTGACTCATCATTATTTGCGGTCTAAAATATTATTCTAATTTTATTATATCTTAATTTACTCTATTTGGGGGACTTCCTTTTGTATCCGGTGAATTTTGTATGTTGACGAAGAAACCATATGTTACATTTCTCGCGTTCCCTTATGTTTTCTCAGATTTTTAGAAAACCAGATGTTACATACCCATTGAGAGATGCCTCAATAAAGGAAGCAAGGGCAACTTGCTAAGTCATGGCAGTGCAACATGAGCTGGGGCTGAGCCTAACAAAGCCAATGCAACATGATCTGGTATTGAGCCTGGCAGTCTCCAAGGCCTAATGGTCAAGTGCAAATAAATATTGTTTGTTTTATTCTCTATATTCTATGCATATGGAACTCTCGTGATATCTTGCAAATGCTAAATATTAATTCTATTGAGATATTACTTGTATTTTATTTATATTCTATTTTTTACACACAATATGTATGTTCACTTTGTTATTTTGTATTCATGTTACACATTGCTAAGAAGTATATCTCTCTGTTTATATTATTTGGTGCATTAAATTCCTTCGAAGGCCTTATATTCATATTACTTATTGTCTTTCAGAATTATTAATTAACTTTTCTTCATGGATATGATTTCATATTAATCTTGTCTATGTTACCAAAAAAATTATTTCTCATTCTGTTATGGTTTATATTTTTCTTAGATGCCAATTTACCATGTGACACTAGAACTCCAAGCATAGTAGATCCAATTCCCACTTCAGGATGGGTCTTTGTCATCCATAATGTACGAATTCTATCATGTGATGACGTTGTTCATGCGGTGCCTGTGTACTTTATGGCCCCCAGGAGAGCTTGAATCCTACTCACACCCATTGGGTGGATTTGAACCTCCAGCTCCGTTATATCCATGAGTAGTGGCCCAATCACTAACACAAACTTTTTATGAATAGGGGATGATCTTTACAGTCTTTTTGGGCTAATTGGGGAATCTTTTTGGGTAGTGTAGACCAAATCCTTAATGTTATATTTTGGTCTATACTTATATGTGTAATATCCGATTATCTGAAAATGAGAGAAACGCAACGTATGGTTTCATTGTAAATGAACAAGATTCACAGGATATAAAAGCAAGTCCCCCGAAATGGCTTAGTTAAAGTCCCAAAAAATTTGGAAAGCATTCTAGAATCTTAAAAATGAGAATACCAGGCTCAGATGGAAAGAAAAACGAAGCTAGAATGAAGAAATGAAATGTAACGAAAGGTTGACAAAATGTAAGGTCATTTTTGTCATTTTAAGTAAATTTTGGAATTCTCATAGGAGGGCTTTTTAAATGAAAGTTTTAAGTTTTCTAGGGTCCTCAGAGGCCTTGAAAACCATGGGAAGTCCCGGGACAGCTAAAGCCCCTCTGGTGATGTTTTTCTACTTTGGTTGACCTGAACTTTGACTAATTTATTTGGAAAAGTTTTAAATCTAATTTGGATGAAACTAAAGGCATTTTATGAATTAGAGAACCTATTTTATGATGGAAAAGACAGATTTAAAAAAGGAATTAACATGAGCCTAAATGGAGCAAACAGGCGTGTAGGGGCAAAATGGTTATTTTAAAAAATTGTAAAAGAGGCTTCTTAAGTAAGATTACACCTCATCACCTTCTCCAAGCTTCCATTTGTAGAAAAATGAGCAACAATGGTGCGACATTAAGAATCAAGAGAGAGAAGAAGTTTAAGCTTCCGTTTAGGTAAGTAAACGGCCTCGTTTCACCTCGCACCAGTTAGGAAAGTTGTTCCTCTCTCTAAGAGCTCTCTAATGGTGGTTTACTTTTCTTGAAAACTTAAAGATTCAGGTCTAACCCAAGCCAAAAAGGAACTCTTTTCAAGAAATCAATCAGTGGAAATAATCTATGCGAAAAGAGCTCTGTTTTAAGGTAAGACTTCACTTGAAACACTTGCAAAATCTTGTGTTTCCAAGCCATTTAAGCTTAGGTCAAGAGAGAGAAAGTGAGGAGGAGAGTTTTTCTTTATGTGTTCTTGATGGAACCAAAGGTCATGGAGTGTGAGGATTAAGAATATACAACTAGAATTGAAAAGGAAGCTTTAGAATGTAAGTTATAGAATTTGGGGATTTGGTTAGCTCCCTAGTAGTAATTTAAGTTATCTAAGAGTATCTATGAGTTCCTAAGACACCAAGAGAGCTTCCCACATGCTTCTCCCATCAAAGAAATTAAAACAACTCCATTGGTGCCATATGGAAGTATAGCTTTGGCCAAGGAGAGTTCATGCACCTAGGGAGTGTTTTAATTCCTTCCAAGCTTAGTTTTGTATCATGTGTGATGGGAGAGTATGAGAGGAAGCCTTGGAAAAATTTTAGAAACCATAGATAGTGAGATGGCTTTATATGTTCCATAATACAGCTTAAAGAAGCAACACCTAGCTAGGCTTTTAGAATTGATTGTGTGATAACTCTAAGAGATTTAAATGGAGTCAAGAATCATAAATAGATGGAAAGAATGGAGCCAAGATGATGTTCCCAAAGGTTGCTTCATTAAGTGCATTATGGAACCATAAAAGAGCCTTATGAGTCACCTAGTTTTTTTAGTGATTGTGTGGCCTTAGAATTTGATTCAAGAGTATAATTAGCTTCCATATAATATGTCTAGGCCAAGAGAAATGATCTCCACCTTCTTGGGTGTGTGTGGTCAAGGGAGAGGACTTAAGGCTCAAGGAAAAAGTGTGTGAATGCAAGCAAGGTAGCTCTCTTCACATTCTCTTATGCATGAATGTGTGTATACATGTTTTGAGCTATGAAAAGTAATTTAGTATGAGCTTTTACTTTATGGTACCGTGATGATGTTTTATGCATTCAAAAGATGTTTTATATGCTTGTCTTGATTTTCTTGAGTACGGAGAAGCCAAGAACCCTCTAGCCGTGGTGAGGATGAGCCAAGAACCCTAGAACTTGGTTGAGACAAAGTAAGGAGTCTCCCAAGAGTGAGGTTGACTCTCAAGAGTAAGGTTGAGTCAAAAACCTCATAAAGAAAATGGGTGAGGCAAATCTAAAATCCATAAGTGAATGGGTAAGGCTAATCCACTCACTTGGCAAACCTATGTATGCTATGTATGACTTGTTCGAATGCCAAGGATGTTTCTTGAATTCTCACATGTTTCAATATGTCCATGCATGCATTTTCAAGGCTTGTATTATATACTTTATGTGTGATTGAAAGGGAGATGAGCTCTTAGGATTCTTTGAATCTCATTCCCTCCTCTCTAATGTTCTAACATGCTAGGTGGACCAAGAGAGCAAACAAATGGGAGCCAACCACTTGAAAGATGAGAGCATGACATTAAAGTGCATGGATTTGGTTACTTTAAGGCCTTATGAATGGCAAATTATGTAATCTATTGTTGTATATGTCTTGTGACCTTATGAGCATGTATAATTATGCTAATGTATCATGTACAAATGAGAAATTATATTATGTGAATGTTAGAATGTAAATTGAGCATGTAATGGCAAGCTTGATGCTTTGATGGTTTTGTGCAATTGTGTATAAACGGAAATGGAATGGCCAAATTGAGATGCATGAGGTTTGGGACCATTTGGGCAGTCCATATAAGTCATATTCATGCTTTTAAACTTGCTCAAGAGGTGTTAAACATCCAAGGAAGTCATTTGGACACTTTGGTATCTCATATGGAGCAAAAATTGACCATATTGAAAACCTATGCCACTTTTGTCCAAATGAGTTCTTCTTGTTCTAAGATTTGTCATACATTTAGACCTTGTAGAGAGACTTTTGGAAAGCTAAAGGACAAACTTTTTGGAGGTCTATGGAATATTTGATGAATTTTTAAAGTTGGAAAAATTTCTGAATTTGGTTCAGGGTATTGTTTACCCAGATCCAAAAATGAATTCTGTCACTTAGAGGGAAAATGATGTCCAATTGTCATGAAATTTTACAGAAAGAAACTAGACACTCCCACTGACTTGTGCCAACTAGAAGCACCTCATTTAGATGTCTAGAGAGGGAGATATGAATTTTTAAAGTTTCTGTCCAATATTAGGCATCCAGACTGACCTAGGTTACTGTTTGATTAGTTTTCAATGCTTGGACATGCCTAAACTGGTATGAAGTTATTTTTCCCCCCTAGGTAAAATCCATAGCTTTCTATATTGGTATTATTGAACATTTGTGAAATTTTTAGTAGAAACTTGTATCAGTATCAATGGTCGTTAGTCAGACCTCTGTACTTTTTCAAATATCAAACATCTTTTGTGTGACATATAATGACATGAATATATTTTTAGAATAAATTAGACATCTTTAGGTTTCCACAATGGTAAATAATGCATGATTTCGATTTTTCTAGAATTAGTTATAATTTTTCAAAGTTTGTGACAGAAAAGGGAAAATTCTAGCCAAGGCTACAACTATGAATTTTGTATATTTTCTTGCCTTGCATGAGTTTTAGACCACTTTGGTGATGAATTTAAGTTGTATTTATATAATTAAATATGAGAATGTGATACATGAGTCCATATAGCCCACAGGACTATGAAAGAAAAATTTATACGCTATGCAATGCAAGGAAATTCTTTATTTTAAAGTCATTTTTCCTTGCTTCTTCATGAAATACATGTATGACTCATGGAAGTAGCATGAGATAAGCTAGAAAGTTATGGTGTTACAATATGAGTCCCGCTCCCCTATATTAGAACTCTTAAATCAGTTTGTAGTAATTTATAATATATTTTTTTATTTTCATATTTTCTCTACGCTCTAGAAACATTTTATCATGGAGAAACAATTAAAATAGAAAAAGGTAGATAAACTCAAATTAATCCAAATTTGTGTTAGAAAAAAAATTCACAGAAAATGGGTAATTAGAAGAGGCGTTACAATCTCAATCTAAAGAGGAAGTGACATAGAAAATTAATTAGAAGAAGGCAAATAGTAATAAGGTTGAAGACCCCTATTAAGTGGGCAATAACTTTCCAAGAGAATAGGACCCTTGATTTAGTAATTACAGGGACATTAGGAAAGTTGCTAGTAAAGTAGATTCAGGACATTAAGGATATGTGATTTGAATAGGGTTAGTAAAACCCTAAGTTCATTAAATAAGGCTTCTAAATATGAAAGTAGAAAGTCTAAGAAAGAAAATATTCTAGTCTTTAATGAGAATGAAGAAATGATTTGAAGCAAGTAATTAGTGGCTTTTCAAGAAAGCTATAAAAAATTAAGAACTAACTAGGCTGGTAAATTCCATGACATAAAAAAGATGCAGTGTAAGCTCAAGAGCTTTAAAGAAAGATAAGTTAAGGTTCACTCATAATAAAGTTCCTTTTAAAAGGAATAGTTTAGTTAAGAGTTAGTGCATGAAATTGAGATAAATTAGACCTCCCAATTTTATAGAAAGTAAATGAGTTAAGGTGGACCCAAAAAAATATGAGAATGCTCTTGAGTATAGGTAAGCATAAGAATAATAAGGAATTAGATGAGTAATAGATATAGCCCTATAAGTAAAATGGAAGAATATGGCAACTTCAGGGTGAAGGACTTAATAAAATCAGTAGGAAATGAAAATGCAACACAAATGAGTGCACTAGATGTATTACCAAATCTATATAGCTCTTAACTGATGGCATACTTGGCATATGATACATATTTACATGAAATTAGCACTTTTTGCCTTGGTATTTTGCATAATTGAAAGCCCATTTAATCATTCTTGGCCTTAGGAACTGTGTGGGCATGCCAATTCCATTATCCAATCATAACATATCCATTCATATAAGAAACATCATAAATTAATGTACAAAGCTCAGATTTTGGACCATATATCACAATATCATAATTTTGCTCTCAGGTTGCAAGGCTAGTTTTCTGATATGAATTTTGGAAAATCATAACTAATTCTAGAAAAATCAAAATCTTTCTTGCTATAGCTTTCTAGAAAGTTCTAGATGTCAAATAACTACTAAAAATAATTCTAAACCAAGACAATTGCATCTAGCACTTGAAAATTGATAGAATAGTAACCTGGGTCGTGTTATTAGACTAATGCAAACCCTGAGATTCAGAAATTCATAACTCTCTCTATATGGATCCAAATTGAGTGCTCTTAGCGGATATGAAAAGATTATGATGTCTAGTTTATGCTTGTAAAATTTCATTAACATTAGACTTCATTTCTCCCACAAAGTGACATAGGGATGCAAAATGACCATATGAATAGTATCTTTGATAGTTTTTACATAATTTAGCCAAATTTGAAAAATCATAATAAATTCTTGAGAGCACCAAATTGAGTACTCTTTAGCTCTATTAAATGCTCTAGATGAGACCTATTTGCTTGCTAAATTTCATGCAAAAAATCATCCATTTAGTTAAACTTTGGTTTAACTCAAGAAGATGGTCAATTTTTAGTCCCTAAAGGGATAAAAAGGCACCAAATGGTCTTCTACTCAATCCACAACCATTTGAGCATGTCCAAAAGCATTAACATAGCCTATAAGAGCATCCTAAATGGTTCAAATCATCATGCATCTCAAAACCACCATCCTAGTTGCTAACATGAACATGTACACCATAGGCCTAAGATGTCAAATTCTCACATAAGCATACATTTAACTTCAAATCCCATTCATACATGATCATTACATACATTTACACATGCTTATATATTTACATCTCATATACATTATATAATTACAAACTTTGACATCAAATTATGTTAAAAGCTATTCTATTATCAAAGTATTGCTAATCATGCTCCTTAGCTTCCATTTCTTTATTTCCTTGACCTTCACCTAGACATGGTTAAACATAGGTAGGGGAAGAGTGAGATTCAAAGAATCCCAATAGCTCTTTACCTTTTCAAACATATATAAAGGATGCATTTATATCTCAAAGAATGCATGTATGTCTTAAAAGCTTCTCATGAATTTATAAAAGTCAATTTCCTTGTCATATGAACTCATAAATATTAAACATAAGCTCTAAAAGGTGTTGGTCTAGCCTCACCAATTTCCTTGGGACTTTTAGACTTGCCTTATCCACTTTAAGAGACTTTTGACTTAGCCTCACTCCTTCTTGAGACTTTTGGCTTTGTCTCACCCATTCTTTGGGACTTTTGGCTCATCCTTGCCCATTCTAAGGGACTTTTGGCATAACCATACCCATTCAAGCCACTTTGCATTCAAAATCACATTTCAAACAACATAATGGTAACATATTATGTAATCAATAGCTAGAATCTCATAATTCAAACATACACATAAACACTCAATGACAAATAAACATCCAAGAAATACATGCAAAAAAGTTTAGAGAGCTACCTTATATCAAGAATCACACACTTTTTCCTTTTATTCATTCCTTCTCCTATTCAGCCACTGAGCAGCTGTGTCGCGCAACCTCAAAATAAAGCTAGGTTCAGTAAAGACTTTGTAGCTGGTGGCATAACCTAAATCGTGTCCTTTGGAAATGGATTTCAAAGTTCAATTAAGTTTCTAAGTGTAAAAGAAAATCCAAAAGCTACCTAATTAAAAGGGGGTTTGATTGAATTAAACTAACTAGAACCTAAATTGAATTAAAATTCCTAATTACTATCTAAATGCATAAACTAAGGAGCAACTAATGAATTTGTGACTAGCCCTGGATTTATCCTTTGGTATCCACTATCCTTATCCTAATTCAATTGTTAATGTTCAGGTCTAAAAGTTCCTAATTGTATTCATGGCAAGTGATCTTGAGTTACCACACAAGATTCAAGAGACTAGCAATTTGATATTAATTAAGACCTTAACTTCCATTAAATTACTAATTCTAATGATTAAGATCTTTGAACACTTAAATAATTGATTAATTAATCAATTAGCCTCTGAATTATCACCCTATGATGTTCTATTAACCATTCAAACTCTAAGGAATCCTTAAATCAAACAATTAAGCACACAATTTTGTACATACATTTCATCAAACACCTTGACTGCATATATGGAAAATTAAAGGAAAATGAAAAATTCAGCACTTAATTCAATTCATTAATTATCAAATAGTCTCCTAATTAGTGTCTAACCAACCACTAATTATAAACAACATAAATTCTCAATCCAATACAATCTTAACCAAGATAATATAAGAAAAAGAAAAGTGCTGGAAAGAGAGAAAATCTTAGTCCAATCCCTTGACAATTTCCTTAGATTCAAGCTTCCATCTATGATCCTCCTCCTAGCTAGCCATAAGAGGGAATTAGCGCTTCATAGAGGTGGAAGGAGATGGAGGAAGAGTGCATGGAAGAGCCACGTGTAACACCATAATTTCTAGCTCATTTTATGCTTTTTAATAACTCATGTTTATGAATCATGTGAGTTTCCCATGAAAGAGGCAAGGAAATAATGATTATTTTAGAGTTGCATCGTATATAAAAATTCTATTAGGTGTCACGTGGACCGTGTGAGCTTATACAATGCATTCTCATATTTATTTATATGAGTACAACTCATTTGGATCATAAAATGTGGCTCACAGCTCAAGAGAACCAAAATGAAGCATAAAACATGGAGATTTATTTTTGGATAGATTATGCCTCTCTTCTATCCAAACTTTGAAAAATCACAAATAATTATAGAAAATTTGAAAACATGAATTCTTGGTCATACTGGAAAGCTACGAATGTCTACCTCATAATAAAAAAAATTTTAGACCATAACATCCACCGCAGAAGATATTTGACATCTGAAAATGTCTAGAGGTCAAACTACATTCTGATGCTGTCACAGATTTTTGTAGAAAACTTTGAAAATGTCCAATTAATTCCATAAAACCCCAATCTAAAATAATGATACTAATCTAAAAAGCTATGGATGTTAGCTAGAGGAAAAAAATATGTGTAGACCAGTTCAGGCAACCTAGACCTCAGAATGTAATGGAACAGTAACTCAAGTCGGGTAAAACTCTTGATACTGGATAGAAGGTTAAAAAATTCATATCTCCCTCTCTAGACCTCCAAATTAGGTGCTTCTAGTTGGCAAGAGTCACTACGAATACCTAGTTTCTCTGTATAAAATTTTATGACAATTGGACATCATTTGGGCCCTGTGTGATAGATTTCATTTTTGGACCAAATAAATAGTGCAGCAGACCATAACTAGAAAAATTGCCAAATTTGAAAATCTATTGAATATTCTGTAGACCTTCAAAAATTATGGTTTTTAGCTTCCCAAAAATTTTTCAACAAGCTCTAATTTTATGTCAAATCTTAGAGCAAGAAGAACTCATTTGGCTAAAAAGTGACATAGGGTTCCATTATGATCATTTTTAGCTCCATATGGAGTACCAAAGTGACCAAATGGTTTTCCCTTGGTCTTGGCACCTTTTGGGCAAGTCTAAAAGCACATTTAAGACTTTTTGTGAGCTGCCCAAATGGTCCCAAACCTCATGCATCTCATTTTGGCCTTTTCATCCACACTTATGCATATTTCCATAAAACCATTCATAAAGCTATAATGCCATAACATACTCAATTTACATTCCATCATTCACATAACATATTCTTTCATTCCTATATCACATAATATCATAATTACATATGTCTCAAGGGTCATAGACCATTTACAACAATACTATACATCATTAAGCATCATTATGGTTCAAAAAAGGAAAAAACTAGACATATTGATGTCAACCTTCTTTCTTCATAGTGGTTGGCTCCCATTGCCATATCCACTTGGTCCACCTAACATATTAGATCATTGAAGAGGAGGGATGAGATTCAAAAAATCCCAATAGCTCATCTCCCATTCAATCATACATAATATATGCAAAGCAAGCCTTAGAAATGCATGCATGGATAAAATGGAAGTCATGAACACTCAAGAAGCAAGATTGGCGTGTAAACAAGTCATACAAAGCATTCAAGAGCTCACCAAGTGTTTGGATTGGCCTCACACTTTTTCACATGGATTTTGGACTAGCCTCACCCATTCTTTAAGAACTTTGGACTCAACCATGCTCTTGGGAGCCTACTTTGCTTTTGGGAGACTCTTTACTTTCTCTCAACCAATTCTAAGGGTTCTTGGCTCATCCTCATCATGGTTAAGAGTTCTTGGCCTCTCCACACTCAAGCAAACTCAAACAAACATCATACATTCATTTGAAAACATAATATGTCATCATAACTCATGTCATATCAAATTGTGCTAGCATACTTTTCATGGCTTGAAAATACACATACACACATTTTAAGACAAGCTAAACACATACCCATGCATGAGAGAAGGTGGAGAGAGCTACCTTGTATACAATCACACACTTTTTCCTTAGAATTCAAGCATCCTCTTTTGGCCACACACCCACAAACTTGTGGAGATGGTTTCTCTTGGCCTAGGTACAATTTATGGAAGCCAATTAGGTTCATGAAACAAACTCTGAGGTTATACAACTTGTTTAGATACTAGATTGCTCTATAAGTTCCATTATGGTCCATAAATGCACCTAATGAAGCAACACCCCTCAAATAATTTATGGGCTTCATTCTTTCCTTTTAAATATGATTCTTGACTCCTTTTAACCCTCTTGGAGTCATCACACAATTAAAATACAAGGCCTAACATCATGTTGCTTCTTTAGGTCATAATATGGAACTTAAGACACCAAATCACTTTCTATGAGTTCTAAATTTTTTCCAAGGCCTCTCCCCATTTTCATTCATCAAATATGACTCATGAATGACTTTAGAAAAATTTGAAACTCTCCCTAGCTATATGAACTTGCTTAGGCCGAGATTATGGGCAATTTTGGGCTCCATGGAGATTTTTTTGTTTTCTTGAAGGAGGGATGTGGGGAGCATCTTAGGGGTCTCAAGAACTCATTTAAACTCTTAATTAAATCTAGGAATCATCACACAAAATCAGAATTTGGAAGGTGAACACAAAACCCTAGAATTTGCATCTTGAAATCCAATGGTTATTTTGTTGTTTTCTTTGCATATTCTTGTTCTTCTCCCTCAATTACCTAAGATTCATGCTTGGTTGGACTTGAAAATTAGATCTTCCTATGGTGCCTAGGGTTAGGCAAAATGGAGAAGAAGGGTGGGTGAAAGCATCAACTATAGGATGAAATTTTACCTAGTTTCCTTGCTTATTTTGGCTTGAATCTTGCTTTCTCCAAGCTCCTCTCTTCAAATCCGAACTTTCCCTTGAATTTCTCCCTTGAATCAGATTTATAAACTTCACTTTAGTACAAGGGAACAAAGGAGAGGGAGGAGAGGAGATGTGGATGAAGAAAAGCATGAAAAATCACCATGGAAATATAACTTAAGCTTGGATTTTCTTCTCCTTCTTCTTCCTCTCTTGTGCGCCCAAACCCTAGCTCCCTTCTTCTAAAATTATGCAGAAAATTCTAATTCCAAATGAAGGGGAAAGTAGGGCACCACCTATATATAGGTGAAGGAAAGTGACTTTTTCAAAAATTACAATTTTACCCTTCGTACTTTGCATTTTCATTTCTCTTTTGTTTTAGCTCCTTTTTTAGAACCGTCTTTTCCATTATAAAATTTAAGTTCCCAATTAAATAAAATGCCTTTAGAATCACTCAAATCGGAGCTAAAACCTTTACGAACAAATTCATCAAAGTTCAGGTACACTGATGTTGGAAAACATCCATCGAAGGAGATTTACTTGTCTCGGGGCTTCCCATGATTTTCAGGGCATCTAAGAACCCCAAAGAACAAAAGACATTCATTTAAAAATCCCTCTTATGTAAATTCCAAAATTTGTTCAAAATTACAAAAATGCCATTACATTTTTCTGTCCAAATTTGTTTCTTCATTCTAGCTCCATTTTTCCTTTCATTTGAGGCTAGAATTCTCATTTTTAGGAGTTTAGAATGTTGCTCAAATTTTTTAGGACCTTAACTAATTCATTTCAGGGGACTCGCTTTAAAAACGTGCCCATTTCCGTTGTTTAGCAAAAACCAGACATTACAATTCTCCCCCCTTTAAAAAATTTTGTCCTCGAAATTTAGATAATATACCTCATGGGAAGAGATCTGGATATTTCTTCCTCATATCATCCTCTAGTTCCCAGGTGGCTTCCTTGGGAGATAACCCCTTCTAAATGACTTTCACCAATGATATTGTCTTATTTCGTAACTACTTGAGGCTAACGTCCACAATCCGATCTGGTGATACTATGTATGATAGATCTTCCTATAACTGTACATTCTCATATTTTATAACATGTCAGGGCTCGGGCTAGTACTTTTTTAGTTGGGAAACATGGAATACATTATGGACTTGGCTTAGGTTTAGGGGAAGGGCTAGTCTATATGCCACAGGTCCTACTTTATCAGGAATTTGGAAAGGACTTATGTACTTTGGATTGAGCTTTTTACTTTTGATGGATTGACCTATCCTTGTAACTAGAGACACTTTAATTAAGACATGGTCTCTAATCTTAAATTCTAACGGCCTTCTGCGTATATCTGCATAACTTTTTTGTCTACTCTGGGCCGTCAGAAGTTTCTTTCTAATTGTTTCTATCTGTCTAGAAGTCTAGTCCACTAACTCTGGGCCTATGGGGCTCCACTCTCCTAGCTCAACTCAACACATTGGGGACCTGCACTTCCTCCCATACAATGCCTTATACGGTTCCATCTGTATACTTATATGATAACTATTATTGTAGGCAAACTCCACTAGAGGCAAGTATATATCCCAGTTTCTTTCATTTTTAAAACACACACCCTCAACATGTCCTTTAGGTTTTGAATGGTTCTCTCCGTCTGTCCATCTGTCTAGGGGTGATAGGCTATGCTAAATCTGAGTCTGGTACCTAGAGTATCTTGTAATGATCTCCAGAAATTCAATGTGAATCTGGGATCTCCATCTAACACTATACTCTTAAGCACACCATGTAATCTAACTATCTCCCTGATGTACAGCTGGGCTATTTATCTAGGGTATAAGTGGCTTTCATAGGTAAGAAGTGTGCTAACTTTGTTAACCTATATACTATTACCCATATTGCACCATACCCTGATGATGTCTTGGGTCAACCTATGACAAAATCCATAGCTATACTATCCTATTTTCACTCTGGGATATCAAGGGGCTGAAGTAACCCAGCTAGTTTTTGATGTTCTATTTTCACTCTCTAGCATACTAAACATTGGGAGACATATTCTGCTATGTCTGTTTTCATTCCAAGCTACCAGAATATTTTCTTCAAATCCTAGTACATTTTATTGCTACCTGGATGAATGGTATACTTACTTTTATATGCCTCATCTAATATTTTCTCCTTGATCTCTGTATGTCTAGGCACATACAGCCTATCCTTGTATCTTACTATATCATCCTCAGACAGATTGAACTCTTGAATGCTACCCTAGGCTATCTGGGCTCTAATCTTTCTTACATGGTCATTTATCTGCTGAACCTCTCTTATTTGTTCCCTCAGGTCATTTTCTATTCAAGTTTCACTCATTAATAATTTTCCCAAATACACCTCGCAGGAGAGACTCATGTCTTTAAATCTCTCAATCAATTCCTGCTCTTGGATCATCATACAGGTCGTGTGTATGAATTTTCTACTCAGGGCATCAGCTACCACATTAGCCTTACCGAGATGGTATTTCAATATAAAATCACAATCTTTCAAAAATTCTAACCATCTCTGTTGCCTCATATTCAGCTCTTTCTGTTCAAATAAATATTTGAGGCTCTTGTGGTCGCTATAAAGTTCTATAGTTGCCCTATATAAGTAGTGTCTCCATATTTTCAAAGTAAACACCACTGCAGCTAACTCTAGGTCGTGTGTAGGGTAGTTTTCTTCATGAGATTTCAACTATCTAGAAGCATAAGCTACCATTCGGCCTTTCTGCATAAGCACACATCCTAACCCTTTCTTTGAAGCATCATTGTATACTACAAAAGTTTCTCTAGGGTCAGGGAGTACTAAAACTGGGGCCATGGTCAACTTGTGCTTCAATTCCTGAAAACTACTCTCATATTTCTCATTCCACACAAACGACACACTTTTTCTAGTAAGCCAGGTCAGTGGCTCGTTATCTGAGAAAAGCCCTGAATGAACCTCCTATAGTAACCTGCTAAACCTAAGAAGCTTCTGATCTCTATCACTGTCCTAGGTCTCTCCCATTCTAATACTGCTTCTACCTTATGGGGATCTACTACGATCCCTACCTAGGTGATCACATGACCTAGGAACTAAATCTCAGTGAGCCAAAACTCACATTTACTAAGTTTAGGTACAACTGTCTCTCTCTCAGGGTCTCCAAGGCTAATCTCAGGTGCTGCTCATGTTCATCTCTATTTTTTGAGTAGATGAGGATATCATCTATGAAGACTACTACAAATCTATCTAAATATGGCCTGAAGCTCCGTTCATATAATCCATGAATACTGCGGGTGCATTGGTCAATCCGAAGGGCATAACTAAAAATTTATAATGCCCGTATCTAGTTCTAAAAGCTATTTTGGGAATATCTTCAGCCTTTATTCTGAGCTGATAATATCTCGACCTGAGGTCTATCTTGAAAAATACTGACGCTCCTATTAACTGATCTAGGAGGTCATCTATGTGAGAGAGAGGGTACTTATTCTTAATGGTTATTTTATTGAGCTCCCAATAATCTATACATAATCTAAGGCTCCCGTCTTTCTTCTTTACAAATAAGACTGGAGCTCCCCATGGCGAGACATTAGGTCTGATAAAACTCTTCTCTAAAAGCTCTTCTATCTATTTTTTAAGCTCTGCTAGCTCGATGGGAGCCATCCTATACGGGGCCTTAGACACTGGACCTGCCCCAGGTACAATATCTATAAGAAACTCTACCTCTCTCTCTCGGGGCAGTCTGCTAATCTCTCTGGCAAACACCTCTGGGAACTCCTTTACTATGAGAATCTCCTCTATACCCTCTTCTACCTCAGTCTGGACTGAAAAAAAAAAACTAGATACCCTTGACAACCATGCCCTAGAGATCTCTTAGCCTAGCAGGTGGTCATGACAGGTAACTCAACCCTCATATTAGGCACAGTCTAATACTCAGGTACAGTAATGCATCTATGGGTACAATCTAGTGTGTCGTTATTCATAAACATCCAGTTTATACTAATAATCACATCAATATCAACAAGGGGCATACAAATCAAATCAAGGGTGGTCAAGCAATGATTAAACTAGATCACACAATTCTAGCAAGCATGAGAGGTAATGGCTCAGTTTCCTATGGGAGTGGATACATGTAAGTCATATGGCAATGTATGCATACTTAGACCCAACCTCCTAGCACAGTATATGAAATAAAAGAATGGCTAGCACCCAAATGGAATAATGCAGTCACAGAAAAATCATTTATTTTAATAGTACCTTGAATCAGACTTGGGGACCGACTAGCCTCCTGCTATGGCAGGGCAAAGACTCTACCCTAGGTCTGAGGTCTAAGAGGAAGAGCTATCTCCCTTTGCTGTGTGAATTGTGGAGGAGCCTGGGTGCAATCTCTGGCCATATGCCCCGGCCTCCCACACTTAAAACATACGTTCTACCCCGCGTAGCATGGTCTGGTGCCATGGTTCCTGCCACACTAGGGACATGCGCCAGTTGTGAAACTGCCTCTGCTCGATTGAGTCTTCCATCTTTTCCCTTTTCAACCCCACTGGCCTTTGCCACCTCTCCTGCTAGTCACCGCAACCTATGATCCCTCTCTAAGTCTCTTGGGCTCAGGGAGGGGTGGTCTAACACTGGAACTAGGCTGCATCATCCTAAGATTTGTTTCTGTGACTCTGTAAACTTCAACAAGGGTGTTAAAGTGCCTGATTCTCTGTGGCACCACCTTGTCTCAGATCTTAGGAAGTAGGCCTTTCTCTAATCTTTCCGCTCTCCACCTCTTGTCATCATGTCTCTGTAAATAAAAGGAGTATCTAGAGAGCTCAACAGACTTTGTCACATATTGGTCCACAGACATTGTAACACCATAATATCTCATCTCCAATTCATCTCCCTCTAGGCTTGATTCCATATGATTTCCAAAGAAAATGACTAAAACCGTGGTATTTTACTACCTTAAGTCGGGGTTAAACTGGTCATATTTTGCCCCGTGGGTCCCGTGAACTCATCATTCACATTCTCTACTCAATTACCATTTATAAGACTTGTACATAGCCTCAAACAACTCATAAACCACGGATATGTAGCCAAAAACCAAGAAAATGCAATTTCTCAAATGAGCCCATAAGTCAGATTTTTGGCTCTAACTTTGGAAAATCATAACTAATTCTAGAAAAATGGGAATCAAGAAAATCATAGCTCTCTAGAAATATTTGGATGTTATCTTTACACTAAAAATAAATTCCAACCACAATCTCAACGTTTGGACCATCTTTGACATCGAAAAAGAGTCAGATGTCCGGCTGTCCCTGATACTGGTGCAGTTCATTGTCATGAATTTTAAAAATTCGTAATTAATTCCAAAAAAATCCAATCTGGGAAAAATATACCAATTTGGAAAGCTACAGATGTTAACTAGAAGAGAAAAATATGTCCAGATCAGTTCAGGAGCTCTTGGACCTCGAAAACCGATGGAACAGTAACGAAGGTCGGAAAGCTTCCCTGATGCTGATACAGAACTTCAGCAAGGCATTTCTCTCTCTACAGGCCTCCAATTGAGGTATTTCCAGTTGTTATAGATCACTGTGGATATCTAGTTTATTCTTATAAAATTTCATGACAATTGGACACCATTTGGTCTATGAATGACATGAATTCTTTTCGGATTTATTGCACAGTACCATGACCAAACCATCAAAATTTCCCAACTTCAATAATTCACCAAATATTCCCTAGACCTCCAAATATTACCCACTATAGCTTCTCAAGAAGCTCTCAATAGACTTTAGAGGCATGCCAAATTTCATATCAAGAAGAGCTCATCTGATCATACTTTGACGGAGCTCACACAATTGGCGATTTTGGCACCCCATTTGGTTCAAAATGGGTCCAAATGACCTCCTACATGTTCTAGCATCTCTTGGGCAAGTTTAAAAGTACAAACATAGCATATATGAATAACCCAAATGATCCAAGTCATCATACAATTCAAAATCACTATGCTACGAAACAAAATATACTATCACATGTAAGCCACAAAAGGGCCAAATTCTACATTCTCATTACTTTGGCTCTTTACACAGTTCATACACCACTTATACATATATTTACATGTGCTCACATATTTACAACTCAAAAATGATAGGTTCATATTCATTTTGGCACCTCTTTACAACAAAAGAACTACACATTTCTCTAAGCATTCTCAACTAGACTCCTTGGTGTGCACTTGCTTCTCCTTGAGCTCCACCTAAGATGTTAAGATGGGAGAGGGAAGGGGGTGAGATTCAGGGAATCTCAATAGCTCATACTCATTCAAGAAGCAATCAAGATATATAAACCAGTCAAAGCATGCAAACAAGTCACAATGATACAATATATGTATTTCATGCCATGAATAACATATCAATGCCAAGAATAGGCTCTAGGGACTTTCGGTCTAGCCTCACTCGAGCTTTGGGACTTTTGGATTGGCCTCACCCTTGATTTAGGGACTTTGGCTCCACCTCACCCGTCTCAAGGGACTTTCGGCACCACCTCACCCGAGCAATTTCCACAATTCATATCATACGCGTATTGGTACTAATGCATCAAGGCAACATCAAATGGCATGTTTCATCATACAAGCACATACACAAGCATACAATGACTATTACACGTCCAAGAATGCAATAAGAAAGAGTAGAGAGCTACCTTATCGGCTAATACAAATCTTCCCTTTCAATTCCTTTTCTCCCTTCTTGATTTCACACTCATAACTAGATGGAGTTGCTTCCTTTGAGCCTAAGCACAACAAAGAGCATGGGATTATTCTCTTATAACTCAAATAAACTCTCACAAAGCTAAAGGGACTCTTCATCGAAGCAAACCCTTACCACTCATGTAGAAAACTAGGGATTCTCTCTCTAGAATTCCACTCACTCTCCTTCCTCTCTCAAGCTCTCAAAAAGGAAAGCAAGAAGAAGAAATGAAGCTACATGAGCTCTACCCTTCCTCAAGAGTGGTTTTCCACTTTCTCTCTTTTAAACCAAACCCAAATCAACTACTAAAACCATAGAAAGAGAGGGCAAAGAGAGAAGAATAACATGCTAGGGAGAAAAGCTAGAGAAATCTTAAGATTACTTACCTCTTTGCTTGTTCTCCTTCCTTTTCTAGGTCTCTCTCTCTCTCCACAGCCCTTTTCTCTCTCTTAGTCGAAGCTTATGTTGGTTTACAGAGAAAGGAAGAGTTTGGAAGCTTTAAAAAGTCAAAATCTCTCTTTTTACACTTTTCCGAACTAACCCTCGCTATAGTGAGCCATGACCCTCGCTACGGCGAGCTCGTGTCAGTCCCAGACCTCTGCCTTCACTATAGCGTACGCTACGGTGAGCAACTTCCTGATTTTTGTATGGAATACCCGCACTTGCTATAGCTAAAAGCATTTTCGCTATAGCGAGAAGCCACTCTCGCTATAGCTAGCAGACTTAGAAAATTTTTAGCCTTCGAAAATTTTCAGCTTTTCTTTTCTTTCCTTTTTCTTTTCTCTTTTCTTTTCTTTTCTTTTTCCTGGTTGTTACAGACACCTCGAGGAATGCCTCTCATGTAATCAGGGAGTTTCTTGCCCTTAGAATAGGCTAAGTGCCCTTCCACTAATAATCTGCTTCTCTCTGTAACTGAAATACAACCATCTTGGCTTTCTACTCAGACGTGCACTCTATCACCTCAAAAATTTTCTTTAATTGCATAATCCATGCCTCAACTTTATCTGAATTCATCTCACCATCAAAGGTGGAAGGCCCAAACTTTCTGAACTGCGTAATCATCTTCTGGTCAAGGGCTACTGTTGAGCATGAGGTATCTCAGCTAGTGGAATAGGGGCAACAGCCTGCATCTGTGGCTGTGGATCTGGGTGAGTCACTCCTGAATACTTAGGATGATCTGAGTGTGGAGGTGGCTGAGGAGGAGTAGGTGTAGGGCCTTGACTATCACTCTTAGCACGCCATTCCTGATGCTGAATAATAACGACCTGCTGCTGAGTGGCTCGTCGTGCAACCCTCAAAATAAAACTAGGTTGATAAAATATGTAGCTAATAGTATAACCTAGGTCATCTCCCTTGGAATTGGCGTTCAATGTTTAATTGAGTTTTTCAAATGTTAAAAGACTTTAAAAATTCCTAAACTAAGGGGGTTTTGATTTAATTAAACTAAGCAAAATGAAATTAAAATTAAATTCCTAAATTCTACCTAATTATATGGATTATGGGTGAAAGATGGACTTGTGACTAGCTTTGGATTCATCCCTTGGTATCCACTATCCTTATCCTAATCCAATTATGATTAATTTTGGTCTACGAGTTCCTAATTGTGTTCATAACAAATTATCTTGGGTAACCACTCAAGATTCAAGAGATTAACGATCTAACATTGAATTGAAACCTCAATCCCGCATTAAACTATCAATTTTTGTTTTAGGATCAATGAACATCCAATTTGATTGATTAACTAATTTGATTAGCCTCTGAATCATCCTAAATATTTAATTAACCAACTAAACATTAAGGAATCCTCAAATTATACAATTAAACACATAATCTCACTCATGTATTTTATCGAACACCTTCGAAGCATACATGGGGATTCAGATAATAAATTGAAATTAATTAATGCTAATGCAATCAATTAATCAACAAAAAGACTTCCTAATTAGTGTCTAACCAGCCACTAATTATAATTACACAAATTCCCTTATCAAATACAACTTAACCAAGACAATAAATGAAAGAGAAAAAGTGTAGGAAAAATAAAGAATTTCTTAGCCAAAAATTCTATGTTCATCCATGGATTCAAGCTTCTCCAAGAGCTTCCTCCTAGCTAGCCTCAAGATGGATTAGAAAATCATGGGATGTTGGATGATGGAATGGAGTGGATGAGTGGTTGAATGGAATGAATGAATGGTTTGATGGATGAATGAAGAGATGAATGGGATGCAGCGTGAATGGATTGATTATTCAGCATCCATGGATGAAGGATGGATTGGTGGATGGATGGTGCGTGGAATATGCAGCCTCCTTTGAATGATGGGTGGAGTATGAATAAATAGGAGAGGAGTTTCCGAAATTATAGAGGCGTGAGATGGTTGGACTGTGCGAATGGATGAGGCGTGAATGAAATATACTCCTTTCTTCATTAAAAGTCACGTGCAAGAGCCTCTTCTTTTCGTTAATGATTTACGTGATATTCCTTCTCTAAAACTCAGCTTCTTCATGTGTATTATGCTGCATGGATATGTGTATGAGAGTGGGCCCCGCTGGTTATTTTATTTTATTGAATTCCGTATAAATTCCTTTTCTCTTGTTTCTGCAGCTCCTTCGTTAGTTTTTCACGTGGTTTCCTTCGTATCATGCAGCTTCCTTCTTATCGTTATTATTCACGTCTTCATTTAACCTTCAGCCCAGGCTTCTTAGCTTCTTCATGCGTTTTTCATGTAGCTCTTCATTTTTCTCAAGCAGGGCTGCCTCTTCTTCGACGTGGGATGCTTCCAATCTAGCTCAACAGCTTCTTCGTTCAGCTCGCTTCTTACTTCCATTTGAAACCTTCTGCACTTGTTCTGACTCATTGTTACTGCTTCTTTTACGTGTTTCACGTCCTCTTTTCTTTCCATGCAAACTCGAGCTTCCACTTTGGCTGCTGTGTGAGTTAACGCGAAACTCCCTCTCTTAAATTTCCAACTCATGCATCCAGCCCAGCTCCCTTTCAGCGTCACTTCTTCTGCGTCTCACCCCTCTGCCCAGTCCAGCATTATTCTAGAGCTTCTTTTAATGTGTCTCGAGCTCAGTAGCTCTTCTTTACCTTCATTCGTTCGTGTTACTTTCTCTGTTCCTTTCAAGCATGAAACCTAGCTTCTTCCTCACACACACACGTGCCTTCTCATGCTTTTCTTCATTCTCAGCTCTCACGTTAGCTTTGTTTACACGAGCTGCTATTCTGGAGTTTATTCTTGCCTTGACTTAACACTAGCTCCTTCAACTCGATGCTCTTTCTCTCTTCTTTCCACATAAGCTCGAGTTCACTTCATTTGTGTTCTGCTTCCAGCTCCACGTTGCTTTCATGTGCAGTTCTGCCCTTGTGTGCCTTCCACCTCAACTCCAAACTCCTTCGTGTTTTTACCTTGCAAGCTTCTTGTTTCATTTTTATTACACAAGCTCCCTTTATGCAGCTCCTTGTCTCTTCTAAGCTTTTTGTATCACATGTTCAAACATACTTATTCCTTCCATGTGAAGCTCTTGATCCACTCATGAAGCTTCAATCATTTTCTAAATTAATTTCTATCCTTAAAATTCCCATTGCCCAACAAAATTCTGCACAAAAGAGTGGGAAAAATCAAATAGGAATTTTCACAAAATTATTTAAGATAAATTTATGCATTAAAATCCAATAATTTGTAACTTAATTCCTCAAATATAGAAAATGGCTAATAAAATCAAATTTCATCTAATTAGACCCTTAAAGCCATATTTGGATACTAAAATACTTAAGATAAGGAGAATAAAACATATAAAATATCATGCTTATCAGCTGCTGATCCAAGCGAGACATGATAGACTGTTAGGCTCCAGCTACTGGATCACTAGGCCTATCTTCATCAGCACGAGCCTCTCTAGGGGGCTGACCTCTGCTAGTGTTCACCATTGTGCTGAAATATCATAATAAACTTTAACATGAAACAATGGAACACTTCCACCATCAAACACACTCAATTCATCCAAGCATAACTCATATGCATCTAGGCAACTCATAATACAAGCCACAACCCATATCAAAAGCTTGAACCTTTGCTCTGATACCAATAAATGTAACACCATAATTTCTAGCTCATTTCATGCCTTTTAATAACTCATGTTTATGAATCATGTGAGTTTCCCATGAAAGAGGTAAGGAAATAATGATTATTTTCGCGTTGTGTCGTATATAAAAATTTCATTCAGTGTCATGTGGACCATGTGAGCTCATACAATGTATTTTCATATTTATTTATATGAATACAACTTATTTGTATCATAAAATGTGGCTCACAACTCAAGAGAACTGAATGAAGTATAAAACATGGAGATTTATTTTTGGACAGATCGTGCCTCTCTTCTGTCCAAACTTTGAAAAATCACAAATAATTTTAGAAAAATAAAAAACATGCATTCTTGGTCATTCTAGAAAGCTACAGATGTCTACCTCATAATAAAAATATTCCCAAACTATAACATCCACCACAGAAGATGTTTGACATCTGAAAATGTCCAGAGGTCAAACTACATTCTGATGCTGTCACAGATTTCTACAGAAAACTTTAAAAATGTCCAATTAATTCCATAAGAATCCAATCCAAAATAATGATACCAATCTGGAAAGCTGTGGATGTTAGCTAGAGAGAAAAAATATCTAGACCAATTCAGGCTACCCAGGCCATGAAATGTAATGGAACAGTAACTCAGGTCGGGTAAAACTTCTAATACTAGACAAAAGGTTCAAAAATTCATATCTCCCTCTCTAGACCTCCAAATAAGGTGCTTCTAGTTAGCATGAGTCACTATCAATACTTAGTTTCTCTATATAAAATTTCGTGGCAATTGGACATCATTTGAGCCCTATGTGACAGATTTCATTTTTAGACCAAATGAATAGTGCAGCAGACCATAATTAGAAAAATTGCCAAATTTGAAAATTTATCAAATATCCTATAGACCTTCAAAAATTATGGTATTTAGCTTCCCAAAAAGCTTTCAACATGCTCTAATTTCATGTCAAATCTTAGAGCAAGAAGAACTCATTTGGCCAAAAAGTGACATAGGGTTCCATTATGGTCATTTTTGGCTCCATATAGAGTACCAAAGTGACCAAATGGTTTTCCCTTAGTCTTGGCACCTTTTGGGCAAGTCTAAAAGCACATTTAGGACTTGTGTAAGCTGCCCAAATGGTTCCAAACCTCATGCATCTCATTTTGGCCTTTTCATCCACACTTATGCATATTTCCATAAAACCATTCATAAAGCTATAATGCCATAACATACTCAATTTACATTCCATCATTCACATAACATATTCTTTCATTCCTACATCACATAATATCATAATTACATATGTCTCAGGGGTCATAGTGTTGGAGATTGTGCCCTAAGCCAATCATTTGTAAACATTGTACTTCATTAAGAATAAAAAAGTTTTTTTTACAATTATTATATTTGTATGTTTCTATAATAATTATATCCTTGGATAAATTATATTAGTTATCCTAAATATCCCTAGTCGATCATCATTGTGGGAACGATGATGAATTAAGATGAGTATGATTTTGATTGATGGTTATGTGTTAATCATGTATGGAGATACAAATCGAAATCATAGGCGCCTGTTGGGAACAGGGTGCTGGATCGACCCGTCATGAGGTAGCTTCATGGATTAGGTCATAAGCGTACCTCATATATAACCGTGTCACTAATCCCTCATACCTAAGATCATCATAGATTCCAACATGAAGGACATTGTGCTTTGGCATTGTCAAAAGTCACCTTTCACCTGGTGATCATAAAAACTATTGTCGGGCATAATGGATTCCATGTAGAGGATGATGAGTGGTCAAGATGGAATTTGTCCCTCTGGTTAACAGAGAGATATCTCTAGGCCCCTTAATGAGTGAGATTGAGAAATGCATGGCCATCCTTGGATGGAAGGTTTTTCCATTTGTTCTGTCAGTCTGCACGTAAATCTAGAAACTAATGATCGAGTAAGATGAGGATGACAATTCTATGCCTCATGCTCGATTAAGATATCATGTGATAAAAGGGATATGACAAGGTTATACGATAGGTTGTATCGGATCATCAAACCCTATGTGATTTGGGTAGTCATTATGTCTTGCTAGAGGCCGCTGGTGACTTGTGGGTACAAGAACATTGTTGGCCCACTGCCAATATCATATAGGCCTACAGGGTTGCACACAAGAACGAATCAACTTGAACAAGAATGTCCAAATTCATTGAAGCTAGAATTGTGTCTAGATTCGATGAATGTTACGCTTAATCAGGGTGAGATAATTATATATATAATATGTTATATATATATGTAATTAATTCAAAATATAAGTATATATATATTATTTGATATATATATATACTATATTTCATATATATATAGAAATTCAAAATATATATTTATATTTGATATAAATATATATATTGTATTATATATTTCAATATATATATTTATTTATAAATGAATTAGTTCAAATTGAATTTATGAGATAAATTCGAATTTTAACTAATTTGTTCGAGATTAATTTAAATAATGTATTTAAATTAATTAATTTAATCTAAATATACCTCTATAAAAGGAGAGGTAGGCTAAGGTTTAGAAACACACAAAAAGGGGTCAGATTTCTAAAACCCTAAGCCATCACCCTAAAGAAAGAGAGAGCGGCCGTACACCTAGAAAGAGAAGATCGTCTTCTCTTCAATTCGCGTACGGACGTGGTGAACAAAGGTGCTAGCATGCCTTTCAAGTTTCCAGATCGTTCGTGTGGATACCGATAGAGGGGACTGCGCATAAACGTTAATTCCAGAGATCTAAAAAGAGAGAGCACACCGTAAAGGTAATAAGTTATCTCATACTCAGTTTAATCAAGTTGATGGATCCATGGAAGAAACAAATTAAAAATTTCGTTGTGTGTACACTTCATTTCTTACACATAGACCATTTACAACAATACTATACATCATTAAGCATCATTATGGTTCAAAAAAGACAAAAGCTAGACATATTGATGTCAACCTTCTTTCTTCAAGGTGGTTTGGCTCCCATTGCCATGCCCACTTGGTCCACCTAGCAGATTAGATCATTAGAGAGGAGGGGATGAGATTCAAAGAATCCCAATAGTTCATCTCTCATTCAATCATACATAATATATGCAAAGCAACCTTTAAAAATGCATGCATGGATAAAATGGAAGTCATGAAGACTCAAGAAGCAAGATTGGCATGTAAACAAGTCATACAAAGCATTTAAGAGCTCACCAAGTGTTTGGATTGGCCTCACACTTTTCCACATGGATTTTGGACTTGCCTCACCCATTCTTTAAGAACTTTGGACTCAACCATACTCTTAGGAGCCTACTTTGCTTTTGGGAGACTCTTTACTTTATCTTAACCAATTCTAAGGGTTCTTGGCTTATTCTCACCATGATTAAAGTTCTTGGTCTCTCCACACTCAAGCAAACTCAAACAAACATCATACATTCATTTAGAAACATAATATGTCATCATAACTTATGGCATATCAAATTATACTAGCATACTTTTCATGGCTTGAAAATATACATACATACATACTAAGACAAGCTAAACACGCATCCATGCATGAGAGAAGGTGGAGAGAGCTACCTTGTATACAATCACACACTTTTTCCTTGGAATTTAAGCCTCCTCTTTCAGCCATACACCCACAAACTTGTGGAGATGGTTTCTCTTGGCCTAGATACAATTTATGGAAGCCAATTATGTTCATGAAACAAACTCTGAGGTTATACAACTTGTTTAGATACTAGATTGCTCTATAAGTTCCATTATGGTCTATAAATGCACCTAATGAAGCAACACCCCTCAAATAATTTCTGGGCTTCATTCTTTCCTTTCAAATATGATTCTTGACTCCTTTTAACCCTCTTGGAGTCATCACACAATTAAAATACAAGGCCTAACATCATGTTGCTTCTTTAGGTCATAATATGGAACCTAAGACAACAAAATCACTTTCTATGAGTTCTAATCATGGATTTGGATTAATTAGGAATAACTAATATGGAATAATCGGTAAGTTAGGTGAATGGAAATTTGTGAGAGATAAATTATTAATATGGGTTTGAGATTTAATTGGGAGAGAAACTTCATCTAGGCCAAAATTAATGTAGGAGATCATGATAAGAGGCTAATGGAGGACTATAAGCTAGGTGCAGACCCAATTTGATTCAATGTGATAAAGGCCTGAGATCCACCTTGGATAAGCTCTTATAATTGGCCCAACAACCTTGGTGCAGACCCAAATCTTTTAAGCTCTTAAAACTTGGTCTGGCCTAATTAAAAACCCAACAGCCCAACACATGAAGCTGGCCCAACAAAGCTTAAATCTGAAGCCCATTTGGAATTGGATACTTAGAGCAGCCCATGACCCACCTTAGACCCAACTTAAACTCAACTAAAACCCTAAACACTTCAGCCTCTTCCCCATTTTACTGAAACACAAGAGAGAAATTCGGAGGTTTGAAAGGAGGCTAGGGTTTGGGGTAAGAAATCCATCATTTTCCACTTCTGGAGCAAGATTCAGCCCAGGTAATAGTTACATAACTTAATCCCTTTCTCTTTCTCTTCATTTTGGCCTAATTATTTTTTTATTTGGAGTATTTTCACCATACCCAAAATTTAAAATGTGGTTGTTTGGGGTTTTCTTAGTAAAATTTCGTAGGTTAAGGTTAGGGCTGACATTAGATAAGTATAAACTCTTCTTTTTGAGGTATTTCTGCCGGTTTGAGATCCCAATGATTTGATTATGGTATGGGTATTAATTTTTCGCAAATTTACTTAGGATTTAGAGTGTTATATTGAAGTTTCTGGTAGTGGACAACTCCATTCCGAATTTTGGAAATTAATAGTGGCTGAAGAGATTTTTGTACCATCGGTGGCTTTTGCAAATTTGTCTACAAGTGAGGTAACCGGGACTATATTAATTCCATGCATATATCTATTTTAATTTTATATTTGCTGTACATGAATGATTTGAAATGTTAAATGAATTGGTTGGCTATCTATTGTATTGTGATTGAACCTTGTGAGTCCATAGTGGAGTTGTGGTGCGGCTGCCACCCGTGCATATGCTTCGATCAAGCACCGAGTTATGATCAAACCCTAGATGCACTGAGCTTTGGTAGTGCTCAATGGGAAGTAGGTGCCATGGACGGGCCTCTCCTGGTGTTATTGGCCTTTAACATGTGTAAATATGATTGCTAGTATAGGATAGCAATCATGATAGCCTAATTGTTTTATTTACTAATATGACTGGTATGTTTTCTGATGCTTATGTGGAATTACGTATATATGCTAATCAAATTGAAATATATGATGGAATTTTCCTTGGTTACTGAGATTGGCATCTCACCCCATTTTATGGGATTATACTTTCAGGTGAAGGCCCTTCGGGTAAGGATAAAGGGAAGCAAATGGATGAAAATTTATGAGCTCTAGCCATATGTGGAAGAAGCTACACTTGGGCTAATCTGAGTAGAGTAGATACAATTTTGTTAATCTTTTATATAGTATCATCATGTAATCATATTACCAAGTGTAGGCGTTTATATTTTGATTAGTTGGAATGTATTTATTAAGGAGTTAAGTCTCAATATAGCTTGGTTTTGGATGTATGAACTTTGTTGAATTCATGATCTGGTTTACTATTGGGAATGTCATTATGGGACATATGAGATTGTTGATTTGAATCAGTGATGCATGAAATCCCTAAGGGAATGTATATTTGAATGATAATTTGCTGGAAGCTTATGAAATTATGCTATTTTTAACCCATGAGTTACTGGCATATGGTAGTTGGATGAGTAGGGATTTATACTTAAGTTTTGAATTGTTAATGGTAGATTAGCTGGGTAATTAATGTACATAAATGCCATTAAAGTTGCATAAATTAAGGTAGAGTGGCCCTAGGGTGTTATTGGACAGAGAGTGGAGAGTATGAGATAAGATTTTAAGAGTTGTAGGATCAAAAGGTATTTCGCCGCAGCTAAAATATTGTTAGCCGTAGCTAATAGTGGTGAAGTTGCCTAGGGAGAGTACCAGAGAGCAATTCACCATGGCTAAATGTGGAATTAGCCGCGGCAAAATGTGAGAGGCAAAACTAGGAGTCATCCAAGGGTAATTCGCCGCAGCTAAATGGGAATTGGCCACAACGAACTTTTGCGAGAATTTGTCAAGCGTTCTAGAGAGGAATTAGCCACGGCGAAAGGGGGAATTGGGCACAGCCAATAGTGAGAGGTGAGCGAGGTGGGTTCCAGGAAGTTTTCTCATTGCAACGAAGGTCTAAGTTGCCACGGTGATCTCCATGGCAAAATTAGTAACGATATAAGGGGTGAACCTAAGAGGAATTGGGCGCGGCTAATGTGATTGAGCTACGGCGAACATCCTAAAACCCTTATATTAATCAAGAAATCTTGGTTTTTCATATGGTAATCTCAAGGGATGACATAAAAATATTGGTAGAAGATTCTTGTAAGTTGGAATGGATAGGTAATATAATCAAGGCTTATAAAATGAATGTTTGTTTCCTTGATGTATGTAAGTGCTTGTAATTATATGGTTGATGACTCTAATAACATTAAGGTTCAAATTTCCCTGCATTTCCAAAATGTAATTAGTCTTAAGTCATGTAACCCTGGTTTACGATTATTAATCACGTATTTCACCTTAATTACAATGATTAGAAGTTAGGGTCATCACATCCATGATCTAATCTGGTGATATTATGTATGATAAATCATCCTGTAACTGCACATTCTCATATTCTATGACATGTGAGGGGTCGGGCTGGTACTTTTTAAGCTGGGAAACATGGAATATGTTGTGTACTTGGTTTAGGTTTGGGGGAAGAGTTAGTCTGTAAGCCATAGGTCCTACTTTATCAAGAATCTGGAAAAGACCTATGTATTTTGGATTAAGCTTTTTGCCTTCTATGGACCGGCCTATCCCTGTGACTAGAGACACTCTAATGAAGACATGGTCTCCAATCTCAAACTCTAATGGCTATCTACATTTATCTACATAACTCTTCTATCTACTCTGTGCCATCAGGAGTTTCTTTCTAATGGTTTCTATTTGTCTGGAAGTCTAGTCCACTAACTCTAAGCTTATAAGGCTCTGCTTTCCTAGCTCAACTTAACACATCGAAGACTTACACTTCCTCCCATACAATGCCTCATACGGTGCCATCTATATACTAGCATAATAGCTATTATTATAAGCAAACTCTACTAAAGGCAAGTATGTATCCCAGTTTCCTTTCATTTTTAGCAGACATGCCCTCAACATGTCCTCTAAGGTTTAGATGGTTCTCTTTGTCTATCCATCCATCTGGGGATGATAGGCTATGCTTAATCTGAGTCTAGTACCTAGAGCATCCTATAATGATCTATAGAAATTCTATATGAATTTAGGATCTTTATCTGACACTATACTTCTAGGCACTCGATGCAATCTGACTATCTCCCTAATATACAACTGGACTAACTTATCTAGGGTATAAGTGGCTTTCATAGGTAAGAAATGCGCTGAATTTGTTAACCTATCCACTATTACCCATATTGCATCACACCCTGATGATGTCCCGGGTAAACCTATGACAAAATCCATAGTATGCTATCCCATTTTCACTCCGGGATATCTAGGGGCTGAAGCAACCTAGCTGATTTCTGGTATTCTATTTTTACTCTCTGACATACATACTCTACTATGTCTGTTTTCATCCCATTCCACTAAAACATTTTCTTTAAATTCTGGTACATTTTATTACTGCCCATATGAACAGTGTATTTACTCTTATATGCCTCATCTAATATTTTCTCTCTGATTTCTGTATTTCTAGGCACATACAGCCTATCCCTGTACCTTACAATGTCATCCTCAGATAGATTAAACTCCTGAATGCTACCCTGGGCTATCTGGGCTCTAATTTTACTTATATGGTCATCTATTTGCCAAGCCTTTCTTATCTGATCCCTTAGGTCATTTTCTATTCGGGTTTCACTCATTAATAATTTTCGTGAATACACCTTGTAAAAGAGACTCATGTCTCTGAATCTCTCAATCAATTCTTGCTCTCGGATCATCATACATGCTATGTGTATGAATTTCCTACTTAGGGCATCAGTTACCATATTAGCCTTACTGGAATGGTATTTTAGTGTGAAATCATAATCTTTCAAAAATTCTAACCATCTCCGCTGTCTCATATTTAATTCTTTCTGTTCAAATAAATATTTAAGGATCTTGTGGTCGCTATAAATTTCTATAACTACCCCATATAAGCAGTGTCTCCATATTTTCAAAGCAAACACCACTATAGCTAACTCTAGGTCATGTGTGGGGTAGTTTTCTTCATGAGGCTTCAACTGTCTAGAAGTATAAGCTACCACTTCACCTTTCTGCATAAGCACACATCCTAACCTTTTCTTAGAGGTATCACTGTATACTATAAAAGTTTCTCTAGGGTCAAGGAGTACTAAAACTAGGGCCGTGGTTAACTTGTGCTTCAACTCTTGAAAACTACTCTCACATTTCTCATTCCACATATATGGCACATTGTTTCTAGTAAGCTGGGTCAGTGGCATTGCTATCTGAGAAAAGCTTTGAATGAACCTCCTATAGTAACTTGCTAAACTTAGGAAGCTCCTGATCTCTATCACTGTCCTAGATCTCTCCCATTGTAACACTACTTTTACCTTGTGGGGATCTGCTGCGACCCCTGCCTGGGAGATCACATGACCTAGAAACTGAACTTGAATGAGCCAAAACTCACATTTACTAAGTTTAGCATAGAGTTGTCTCTTTCTCAAGGTCTTTAAGGCTAATCTCAGGTGCTGCTCATGTTCCTTTCTACTTTTCGAGTGGATGAGGATGTCATCTAAGAAGATAACTACAAATCTGTCTAAGTATGGCCGAAAGACTCTGTTTATAGGAAATACCTCTGGGAACTCCCTCACTATAGGAATCTTATCTATACTTTCAACTACCTCAGTCTGGACTGAAAAGAAAACTAGATACCCCTGACAACCATGCCTTAGAGATCTCTCAACCTAGGAGGTGATCATGACAGATAATTCAGTCCTCATACTAGGTACAATCCCATATTTAAGTAAAGTAATACATCTGTGGCTACAATCTAGTATGACATTATTTACAGACATCTAGTTCATGCCAATAATCACATTAATATCAATAAGGGGTGTACAAATCAAATCAAGGGTGGTAAGGCAGTGATTAAATTGAATCATACAATTCAAACGAGCATGGAAGGTAATGGCTTGGTTCTCTATAGGAGTGGATGCATGCAATTCATATGGGAGTGTATACATACTCAGACCCAACTTCCTAGCACAGTCATATGATATAAAAGAATGGCTAGCACCCGAATCAAATAATGCAGTTATAGAAAAATTATTTATTCTAATAGTACCTTGAATCAGACTCAGGGACTGGCTAGCCTCCTACTATGATAGGACAAAGACTCTACCTTGGGTCTGGGAGGAGGAGCCATCTCCCTCTGCTGTGTAATCTGTGGAGGAGCTTGTGTGCAATCCCTAGCTATGTGTCCTGGCTTACCACACCTAAAGCATACATTTTGCCCTGCATAACACGGTTTAGTGTCGTGATTCTTGCCACACTGAGGACATGTGACAAGTGTGAAGCTACCTGGGTTGGACTGAGTCGTCTGTCTCTTGCCTTTTCGGCCCCACTGGCCTCTGTCACCTCTCTTGCTAGTCACTACAGCTTGTGATCCCTCTCTAGGTCTCTTAGGCTCAGGGAGGGGTGGTCTAGCACTGGAGGTAGGCTACATCATCCTAAGATTCATCTCTGTCACTCTGCATACCTCAACAAGGGTGTTAAAGTGCCTAATTCTCTATAGCACTACCCTATCTTTGATCTCAGGGAGCAAGCCTTTCTCTAATCTATTTGCTCTCCAGCTCTCATCATTATGTCTCTGTAAATAAGAGAAGTATCGGGAAAGCTCTACAAATTTTGCCACATATTGGTCCACAGACATCCCTGCAGTCTACTTCAGGAGAATAAATTCTGATTCTTTCTCATCCCTAATTGAGCTAGGTAAATATTTCTTGTCAAATACTTGGAGGAACGCCTTCCACGTGATCGAAAGGTTCCTTGCCCTCAGAATAGGCTCAGTGCCTTTCCACTAGTAATCTGCTTCTTTCTGCAACTCAATGACAGCCATCTTGGCTTTTTGCTCAGACGTACACTCCATCATCTCAAATATCTTCTCTAATTGCATAATCCAGGTCTCAGCTCTATCAGAATTCATCTCACCATCAAAGGTGAGAGGCCCAAACTTTCTAAACTGGGTGATGATCTTTTTGGTTGAGGGCTGTTGTTGAGCTGGAAGTGTCTAAGCAGGTGGAATAAAGGCAACCATTTATATGTGTGGCTGTGGATTTAGGTGAGTCGCCCCTGAATGCTTGGGATGATCTAAGTGGTGAGGTGATAAACACATTTTTCTATATATTTTATTCTCTTAAACTTGGGCATTTTAATAATGAATTATGGCTTTAAGACTTTAATTAGATAAGATTTTATTTTAACAGCCATTTTTGCACTCAAGGAGTTTATTTACAAAATTCTTGAATTTTAATGCATAATTTTCTTCTAAATAATTGTGTGAATTTTTTCTACTTAATTTTTCTTATTTTTATGTGTATATTTTTTAATTGGCAATTGGAGTTTGAATAGGAGGTTGGTTTGGAGAAGAGGTAGCATGCATGGGAGTGTATCAAGGAGAAATTAGCTACAGGATGAGTAAAGGAATCACGTTTGAATGAAAGAGCTAAAGCAATGAGCAAATGAGCACGTGATCTTAACTCGTGGCAAGGGAGATGAGAACCACATGAAAAAGAGCAACACGAATGAATAAAGGGTTAGAATGATTAAAGAAGTAATGGGTTCAAGAGGCAACACACAGAAGCAGCCAACGTGGAGACAAGTGCATAAACACGTTTGGCTAAGAAGAAATGATGCAAAGAACCACATGATTAGAGGAACACACGAATGCAAAACTGCACATGGAATGAGAAGAAAGGAAGGTTTTCAAGCTGAAGCTAAGAATGAGGAAGTAGCTTACCGATTGAATGGGTTGGGAGCTGATGCAGAACCATTTACTCATATAGTAGCTAAAGAAGAGACATCCATGTAGCTTGTTTGCTCGATTTACACGTCCAGCAACTCACAACAGACATAAGTTCAACATACAATGCCATGGTCCAGCTACTACACAATAACTACCAAGAGACTCGAGTCTTACGTGGCTGTGAACAAAAGTGTAGAGGAATCACGTGGAGAAGAGGCAGAATGTGTATTTGAGAGAAGAAGAGTGAGCTAAAGATTAAAGAGAAAAAGCCTCAAGCACACTCATATACACAAAGGAAAAGCATGCAGCGCGAGTTCTACATACATGTGAGCTAAATAAGAAGAAGCATAAGCTATGTTCTAGATTCAAAGAAAGTAAGAAGCTTGGCCAATGCATCATCCATTTACAATGGGACCCACACTCATATGCACATGCAAGCTTGTGACTCATTAAAAGGAAAGTCTGGGTAGAATGAAAAGAAAAACAATGCTACAAGCTAGAGAAGAAAAATGAAGACTCTATGTTAAAGAAAGCAATGGCCAAAACAAGTGAATAGTAGAACAAAAAAGCATGTGGCTGGAACAACGAAGAAGACATGGAAATGAAGAACTAAATGCGTAAGGCAACTCATGTGAGGAGTATGTGGAAAAGAGTATGAAGCCATGAGTTTTGGAAGCCTCCAAGAGAGCAAAACACATGAAACAATTGATTAAGTAAGGCATGTGAAGAGCACATGAGAGTAACACATCATTAAGGGGCTCAGGTAGCATGTTATACATTAATCCATTCATCCAAACCACATAAGAAGCTTTGGGCTGACTTGTAAGCACGTGAAATGATTAATGAAGCATGTGAAAAGGGTCTAGAGACTGGAGGCAGAAGGGATTCACGTTAAAAATCAACAATCCATCATCATATTCACTCATTCGCACACTCCGTCATTACATTCCATTCGCTATCCATTGTCATTTTGAGACAGTGTCCATCCCCTCGATCCTCTCCATGCCATCTCTTCCATTCCCACTCCATCTCCAGCTCAAATGAAGCTCTAATTCTCCTTGTGGCTAGCTAGGAAGAAGGCACTTGAGTTGAAGCTTGAATCCATGGATGAGTAACATATTTTTGGCTAAGGTTTTTTTATTTTTCTTCCATTTTCCCTTTTCTTGTATTATCTTGGTTCAAATTTGATGATTATGTCACGCAACCCTCAAAATAAACTAGGTTGGATTAAATTTATAATTAGTGGCACAACCTAGGTCATCTCCCTTGAAATTGGAGTTCAATGTTTAATTGAGTTTTCTAAGTGTTAAAGGATCCTAGAACTATCTAAATTAAGGGGTTTTTGATTGAATTAAGCTAAGTAAAATGAAATTGAATTAAAATTCCTAAATTCCTAAATTCCTAATTACATGAACTAATGAGGTGAATGATAGACTTATGACTAGCTTTGGATTCGTCCCTTGGTATCCACTATCCTTATCCTAATCCAATTATAATTAATTCTGGTCTAAGAGTCCCTAATTGTGTCCATTGGCAAATGATCTTGAATTACCATTTAAGATTCAAGAAATTAACAAGTTAATGTTGAATTGAGACCTCAATCTTACACCAAATCATTAATTCTTGCCTTTAGGATCGATGAACACTTGAATTGAATGATTAATTGATTAATTAGCCTCTGAATTAACACCTTAGGATATTTAATTAACTAACCAAACACCAAGGAATCCTCTTAGCTAAACATTCAAGCACTCAATCTCTCACATGCATTTCATCAAACACCTTGATTGCATACATGGATAATTGATAAGCATAATTTATATACATTTTATTCTCCTCAATTTAGACATTTTAGTTCAAAATATGGTTCTAAGAGTCTAATTAAATGGAATTTTGTTTTAATAGTCATTTTTTACATTTTAGGAATTAATTTACAAATTATTGGATTTTAATACATAAATTTAGCTTAAATAATTTTGTGAAAATTCCTATTTGATTCTTCCTTCTCTTTTGTGCAGATTTTCAATGCAAAAATTGAAGTTGAATGAGAATTTGATTTAAAGAAGAAAGAGACATGAAGCTTACAGCTTGAGTGAGCAACACATGAGACTTTGGCTTGGGTTGGAAGCTCCAGAACAAAGAAGAGGCAGCCAACGTGAAGAAGTTGAACGCTGGAGCTTTGAGCTGCAGTTTTAACGTGGGAATATGAGCAAAGCAAAGGAGGAAACTCGAGCAGAAAAAAACCACGGGTATAGAGTGGAATAAAAACGAGCTGGAGAAGAGGTTTCAGAAGACGCAGAAAAACGAAGAAACTGGGCAGAACCATGCATGAAGAACAACGTCTTTAGCTCGAAAGAGAAGCAGCTGAGAGAGAAGAAGCATGCAGAGGCAACGTGGAAAATACATGCAGCTGGAGCAGAACTGGAAGACGCTGAGCTTGAGAGCTGGAAAAGAGAACAAACTCAACGCAGAAGAAGCGACGCTGGAAGCTCCAGAACATGCAGAATCTCGAGCTAAAGCTTGCATGAGCTGGGAAGGAAGAGCTGAAGCGAGAAACACGAGCAAGGGCTGCTGCTTCTTTCATCTTCTGGATTGCATCGAGAGCAGAAGACGCTGGATCGAAGAAACCTGAGAGCTGCTGGTTCTGAGAAGCAGAAAAACGTGAGCTGGAATGAGAAGCTTGGGAGCTGAACTCGAGCAGGAAAAACGCATGAAGAAGCCTCTGTTTTTTAGGTTAAGAACAGAGCAAGATGCTGGAAGAGAAGCTGAGCAAGCTGGACGAATTGCACGAGCTGAACGTGGTTTTGCTTGAATTTTTTTATTATATTCAGCATGCAAGTGGGGCCCATCATATATACATAAAATAAACAAACATGAATGTAGAAGACACTGAAACGTGAAGAAGAGCTGAAAGAAAACGCATGAAAAACGCATAAGAGGTAGCACGTGATTTTTAATGAGAAGGAGAGGCTTCATTCTGCACGTTTCTTTCCTTCAAATCAGCACGCCTCTCATCCATTTACAATTCCACACATCTCACGTCTCTCCAAGTCCACCACGCCTCCACATATTTAGATTTCCTAGTTCATTCATGCAACTCCATTCCCTCATGCCTATATATATCCACGCCATATAACACATCCATACACACCATTCATCCATCTTCCACCACAACTCAACCAATCATCCATCCTCTTCTCATTCCATCCATCTTCCATCTACATTCCATGAAGTTCTAAACTCCATCTTGAGGCTAGCAAGGAGGAAGTCCTTGGAGAAGCTTGAATCCATGGAAGAATAATTCAGAATTTTGGCTAAGAGTTTTCTATTTTCCTACACTTTTTCTCTTTCATTTATTTTCTTGGTTAAGATGTATTTGATAAGGAATTTGTGTAATTATAATTAGTGGCTGGTTAGACACTAATTAAGAAGTAATTTTTGTTGATTAATTGATTGCATTAGACATCAATATTATCTGAATTCCATGTATGCTTCGGAGGTATTCGATAAAATACATGAGTGAGCGTAATTGTTTAATTTGAGGATTCCTTAATGTTTAGTTGGTTAATTAAATATTTAGGATGATTCAGATGTTAATCAATTAGTTAATCAATTAAATTGGATGTTCATTGATCTTAGAAACAAGAATTAACAGTTTAATGTGGAGTTGAGGTCTCAATTCAACATTAGATCGTTGATTTCTTGAATCTTGCGTGGTTACTCAAGATAAATTGTTATGAACACGATTAGGAACTCTTAGGCCAGAATTAATCACAATTAGAATAGGATAAGGATAGTGGATACCAAGGGACGAATCCAAAGCTAGTCACAAGACCATCTTTCACCCATAGTCCATATAATTAGGTAAAATTTAGGAATTTTAATTCAATTTAGTTTTAGGATAGTTTAATTAAATCAAAACCCCTTAGTTTAGGAATTTTTAGAGTCTTTTAACATTTAGAAAACTCAATTAAACATTGAACGCCAATTCCGAGGGAGATGACCTAGGTTGTGCCACTAATTACATATTTTATCAGCCTAGTATTATTTTGAGGGTTATGCGACGATCCACTCAATAATTGCAGGAAATTGAAAAATTCAGCACTTGATTCAATTAATTAATCAACAAAAACAATCTCCTAATTAATATCTAATTAGCCACTAATTATAAACAACACGAATCTCCAATCCAATACAATCTTAACTAAGAAAATACAAGAAAGAGAAAAGTGTAGAAAGAGATGAGAATCTTAGCCAAAAATCCCTTTCTAATTAATGGATTCAAGCTTCTCCAAGAGCCTACTCTAAGCTAGCCACAAGGGAAAGAATTAAAGCTTTATTTTATGGTGGAGATGGAGGAAAATGGTGTGGAGTGGCTGCTGGACATGGAATGGACGATGGATGGAGTGTATGCATGAGATGAGACAAATGAATGGAAGGAACTGCGTCTAGATTCTATCACAATGGAATGGCATCCTCCCTCTTTTCTACCTAAGTGTATTTTTTTATTTTTAATTCCCTTGTGAGTAGCATGTGCATCTTATTCCATTACTAATCACGTGCTCTCATTCTCTTCCCTGGATGATTGACAATAGATTAAGGTGCGTGGCATGAGATAAATCAACTCCTTTGATTTGGAGTTACCCATGTCTATTTTTCTTCCAGCTACATTATTATTTATTCATTTATTTTTCTCCCAGCTGCATGTGGCTTTTGTGCTTCTCTTTTCTATGTTAACTTCATTCTCCTCAGCTCCTTCACGTTGCTCCTTTTCCACGTTCTTCTTAACTTGTTTTTCATGTCCCATGCAGCTACTTTAGTTAAAATTCATGTGCTTCTTACATGTTGCTTCACTTCTTCAATGTGGTTCAGCTGACTCTTCATTCCTCTATGCGTTCTTTAACCACGTTGCTTCTTCTTTGTCTGCCTAAGCTTCCACATGATTCAACTCGCCTTCAGCTTGCATTATTTTTACGTTGGCTCCCCTCATGCAGCTTCTTCTTTTAGCTTTGTGATTCATCCACCTAAATTCGAGACCTCACTTCCACGTAAATGTCTTCTCTGAAGCTTCAAACAGTACCATGCTTATGTAGTTCGTAGCTTTCCTTCATGTCAATTCATCACGCTCTGCTCCTCGCTTCTTGTCTTTATGCATGTAAAACCCGTGGCTTGTACTTTGTTCAACTGCTTCATCATTCTTTCTCCATTTTAAAACAATAGCTTCTTCCTCACTTCTTGCTCACGTGACGTCTCTTCACTCATTCAACTCACTTTTCTCATCTAACCCATAGGTGGAAATGTGGTGGCTGCTCATGAGTGTTACTTACACGTATGATCTATTAGACAAATGCTACATGAATAAGGGAGTGGTGCATGTGTCTTGCTTTGCCTTTGTTTCTTTAAGTGATGGAATGTGTTAAAGACTTGGGTGAACCACACATGAGTGAATTGTGCATCTTCTTAAATTCTTCATCATGTGATTTCCTCTTTTCTCTATTTCAAAACCATAGCAAGAGATACAAATTCTACACAAAAAAAATGAATTATTTAAGATAAAATTATGCATTAAAATTCATTAATTTTGCAATTAAATTCCTAGAGTGCAAAAGTGACCATAAAAATCAATTATCCATCTAATAAAACTCATTAAGCCACAGTTATTCATCAAAATATCCAAATTAAGGGGAATATAGTGTATGAAAATAACCTTTATCAGTGGCTATGGAGGAGTAGGTATAGGGCCCTAACTCTCTCTCTCAGCAAGCTGTTCTTATAACTGCTTAATCACGACCTGCTGTTGATCTAGGCAAGCCATAATAGACTGTAGGGCTCCAGCAACGAGATCACTAGGCCCAGCTCTATCATCAACACGAGCCTCTCTAGATGGCCGACCTCTCCTAGTGCTTACCATCTTGCTGAAATATCATAACAAACTTTAACATGAAAAAGGGAACACTTCCACCATCAACACACTCAATTCATCCACAAAACAAGCTCATATGCATCTAGGCAACTCATAAACACAAGCCACAGCCTACATCAAGAGCTTGAACCTTTGCTCTAATACCAATAAATGTAACACCATATATTTTTAACTCATTTCACCACATTTCCATGCTTTACATTCATAAATTCCATAAAAGAGCAAGAAAAGGGAATTAAAATAATGCATTTCATTACATTGTGTCATGTATGAAAATTTCATTCGGTGTCTTGTGGACCATGTGAGCTCATACATCACATTTTCATATTTAATTGCATCAACATAACTCATTTGCATCATGAAAAGTGGCCTACAACTCATGGAACTCGAGGGGAAACTTAAAATGCACATACATATTTTTGACCAGATTTCTCCACTTTTCTATCGCAATTTTGGGAAATCATGAATAATTCTAGAAAAATCAAAATTATGTATTCTTGGCCATTCTGGAAAGATAAACATGTATACTACATGCTAAAAATATGTCCAGACCGTAATATCTAACATAGAAGATGTTTGACATTCAAAATTGTCTAGAGGTCAGGCTATCCATTGGTGTGTCATAAAATTCTACAGTAAATTTCAAAAATGTCCAATTAATTTCACAAAAATCCAACCATGTAAATGATGCCAATCTAGAAATCTGTGGACATTAGATAGAGGGAAAAAATAATTCTAGACCAGTTCAAGCACGCTCAGACCTCAAAATCTAATCAAACAGTAACTGAGGTTAGGTGGAGATCCTGATACTGGATAGATTCTTTGAAAATTTATATCTCCCTCTCTAGACATCCAAATGGGATGCTTCTAATTGAAAAAAATCACTAAAAATGTCTAGTTTCTTTGTATAAAATTTCATGGCAATTGGACATCATTTATACCCTGTGTGATAGATTTCATTTTCAGACTTGAGGGAACAATAACATGACCAAAATCAGAAAATTTTCTAATTTTGAAAATTCATCAAATATTTTGTAGGCCTCCGAAAATTCTGTTCTTTAGCTTCCCAAAAAGATCTACACAAGATATAATTGCATACTAAATGTTAGATCAAGAAGAGCTCATTTGAATAAAAAGTTATATAGGATTCCATTATGGTTAATTTTGGCTCCATATAAGATACCAAAATGTCCAAATGGCTTTCCTTGGGGTTTGGCACCTCCTAGGAAAGTCTAAAAGTATAATTAGAACTTGTATAAGCTGCCCTAATGGTCTCAATGCTCATACATCTCATTTTGGCTATCTCACTCACATTGATACAGAATTTCACAATACCATTAATGAAGCTAGTTTGCCATCATATACTCAAATCACATTCTAATGACTACATAACATATTCTCTCATTTATACATGACATATTATCATAAATACATATATTCAAGAGATCATAGACTATATACAATAATGGATTACATCATTTGACATAAATATGGCTTTAAAGAACCAAAAACTATGCATTATGTTGTCAAGCTCTCTTCTTTAAGGTGGTTGGCTTCTATTACCTTGTCTACTTGGTCCACCTAATATGTTAGATCATTGGAGAGGAGGGGATAAGACTCAAAGAATCCCAATAGCTCATCTCTCATTCAATCATACATAATGAATGCAAAACAAGTCTAATAAATGCATGTATGGTTATGTTAACATGTGCAAACATTCAAGAGGCATTTTCATCATTTGAGAATGTTATACATAGCATACAAAGGCTTGCCAAGCAAATGGATTGGCCTCACATAATTTCTTGTGGATTTTGGACTTGCCTCACCCATTCTTTAAGAGATTATTGGACTCAACCATGCTCTTGGGAGTCTATCTCACTTTTGGGAGACTCTTTACTTTGTCTCAACCAATCTTGAGGGTTCTTGGCTCATCTTCACCATGGCTAAGGGTTCTTGGCCTCACCACACTCAAGCAAACCTAAGCACACATCATAAGCATCATATGAAATCATATTATAACATCATGGTAGCATGGAATCAAAGTCATGCTAGAATACTTTTCATGGTTTAAAAATACACATACACACATTCAAAGACAAGCTAAGCACACATCCACGCATGAGAAAAGATGGAGAGAGCTACCTTGGAGACAACCACATACTTTTTCCTTTGAATTAATGTTCCTTCCTTTAGCCAAACACACACAATTGTGTGGGGATCCTTTCTCTTAGCCTAGACACTATTTATGGAAGCTAATTAGGTTCATGAACTTAATTCTAAGGCCATACAATTTGCTTAGACACTATCTTCACCTATAAACCCCATTATGGTTCCAAAATGGCACCTAATGAAGCAGCACCCATCAAATAAATTCTAGGCTCCATTCGTTCCCTTCAAATATGATTCTTGACTCTTTTTAAGCCCTTTGGAGTCATCAAACAATTAAAACCAAGAGCGTAGCTTCATGTTACTTCTTTTGGTCATAATATGGAACATAAAGCACTAACTCACTTTCTATGGATTCTAAATTTTTCCCAAGGCTTCCCCTCATATGCATTTATCATATATGACTTAAAAATGGACTTAGAAAAATCTAAAACTCTCCTTAGCATTGCTATCTCCCTTAGGCTAAGACAGTGGAGCATAATGGGTTCTATGGAGTTTTCTTTGTTTTCTCAAGGGAAGATGCATATGGGGGAACTTCTAGGGATCTTGGGAACTCAATTAAACTCTTATTTAGGCCTATGAATCATCATACAAAGTCAGATTTTACAAGGTGCACTTGAAACCCTAGAATTTGCATCTTGAAATCTAATGGCTTTTGGTTAATTCCTTTTACATATTCTTAATCTCCACACCCTTTTCCTGAGAATCACCCTTGGTTCTGCCTAAAAATCAAATCCTCCTAGGGTTTCTTAGTCTAGGTGAAATGGAGAAGGAGGGGAGCCAAAGGTAGCTACCATGGGAGGAGAAATTACCTTGTTTTCTTGCTTTTTCTCACTTGAATCTTGCTTTCTCCAAACTCTTCTCTTCAAATCCGAAATTTCCCCTAAGTTTCTCCCTTAAAACAGATTTGTAAACTTCATTTTAATCAAAGGAATCAAAGGAGAATAAAGGAGAGGAGGTTTGGATGGAAGAAAGCATGAAAAACTACCAAGAAACCATACCTTAAAGTTTGAATTTCTTCTCCTCTTCTTCTTCCCTTGGTGCGCCACTCTCCTAGGGTTTCTTCTCTAAATTTGGGCAGAACAATATGAAGCTATGTGAGTGTGAGAGTGAAGCGCCACCTATTTATAGGGGGTGGAGGAAACACTTTTCAAAAATTCTCATTTTGCTTTTCATTCTTAGCATTTTCGTTTGTCCTTCGTTTTAGCTCTTTTTTTAGAACTGCCTTTTCCATTATAAAATTTTGGTTCCCAATTTAGTAAAATGCTTTTGGAATCACTCAAATCGGAGCTAAAACCTTTCCAAATGAATCTATTAAAGTTCGGGTACACTGACATTGGAAAACGTCCACCGAAGGAGATTTAACTGTCCCGGGGTTTCCCTTAGTTTTCAGGGCCTCTGAGAACCCTGGAGAACTCAAAACTTTCATTTAAAAAGCCCTCCTATGTGAATTCCAAAAATTACTCAAAATTATGAAAATGCCATTACATTTCGTAAGATTTTCATCAAAATTTGTTTCTTCATTCTAGCTCTGTTTTTCCTTCCGTTTGAGGCTAGGATTCTCATTTTTAGGAGTGTAGAATGTTACTCAAAATTGTTGGGATCTTAACTAATTCATTTCAAGGGACTTATTTTGAAAACGCATCAGTTTTCGTCATTTAATGAAAATCGAACATTACATAAGGCATGGGCATAGCTAGAAATTGCAGGATAAGAGAGAAAAGATAGAATGAACACATAAGTCTAATTTACATCACCAAGTAAAGAAAGTAAAGCAAGATTAACAAGAGAAAGAAGGAAAGAAAGAAAGAAAGATAGTATAATGAGGCTAGAAGTGGAAATTGATGATCCATTAGGGAGTAGTGAGTAAATGCCAAAATGCTCCCAAGTATCTAATGTTAAAGAAGTGAGAAAGTTGTAGAGGACCCACTTCACATACAAATCATTCAAAAGAGCATAGATGGCATTTGAGTTTAGCCTTAAAAATGATGAGTGATAGTTGCCAAACTTAGTATGTATGAGTTTTACTCACAAAGACAATGATCTTAGGCTCTAATATCTCCCAAAGATAGATTGTAGTAGATCTTAGCACATTATAGTGTGTCACAATAGACTCTAACAGGGCTCAGAGAGGTCGCAGTAGACAACAGGTTGTAGTAGATCCTATAAAGTTATAGAAAGCCCATAGTTACAATTACAACAATTCTCTTAGGAGATGATGACCTAAAGTAGTTTTTATAGACAAGCTTAGTCTCAAGACTAACATAGTTTCAGATAATTTCAATCTCAAAGGCCAAAGATCTCTTAGGTCTAGTAGACTATTACAAAAGAGTTAAGTTATCAAGGCTTTTCTTAAATAGCCAAACCACTGACAAGATTCTCTCAGCAGATAAATATAGCATGTGGGATAATGAAAATAAGAAAGTAGCTATTCAAAGTTATAATAGAGGAACCACTACCCCAACAGTCATTAGACCTGACTAAGGAAAAGAGAAACCCCTATACATAAAAGTAGAATATTAAAAAAAGGGTCAAGTACAATTCTTTTGATAAGATAAGTGTAACACCATAACTTCAATGCTCAACTCATGCAAATCCCATTCCTCATCTCATGTAAATTCTATGGGAAGCAACATAATGGCATAGGGAATCATAAATCAAAATGCCTTTCTCCACGAGCAAAAATTTTCTCTTAGTGTCTCATGGGTCATATGGACTCATCCTTCTCATTCTCACATTTAAATACCTAAATACAACTTATAACAATCTCAAGAGATGGTCTATATCTCGCAAAGGGAGCAAATATACAAAATACACTAGTGCAGCCTCAGATCAATTTTCTAGATTCTGTGCTTAAATTTTGAAAAATCATAACTAATTCTAAAAAAATCAAAATTAGGCACACTATACCATTCTAAAAAGTTACAGTTGTATATTTTATTTAAGAATAAATCTAGACCACAAGAGAGGCTAATAGGTAGCAAAAATTGATGGAACAGTAGCAGAGGTCAGCTATGATCCCTAGTACTAATCTCTAACTTCAAAAGCTCATATCTCCTTGCTCAGAGGTCCAATTAGGGTGATCTTAGTGGCCATGGAAATATTATTATGTATAGTTTGTGCATGTAAAATTTCATGAGCATTGGACATCATTTGGTCCACTAATGATTAACCTAATTTTTTAACCATATGAACAGTACTTGTATCAATTCAGCTGAAAAATGGCAATTTTGGAAATTCATAATTAATTATACAGAGCTCCAAATAACCTGGTCTTTCACTTCCTAAAAAACTCTGGATAAGATCTACATGTGTGCTAAATTTCATGAGCAAATTCATCCATTTGGTTAGATCTTGATACTGGGTTGTGAAATGGTCATTTTTAAGCTTTACAAAGGGTCTAAATGGTCCAAATTAAGCTCCACGGCAACCATGACCACTTGAGCACTTGAGAATGCACCAAAATGACATTCTAAACTTGTCTCAAAGGTGCACAAACCTAGATTTCCCAAACTCACTCATCCACCTCATGATATACACAAGAATGCATATGTCTAATCTTGCCATTCCATACCCAAACCATGCTATATCATACATTTGGTATCAAATCTCATTCATACATCATACATTTGGGTATTTACATAAGCTCATATGATTACATAACAATTTTATCATGAGATTACATCATATGCCATGTGTATGGCTACAAGAGAGACAAAACTAGGCATTTTCATATACTTTGATGTCAATCTCCTTCTTCTAGGCTTGGTGGCTTCCATTACCTTGCTCAATTGCTCTACCTAGCATGTTAAGACATTGGAGAGGAGGGGATGAGATTCAAAGAATCCCAATAGCTCATCTCCCTTTCAATCACACATAAAGTATATAATACAAGTCTTAAAAATGCATGCATGAGCATATTGACATAAGTGAGCATTCATAAAACATTCTTGGCATTTGAACACATCATGTTTAGCACACATAGTGATACGATATTAGTAGGCATGCCCATTGGAGTACTACAAGTTCGAGAAGCCCTCATCTATCAAGAAACCCAAATAATTCAAAAGCCTATGATTCAGGTCCAAATGGCTTATGAAATGATGGCCTATGCTGAAGAGGCCCAAATTGTGCTAGTATATGTCCAAAAATCTCAAAGAGCTCAAAATAATATCTATGTTGGACGTCAGCCCAAGTTTAGAGCCCAAGATCCATATTTGATCAACATCTCTTTAAATATGCAAAAGTGGAAGTCCAAGTGGAAGCCCAATTTCCTAAAAAGAGTCTATGGAGCAACTAAAGTCAATATCCAATATGTTAAAGGCCCAATGCAGTTATACACATACAAGAGGAGTGCTAAGGCCCAATTGGAGTCCAATTACAAGAGATTAAAAATCATGTGTCAACCATGTGATTTTTAATGAAGCATGTGCATCCCATGTGAAAAAGCTAATTAGTTTTGACTAGGATTCTTTTTTAATTTCATTTTTTATTATTTTATTATTTTTTGGACTTGGTCAAGGAGCTTATCTAGGAGATTAAGTTAAAATTAATGTCGTAATCTTGTTCCTTGATTTTAGGCATCATTCAAAATAATTCTAATCAAATTTTAGAGTTCAACTTTTATTAGGATTTTAAGTCTTTTAGAAACTTTGCCTATAAAAGGCCCCCTATTGTACTCTATTTTAGAAGATCATGAATGAATGAATGAATGAATCTTGAGTATTACTCAATACTTTGTGAGGCTTTTGCTTCTTTGTGTTCTCTGAGAGTTCACGTGACTTATCAAAGGATTGGTCTTCCTTTGTGGCGTCTTGAGGCTAGGGTTCTAAGAGACAAGTTCTCTTAGGGTCTTTCCTTTGACCAACATTCTTGTTTTCTAGTCAGTCCCGAGCAAAGTTTCGAATTGTTGAAGGTTCTCTAGGGCATATTCCTAGTGGGTCTTGCATCATTCAAGTTCTCTTAGAACCTTAGCCTCAAGACGCCACAAAAGAAGACCAATCTTTTGATAAGTCACGTGAACTCTCAGAAAACATAAAGAAGCAAAAGCCTCACAAAGTATTGAGTAATACTCAATATTCATTCATTCATTCATGATCTTCTAAAATAAAGTACAATAGGGGGCCTTTATAGGCAAAGCTTCTAAAAGACTTAAAATCCTAATAAAAGTTGAACTCTAACATCTGATTAGAATTATTTTGAATGATGCCTAAAATCAAGGAACAAGATTAGGATATTAATTTTAACTTAATCTCCTAGATAAGCTCCTTGACCAAGTCCAAAAAAATAATAAAATAATCAAAAACGAAATTCAAAAAGAATCCTAGTCAAAACTAATTAGCTTCTTTAAGTAGTTACATGGGATGCACATGCTTCATTAAAAATCACATGGTTGACACATGATTTTTAATCTCTTGTAATTGGACTCCAATTGGGCCTTAGCACTCCTCTTGTATGTGTATAACTGCATTGGGCCTTTAACATATTGGATATTGACTTTAGTTGCTCCATGGACTCTTCTTAGGAATTTGGGCTTCCACTTGGACTTCCACTTTTGCATATTAAAGAGATGTTGATCAAATATGGATCTTGGGCTCTAAACTTAGGCCGACATCCAACATAGATATTATTTTGAGCTCCTTGAGATTTTTGGACATATACTAGCACAATTTGGGCCTCTTGAGTATAGGCCATCCTTTCATGAGCCATTTGGACCTGAATCATAGGCTTTTGAATGATTTGGGTTTCTTGATGGATGAGGGCTTCTCGAACTTGTAGTGCTCCAATGGGCATGCCTACTAATATCGTATCACATAGGCTTGCCAAGTGATGGATTAGCCTCATCCATTCACTTGTGGATTTTGGACTTGCCTCACCCATTTTCTTTAAGAGGTTTTGACTTAACCTTACTCTTAGGAGTCTACCTCACTCTTGGGAGACTTTCTACTTTGTCTCAATCAAGTTCTAGGGTTTTTGGCTCATTCTCACCATGGCTAGAGGGTTCTTGGCTTCTCAACACTCAAGCAAACCAAGACAAGCACATAAAACATCATTTGCATGCATAAAACATCATCATGGTACCATGGAATAAAAGCTCAAGCTAAAATACTTTTCATTGCTTAAAACATATATGCACACTTTCAAAGATAATGTAAACACACATTCATGCATGAGAGAAAGTGGAGAGAGCTACCTTGCTTGCATTTGCACAGTTTTTCGTTAAGCCTTGAGTCCTCTCCCTTGACCTCACACACTTAAGAAGGTGGAGATCATTTCTCTTGGCCTAAACACACCCAAGAAGGTGGAGAGAGCTACTTAGCTCCATTTTTCTTTTTGTCTAAGCCTGAGATTCTCATTTTTAGGAGTTTAGAATGCTTTCCAAATTTTTCGGGACCTTAACTAAGCCATTTCAAGGGACTTGCTTTTGCATCCAGTGAATTTCGTTTGTTTATAGAGAAACCGTGCATTACATTTCTCGCATTTTCTCTCGTTTTCAGAGAACTAAATATTACAATAAATGGTAGTTTATGCCTTTAGTAGTTGAGACTATGAGAAAATGATATCCCACATAAATGTAATGTTTATCAATGGTAATCACTTTTCAATGCTAGTACAGAAGAATTAAAAATCATGATAAGTTAATAATAAAGTTAAAAAGTAGAGCAATAAATATTCTTCGATAAATAGACAAAGTAAATAGGGAAACTTTGGACCTAGATGACTTATTGAAGGCTAGTATGTAGTAGATAAAGGAAGTGGGATATTTAATTATATGAGCTCATCAAAAGAGCTATGATCCCGATAGGTAATTAGTATATAAGACTTAAATGGGAGAGGATACAAATTCCTTATGAGATAAGCTACTAAAAAAGCATATAAGACTATAATGGACTAAACATTTAAGCAAGTTATGTTTGATAGAAAAAGATCTTGAATGGCATAGAATAAGCAAAGAAAGATAAAGAGTTAATGAAAATAGCCATTATAGTAAGGTATTAGAGATTCTATATCAGTAAGATATCTCCAATCTCATATATAAGCAAGTCCACTGAGTAAAAGAAGCTCTATCCTATATGACATGGTCTTGGACCAGTTAGATATAGAATGGCATGGCCACCCAATTATGTAATAGATGTATAAGAATGTACAGTTCCAGTATCAGAAGTAGTCCCGGATAAATGTCATTATATATATATATATTAATCCTCCTAATTTGGACATTTTTAAGGATCAAATATAGCTTAAGTGATTTAATTGAATGAAATTTGATTTTATTGACCATATTTGTACTTTAAGAATTAATTTGCAAAATTATTGATTTTTAATGTGGAAAATTCTCTTAAATAATTTTGTAAATTTTCCTACTTAATATTGTTTATTATTTTTGTAAATTTTTTATGGGCAAATGGAGTTTAGAATGGGGAAATTAAATTGGATAAAAGATTAAGGCTACATGTGTGCAACTTGAGGGAAGGAATAAATGGTTCACATTTTCAATGAAAATTTGGAAAATAAAAAAGAAAAGAGAAAAAATGGAAGATGAAGGATGATGTGGATAGCACAACTCTCTTATATTCATTCATGAAGAAAATCATACACATCCAACCACACTCACACACGGCACCTCACCTGAGCACACAACATCATGTTGCCATTCACTCACTCATTCCATGAGCATAGCCATTGTCCCCTCCACACAGCATTCATTCCACTCATACATGGGCTCACACATGCAAGAAACATGTAGCTACATGCAACTGCTATTTATATCATGCACCATGTCACACAAAGAGGAGACCATTCATCCATTCCATACAATTTCATGTGCACGATACACACACGGGTCTAGCTTCCATCATCCATGTCCAGCTAACTCGTATATTCATACACACTCCCTCACATTCACTTGTAAGCATGAGCTCACTCGCACATCTCCCATTTCATGCATCAGTAACACCTTATATGTATAGCACTTACATAGGCTCACTTCACTCCACAACCATCTATTCCATGTAGCATACACATGTGAAGCCATGGGTTAATGCATTAGCTTCTTGCACTTACACCCACATATGGTCTAGTTCAGCTTATTTCACTCATGTGATCTTCATACATGAGCTTCTATCATACACTTTGACTCCTTTCACTCATGCAAGATATTTGTCATTCACTCAACCACATGCACACAACAGCTAGATGTAGGAAAACACGTAAAATGGTTAAGGTGGAGCCACAGGATCAGAAGAGTATAAGAGTAAAAAGCTACAAGTTGGAGGGTTGAATAGAATACAAGAGCATGTGAGAGATAAAAAAAAGGCACGAGTTTATGATTGGGAGGAACAGAATAAGAGACATATGAGAGAAATAAGGAGCTCATATAGGAAGCATAAGGAAATGGTAAAAGCAACATGAAAAGAGGCTAATGCAGAACACATGAAGATATAACTCATGTGAAAGTCAAGATGAAGCTATGGGCATATGAGGAAGAGGCTGGAAATTAAAAAAGAAGAAGCATGTGAGGGATTAAAATAGAAGCTCAGGCAGAAGAGTAGGCTAGACCATTCATTCACGCATCATCCATTCCAATTCACATGCATATGAACGAGTTTACATGAGGAAGGAAAGGCACGTGATTTTTAATGAGGCTCGAGCAGTAGGCACAAGAGGCAGCATTGATACACATTCTTCCATCCAATTGATTTGATCATTGATACATATTCCATCCATGCTTCATCCCTCCATTCAAGCTATAGCCATCCACTCCACTTCTCCGTCACCTTCCCTTATAATGAAGCATTGATTTCACTCTTGTGGCTAGCTTGGATAACAACCTTGGATTAAAGTTTGAACCTAAGGAGATTGTCAAGGGATTGGGCTAAGATTTCCTCTATTTCTAGCACTTTTCTTTTTCTTGTATTATCTTAATTAAGATGTATTGGATTGAGAATTTATGTTGTCTATAATTAGTGGTTGGTTTGACATTAATTAGGAGACTATTTGAATGATTAATGGATTGAATTAAGTGCTAGATTTTCATTTTCTTACAATTATCCATGTATGTAATCAAGGTGTTTGATGAAATGCATGTGAGAGATTGAGTGCTTGAATGTCTGATTTGAGGTTTCATTAGAGTTTAATTGGTTAATTGAACATTTGATAAATGCTCATTTTCATATATTTTTATCCACATTTACTATTATTTTTAATGATTAATTTGAGCTTAAATGGATTTATTATTCAATATTTGAATTTTTGGTCAATTTTGGAAAAATATAATTTTGAATTAATTAGGAGAATTTTTGGATTTAAATTGTTAATATTTTATTTTTCATATTTCTTTGATGAGTTAAATATTTTTAATCTTTAAAACATTTATTAATTTTGTGCACAATTTTTGGGCAAATAAAATAAAGAATTAAAGTGGATCAAGGGTTAAGATTAGAGCATAATTTTTGTTTCTATTAATTTCTAATAATGGTATATTTGTAATTAGATTATTAGGTTTTCATTTTGTTATTTTTTGGTGCGGAAAAGTCATTGTGTTGGGGGGAGAACGTAGGGAGAGAATATTAGGGCTGCTTCTTTGTTGGCAATTTAGGACAGTAGACACAAGGTATCGAAATACTGGGAATGAGATTGGCTGCTAGAGGGGTGGATTTTTCTCTTTGGTTTGGAGGGAGAGAGATGCCGAAAACCGGAGAGTAGAGCCACATCTAGAGAAGAACGAATTGCTTCATTCTTCATTTGGTTCTTCGGACTTCAACAGCAAGACGCTGCAACTGGAAGACTTCAGGTGAGACACAGACGTGCTTGCAGAGAGGGACGCCAGACTTTGAGGCAAAGGATGACTTGACTTTCTTCATTCTTCTTTGACTTCTGGTCAACGTACTAGAGCAAAGAGGACGAATTACATTTCTCCATTTTCTCCTTTGCTGGATAGACTACTCTTCTCCCACGCTGGACCCACCATCATCTCTATTTTCTTCCTCTGTCCAGCACGTCGCCCATCCAGCTGAACCACCATCATCTCTATTCTTCTTCATCATTTCTTCATGGCAGCGAAATTGAAGGAATTTAAAAGCACAAAATCCATGGAAGCTTAATTAAAGGTGGCACCAAGGTGAAGCATGGAGAGTAACTATGGTGAGGAACGCCATGTTACTCTTTGTCGCGGCTTGAAAAGTAACAGTGGCAAGGAATGCCACAACTTAAGAAATCGCACAGCTGCTCAACACAAAAAAAATCACCCAAGAGGGTGGCAAAGAGAAACCTCGTTGCAGGGCAACAGGTCCTGCCACGGCGCAAGTCAAGGAAGCTATGTAGGGAGTGTACAGTAGCAAGCCTCACCTCAGCACAAGTGTATTCCGCTAAGGCGAGATTGTGGGACTTTGAATAGTAGGTCCAGGAGGTATTTTTGCCATGGCGCCATGTAGGTTTGCCGCGACGACTGTCCAACTTGCCATGGCGACATGAGTTGCCAATAAGATTCCTGAGAGAACTTAGCCACGGCACGGAAAGTCGAGGCCATGGCGCAAAGTGAAAAACTTAGTTGTCGAGCCTCAGTACCTAACTTAGCCAAGGTGGCAGAGTTTTAAGTCACGGCGAAGGTTCCTAAACTCTTACCTTTAACCTAGAAACCTCAATTTCTTCAATGGTAATGCTAGGAAAGGATATAAGAACACTTGTGGAAGGTTTTTGTGTGTTGAAATAGATGGATGGATGAATCACAAACCCCTCATAATGGTACAATTTCTTTTATGCATTCTCACAATTGTGGTTATGTAGTTAATGAACCTAATATTACCAAGGTCTAAATTCCCCTATAATCTTCTTAATTAATTTAATCTTAATGACTCTAAACCCTAATCATTAAGCACTAATCGTGTATTTAACCATAATTACCATGATAAGAAGATAGGGTTGTCACATGGACAATGTGTGTAAATGTGAAATCCTATGAATCCTCCTTTAATCATGTGTCTTATGTGTGTAATTCATTCCTCTCCCCACATGAAATCTGATGCATGAAAATGAGAGTACCTTGTAGTCTTATTTTCATAAGTGAAGTGCATGCTTTATTGGACGTGAATCTTTCATGAGTTAGCATTGAATCCTTATGTGAATGTGTGCCTCACATTCGTGCATGTATGTGATTAGTGGATATGAAATAAGAGTAAAGGAGTGAGCCATGCATAAGTGGAAGAAAGAGCAGAGCCTCATGTATGTATGTATATGATCTCCTGCCACATGAGTGTATATGTGTGTAATGGATGAGAAAGCCATGTGAAAGTGAATGAAGAAGTTGTTGAGGATGAAATGGGTTGCACCTCTTGCTACATTAAAAAACCTGTGAGTGTAACTCATTCTTGTGTGTGTCTTCCTCTCATTTGTCCACATGATAGCCATATGTGTAAAGTGGATGGCCGTGTATAATTCATGCCTACATGTCTGTGTTTATGTATGCAGCTAGAGTGTTGCATATATGTGAGTGTGTGAGTTGGATCTAAGCATCTGCACATGACAACGTGGGAATGGTGTGTCCAATTTGTATGAAAAGGAAGCTATCCATGTGACATGCATTGAATAATCCAACCGTGCATTACATGAAAGTGGAGAGAACAAAATTGAATCTCCTCATTTGCATGGAAGTAAACACCATTATCTCCTTTTTTTTTTAAATTTTTATATACTTAAAAATTCATTAAAAATCTGCACAATTATTCCTTCCTTCAAGATGTATATATGTAGGTTCCAACATTATACCTTGGCCTTTGATTCAATCTTATAGCTTTCAATTCTTTTTCCAAACCCAATGATGCAAGACCCACTAGGAACATGCCCTAGAGAACCTTCAACAATTCGAAACTATGCTCGGACTGGCTAGAAACAAGATTGTTGGTCAAAGGAAAGACCCTAAGAGAACTTGTCTCTTAGAACCCTAGCCTCAAGACGCCATAAAGGAAGACCAATCCTTTGATAAGTCACGTGAACTTTCAAAGAACACAAAGAAGCAAAAGCCTCTCAAAGTATTGAATAATACTCAAGTTCATTCATTCATTCATGATCTTCAATAGAATACAATAGGGAGCCTTTTATAGGCAAAGTTTCTATAAGACTTAGAATCCTACTAAAACTAAAACTCTAAAATCCAATTAGAAATATTTTAAATAATGCCTAAAATCAAGGAATAAGATTAAGATATTAATTTTAACTTAATCTCCTAGATAAGCTCCTTGACCAAGTCTAAAAAATAATAAAATAATAAAAAACGAAATTCAAAAAGACTCCTAGTCAAAACTAATTAGCTCTTAACATGGAATGCTCATGCTTCATTAAAAAAATCACATGGTTGACACATGATTTTTAATTTCTTAATATTGGACTCCAATTGGGCCTTAGCACTCCTCTTGTATGTGTATAACTGCATTGGGCCTTTAACATATTGGATATTGACTTTAGTTGCCCCATGGACTCTTCTTAGAAAATTGGGCTTCCACTTGAACTTCCACTTTTGCATATTTAAAGAGATATTGATCAAATATGGATGTTGGGCTCTAAACTTGGGCCGACGTCCAACATAGATATTATTTTGAGTTGCTTGATATTTTTGGACATATACTAACACAATTTGGGCCTCTTGAGCATATGTCATCCTTTCGTGAGCCATTTGGGTCTGAATTATAGGCTTTTGAATGATTTGGGTTTCTTGATGGATGAGGGCTTCTCGAACTTGTAGTGCTTCAATGGGTATGCCTACTGATATTGTATCATTCCCTCCCTCTTTGAAAAGATTCGTCCTCGAATATTCGCCATCAGGTGGTTTCTTAGGAAGCAAATCTAGGCAATCACAACTCTTTTCAATGCTAGTTGAAGATAAGGGTCCATTGGATAGCTTCTTTGAAAACAAATCTTCACATACTTGCAAGGAGCTAGAACCAACAATAGGCAAAGATGGGTTAAGATTGTTAGTAGATAAACAAAGATCCTTACACATATTCTCAACCTCTCTTTTTTCATCAAGCAAGCTTACACTCATGCTTTTCTCACTTTGCTCACAACTCTCTAGCTCTTTCTTTTCACTCACATTCTTTTCTTTTTCTCTCTCTTTTTCTTTTTCTCTCTCTAACTCATGTTCTCTCTCTTTTTCTTTTTCTCTCTCTAACTCATATTCTCTCTCTTTTTCTCTCTTTTTATATGCTTGTGCTATTCTCATTTGATCCTCATAAACATCCATAGGATCAAGAGGTACCAATACATGATGTTTTTCATTGAATATAAATGAATAGCAATAGCAATATTTATGCTTATGCTTAACATATTTAGCTTTTCTCGCATGTTTCCATGATTTACCAAGCATAATATGTCCATCAAACATAGGAGCTACGTCACATAACACTTTATCATGATATCTACTAATTGAGAAAGAAATCAAAACTTGCTTATTAACCCTAAATTCAGCACTACCCTTCAACAAGGTATAGGGCCTAGGATGCTTTATAGTAGGCAAGTTTAATTTCTCAACTAGTAAGGTACTAGCAATATTTACATAGCTACTATTATCAATAGCCATGCTGCACACTTTCTCTTTGATAAGGCATCTAGTATGGAAATCAGGAGATGACTTTTCCTTATCTTGTCTTGTAGTGTTGGAGTTGGATTGGAATGCATCTAACCATGCACAAGATTGCTTGAATTGCTCTTTGTTAGCCTCTTCAAAGAATTTGTACTCATTAGACATCTTGTCACCTGAAAAGTTAGTCAAGGAAGGAAAGAAGAAATAGGACCTCACACACTCTTCTCACATGTTTACACTTAAAAGATGATAAGTTCACTCGTATTTAACTCTCTTTTTGGCTTTTTCTTTAATATTAATTGCACTCTCGCCTTTTACCACTCAATAATTTGCTTCTTACAAGTGTTCTAAGCAAGTCACAAGCAAATCAAAAGAAAAGATCAAACTAGTGGCAATTAAAAAAACTAGAATCCTAAAATGCAAATTCCAAAAGAATCAAACAAAGGAGAAAAAAGGGGTGTGTAACTAAAAGGGAAACAAGGAGGAAGGGGAGGTTTGGATGGCTTGGAAGGAAGGAGAAGGAAAGGGAAAATATGAAAATAGAAAACTTTAAGAATAGGAAACTATTTGGAAACCAAGTTAATCAAAATAGGAAACTATTTGCAATTCAAGTTTAGAACAATTAGGAAAGAAAATTCTTACTTGAATGCAAAATAGGAAAGTAGATAACTTGGTAGCTACTCAATACAATCAAATTAGGAAACTAACTCTAATTAGAAAATTAACTCCAATTAGAAAATTGACTCCAATTAGGAAACTAACTCTAATTAGGAAATTGACTCCAATTAAGAAACAAACTCTAATTAAGAAATTAATTCCAATTAGAAAACTAACTCTAATTAGGAAATTAACCCCAAGTTTTTGAATTTGCACAACTTGCAATTTCCTTTTTTTTTTCTTTTCTACTCAGCTCTCCTTTCTCCTGCTTCTTCTCATTCTCAACACTCACACTCACTTTACTTTTCTTTTCTTGCTCTCTCTTCTTACACTCTCTTTCAATTTTTAACTGATCCTCATATGCTTGAACAGGACGAAGAGGGGTCAACACAATGGTCTTACCATTAAAAACAAAAGAATAATAATTTTTATATCCATCATGTTTTACCTTTCGGTCAAACTGCCATGGCCTACCAAGTAACAAGTGACCAGCATACATGGGTGCTACATCACAAAGAATCTTATCATGATAATTACCAATAGAAAAAGAGATGAGCACCTGTTTTGTTACCTTTACCTCCCCACTATCGTTAAGCCATTGTAATTTATAAGGGGTAGGGTGCCTCAAAGTAGGTAAGTTCAGCTTTTCCACAAGTAAAGTACTAGCTACATTTGTGCAGCTACCACCATCAATAATCAAACTACATACCTTCTTGTGGATGAAACATCGAGTATGGAAAATATGCTCACGCTGCTCTACCTCAAGATCTTCTTTAGGTTGAATATTGAGAGCACACCTAGCCACAAGGGCTTCACCATTTACAGCTTCCGTTAACTCTAAATCTGAGTCATCAGTCAGGGGTGGCATCTCATCCTCCTCAGACTCACTACTAGCACTAGTCACATCACCATTCTCAAGAACAATCATAGTTCGTTTGTTCGGACATTGTGAAGCAATGTGACCGAAACCATTACATTTAAAGCATCTAAGCTTAGAGGAGGAAGTAGTAGGATTAGAAGATGAGAAGGGTTTTGACTCAGTTTTACCCTTAACCTGAAAGGGTTTTACCTTACTTTCCTCTTTAGACTTGAAATCAGTCTTTGGTTTGAAGGGGACTTTGGAATCCCTCCAAGAACTCGAGTTAGATGTCACTTTCAGCTTTTGTCGAGCCCTTAGTTGCTTTTCCACCTTGATAGCTCTATGCAAGAGCTCCTCCATATCTAGGTAATTGTATAAATCAACTTGGGCAGCTATATCAGGATTTAAGCCCTCAATGAATCGGGCCATGGTTGCTTCACGGTCTTCCTCAACATTTGCCTTAATCATGGCAATCTCCATTTCTTGATAGTAATCTTCCACACTCATAGAACCTTGCTTCAGCTTTTGGAGCCTCTTATGCAATTCCCTATAATAGTAACTAGGGATAAACCATTTGCGCATGATAATTTTCATCTCTTGCCAATCACGAATTGGACCTTCACCGGTACGTCTTCTGGTAAGTAAGAGTTGATCCCACCAGATGCTAGCATAGTCAGTAAACTCTACTGCAGCAAGTTTTACTTTCTTCGCCTCAGTGTAAGAGTGGCACTCGAATACATGCTCCACTTTTCTTTCCCAATCTAAGTACTGGTCTGGGTCATTTTTCCCAGGGAATGATGGAATCTTCATCTTGATATTTTCGATACCACCATCCTTATTGGATGATGATTGTCTACCTCTCTGAGTATGGGACTCTCCAAAGTCAGACTCAGCATCATCATCAAGCTCCACTTGAGCTCGCCTTCTATGGGTCCTCTTATTGGAAGAAGACTCCACATCATCTAATCTGGCACTTAGTTTCTCAAGAGTACTTTGAACAGCCTTAACCCAGACTTTCATGTCCAAGTCACTATGCTCTGATACCAAATGATGCAAGACCCACTAGGAACATGCCCTAGAGAACCTTCAACAATTCGAAACTTTACCCGGGACCGGCTAGAAATAAGAATGTTGGTCAAAGGAAAGACCCTAAGAGAACTTATCTCTTAGAACCCTATCCTCAAGACGCCACAAAGGAAGACCAATCCTTTGATAAGTCACGTGTACTCTCAGAGAACACAAAGAAGCAAAAGCCTCTCAAAATATTGAATAATACTCAAGTTCATTCATGATTTTTTTTTCACTTTTTTTTTTCGAATTTGTCTTTTTTTTTCACTTTTTTTTTCGAATTTCTCTTTTTTTTTCACTTTTTTTTTTCGAATTTCTCTTTTTTTTCACTTTTCTTTTTGAATTTTTTTTTTTTGGAGTATCACACTCTCCCTTTTTTTTTTTGAATGAGTATAGAGGCACGCAACAATGGAAGAAGGAAGAAGATAGAAGACAAAGATGAAGATGAGAAGATAACACAAATGGAAGGAGAGAAGGTATGAAGAACAACGATAGGAAAAACACAAAAATATACCTTGTACTAGCGAACCAAAGCTCTGATACCAAATGATGCAAGACCCACTAGGAACATGCCCTAGAGAACCTTCAACAATTCGAAACTATGCCCGGACTGGCTAGAAACAAGATTGTTGGTCAAAGGAAAGACCCTAAGAGAACTTGTCTCTTAGAACCCTAGCCTCAAGACGCCATAAAGGAAGACCAATCCTTTGATAAGTCACGTGAACTTTCAAAGAACACAAAGAAGCAAAAGCCTCTCAAAGTATTGAATAATACTCAAGTTCATTCATTCATTCATGATCTTCAATAGAATACAATAGGGAGCCTTTTATAGGCAAAGTTTCTATAAGACTTAGAATCCTACTAAAACTAAAACTCTAAAATCCAATTAGAAATATTTTAAATAATGCCTAAAATCAAGGAATAAGATTAAGATATTAATTTTAACTTAATCTCCTAGATAAGCTCCTTGACCAAGTCTAAAAAATAATAAAATAATAAAAAACGAAATTCAAAAAGACTCCTAGTCAAAACTAATTAGCTCTTAACATGGAATGCTCATGCTTCATTAAAAAAATCACATGGTTGACACATGATTTTTAATTTCTTAATATTGGACTCCAATTGGGCCTTAGCACTCCTCTTGTATGTGTATAACTGCATTGGGCCTTTAACATATTGGATATTGACTTTAGTTGCCCCATGGACTCTTCTTAGAAAATTGGGCTTCCACTTGAACTTCCACTTTTGCATATTTAAAGAGATATTGATCAAATATGGATGTTGGGCTCTAAACTTGGGCCGACGTCCAACATAGATATTATTTTGAGTTGCTTGAGATTTTTGGACATATACTAACACAATTTGGGCCTCTTGAGCATATGTCATCCTTTCGTGAGCCATTTGGGTCTGAATTATAGGCTTTTGAATGATTTGGGTTTCTTGATGGATGAGGGCTTCTCGAACTTGTAGTGCTTCAATGGGTATGCCTACTGATATTGTATCACCTTCCCTATTTAAATTCTATTTGCTTATCAAATCTGCACAAATAATGAAAAATATTAAATAGGAAAATTCACAATTATTTTAAAAAAATTTATGCATTAAAAACAAAGAATTTTGTAAATTAATTCCTATAGTGTACAAATGACTAATTAGAATCAAATTTTATCTAATTAAATCCATTAAGCCATAATTCATCATAAAAATGTCCAAATTAAGAAGAATAAAATATAAAAAAATGAAGTTTATTAATTCCCTCACACTTAAACTTTTGCACTCTTGGGTAAAAGAAATCAAGACTCTAAGGAAGGGCTAATAAAAAGAAACCAAAGAGGAAATGTGTAGGCCACTTAGCACAAAGAAAATCATAGCATATCAACATCCCAACTATCTAAATTATATCACTTTCATCAATGCAACAAGTGCCATGTCAATATACTTAACAAACATGAAATACAATAATGGTCCCTTACATGAATTAGTGTTTGTTACTATACTCTCTAATGTTTAAAGTTAGGTGTTCACTTTCAAATTCTAGCCTATCCAATTTTACTACCATATGCTTGGCTATTATTTACATCTCCACCACTCAAAACCAAATACCAATGTATGAATCATAAGGTCTTTATTATAGTTGTAATATAGTCCAAGGTAAGAAACAAGTTGTAAATAAAAGAATTAAGGACAAATCAAGAAGCAAGGAGAATACTTAAAATCATCAAGAGTATAAAAAAAATGAACATAGAAAGGAATAAATGTGCATCTCAAGGCCTTACTCACAACAAACAAGCATATGCATAAAGAAAACAAAAAGTTACTTTTCTTTGTTTCTTTTCCTTTTTTTTTTCTCATTTCATTTTTTTTATTTTTTTCTATTCTATATATTTTTTTTCTATTTTCTTTCTTCAAATTCTTTGTTTTTCAACTATGTATATTCCTTCAACAAAAGTATCATTTTTTTAACATTTTTCAAACAATGCACATCTCCCAAAAAGAACAAATTAAATGGCCCAAATTTGATGTGGAAATGCATATCCATCCACCCTAACAAGATAAAATGCTCTTAACAACCAAAAGTATCCTAATCAAGGTGGGAAAAAATATTTGTTTGTTTTTCATGGATGCAAGGTTAAAAGGAAAACATATAAAGCTTAAAGAGGTGAAACAAAGGGTAAAACAAAGGGAGAATTATAGTTGAGGACCCAGAGTAAACAAAAATGATTTTGAAGGACTTGTTACTATTATTTTAGAATAAATTACCACTGACTGTAAGTAAAACTCCCTAAAACTAGTGGTAAAAGGTCCTTCAAAATAAATTTTTTTAAGTTTAGGTCCTTAATTGTAATTCTCCCTAAAACAAATGTAGGATGGCTATTTGGCTCTATCTATAACCAAAAAACAAGAAGAATGAATGAATGAATGCTTTAATCCTTTTCATGTGTGGCAAATGCAATAATGTAGCCTTGAATAAGATTTAAGCCAAGTTCTAAAATAAAAGTAAGATAAAGGATACACACTAGAAATAAATATCAATAGATGCAAAATCTCATAAGGTAAATTAACCATCAAAGTTCATTAAATCTAAGTTTATCACCATTTAACTTACATTCTCAACATAAGATCAATTTTCTATCAAGTCAAGACATATCAAAGGTATGACCATACCTTAATACTAGCAACTTTCATAAAAAACAAAAGTTCAAAACACACAAACAACACCAAACAAAATTTCACATTAACAAAAACTAAATATCAACTAAGCAAAACCAAAAATTTAGTTTGAATGCTCCCCCCCTCCCCCACACTTAAACATTGCATTGTCCTCAATGCAAACACAAGATCCAACCAAAAGATAGACAACACAATATAAAAGGTGAAAAGGGATAATTTACAACTGGACAAGCTAGGTTGCATTATGAAGCTGGAGCTTTTCTTTCTCATTCCTTAGAACTCCTTCATAAAAATGCTTAAGTCTATAGCCATTCACTTTAAACTTTCCTCTAGTAGCTTCATCCAATAGCTCTACTGCACTAAAAGGAAAGACATTAGAAACAATATAAGGACCTTCCCATTTAGAACGAAGCTTACCAGGCATAAGCTTTAATCGGGACTTGTAGAGCAAAATTCTATCTCTAACCATAAACTCCTTTCTTGCAATCCTCTTATCATGGAAAGCCTTGGTCTTTTCTTTATAGATCTATAAATTGTCATAGGCTTCCAAATGGATCTCTTTAAGTTCTTGTAGTTGAAATCTCCTTTTAGAATCCACTCCATGTAAGTCCATATTGCATTTCTTCATAGCCCAATAAGCTCTATGTTCCACTTCCATTGGTAAGTAACAAGCTTTCCTGAAGACTAGTTGATAAGGTGACATGCAAATTAGAGTCTTATAGGCAGTTCTATAAGCCCATAAAGCATTACCTAGCCACTTACTCCAATCCTTCCTATTTGGTTGCACTATTTTTTCCAAAATTTGCTTCACCTCCCAATTGGAAATCTCTGCTTGGCCATTTGTTTGAGGGTGATACAGAGTAGCCACTTTATGCATAACCCTATACTTGATGTAAGACCTACTAGGAACTTGTCCTAAAGAACCTCCAACAATTTGTACTGCATCCGAGACTAGCTAGAAACAAGAAACACAAACAAAAGGTCAAATGTAAGTCAAGAGGTAAGACTCTAAGGCTTCATTTGGTATAAAGGATTTAGTTTTTGATGGAATAAGAATTGAAAATAGAATGAGAATAGAAAGAAATCTTGTATCTTACAGTGATGTTTCGTATGATGTAAGAAGAAATATGTATGCTTTTACTTTTTTATATTTTGTTAGATAGAAATGACATAAAAATATAATGAAAAAAGGATTAAAATATAAAAATATTCTAATTATTTTTTAATTACTAATAATTATAAAATATAATGAAATATTTATTTTTAATTACTATAATAATAAATAATACAATAATTATTTTTAATTACCAATATCAATAAAAATAATAAAATAATATTTTAATTTAAAAATTCAATTTTCATTATCTTTAATAAGAAAAAAAATTATTTAAAGAAGAATAAAATAGTCTCAATTTTTATTCTACCACTTGGTAAAGTTTTCTCCCATCACAAAGCAATGTATTAGAGTCTCCTATGTTAATGGGAGACATCTCACCTAAGGAAAGAGCTCTCCCACCTACCAAATATGCTTTTATCTCAATTCCACTCTTTTCCCTTACCAAAATTCAACTCTCTCATCTACCAAACATGCCATAAGAGAACCCGTCTCTTAGAACTCTAGCCTTGGGATGCCACAAAGGATGATCACTCCTTTGATAAGTTGAGTATTCTCTTGAGAACATAAGGAATGCAAGAAAACTTTCACACAATATAGAAAAACATAACTATTATTGCTCCCTTTTTTAGTACATATGAGGCCTTTATATAGGCAGTAGGAGACCTAAAACCTTTTTAAAATGATTCTCTAAAGGTGGCACCATCTGTTACATGAATTTGGAAGGTTAAGAATGGCGCCATGTAACATCTGGTCCCTCCGTAAACGTGAGAAATGCAATGTTCGGTTTCTCCGTAAACGTCAGAAATGGGCCAAATATAAAAGGAAGTCCCTGAAATAGAAGGAATTGGGGCCAACTAAAATTATGATAAAATTTTAAATATTATAAAATGAGGATTTCAAGTTGAAGATGCCTAAAAACCAAGGCCAGAAGAGCTCAAAAAATTTGCCGAAGGAAGTAGGGGCATTTTTGTAATTTTTGGAAAATTTTGAAAACTCACAGGAGGGCTTTTTAAATAAAAAATTTGAGCTTTTTGGGGTTCTCAGAGGCCCTAAATACCATGGGAACCCCTAGAACAGTTAAAATCCCTCCGGTGAGCGATTTCGGTCGTTAGTTGACTGAAACCTTACCGAATAGTTTGGAATGGTTTCAGATCCTTTTTGAGTGATTCCAAAGGCAATTATTATGATTAAGAGCCTAAGGAATATGATGGAAAAGATGGATTTCAAAAAGGAGTTGATATGAGTCTAAAATGAAAAAGCCAAGAAAAGGGACTAAAATGCAAAAGTAACAAGTTGCATAAAGTGACTTTTAGCTCCTTTTTATCCACGTTCTTTCTCTCCTCTCTAAGACCACCTTGCTTCTGCCCAATTTCAGAGGAAAACTCCAGCTTCTTAGGCGCACAAGAGGAGGAGGATTTTGGAGGAAGAGATTCAAGAAAAAGGTAAGAAACTTTAAGAAATTCCATATCCTTCCTTCTTGAACCTTGCTTCTCTCCTCTCAAGCTTTCTTTCTATGATTTTAATGGAGAGTTTGGTGCTGTTTTTTGGGCAGAACAGAGAGGGAAATTTGGAAAATTGAGGGAGTAAGCCAACCAAGTGGAAGAACAAGCCAAAGGAGGCAAGAAAACAAGGTAAAACTTCCATTCTTTGGTAGTTTCTCCCTCCCCCTTCCTCTTGCACGAATTTGGGCACCATGAGCTCAATTTTTAGGGGCTGTTTTCTGCCCAATTTATGGAAGGATTAGAGGTTTTAGAGTGTAAGGATTAAGAATGAACTAATAGAATCAAGAAAGGGGCATTAGGAAACAAGATGGAACCATTAGGGATCCAAATGCTCCTTTGCAAATCTGATTTTATATGAATGTTTTTAGACTTAATTGAATGTTTAAACATGCTCCTAAGACCCCTAGAGAGCTTCCCACATGCACCTCCCATCCAAGAAAGCAAAGAAATTGCAAGAAAAATTAATGAACTCTAAGTAGAAAAAGTGTAGTGCATTTGAAGGGATTGTAAAAACTGATTTGATTCATGCATTCCCTAGCATATATGAGTGTTTGATTGAGCTCCTAAGACCTCTAAGAAGCCTCCCAAGTGTGTCTCCCATCAAGGAAAAATCAAGAAGGCCATGAACTCTTCTTCCCCCCATAGTCTCGGCCTAGGCAAGTTCCTATAGCTAGGGAGAGTTTTAAATTTTTCTAAGGTTATTCTTGAGTCATATGTGATGAGTGAAGATAAGTAGAGGCCTTAGAAAAAATTTAGAACTCAAAGAAAGTGAATTGGTGGGCATAGGTTCCATATTAGGACCTAAAGAAGCAACATGATGCTAGGCCCTTTGTTTTAATGATGTGATGACTCCAAGAGGTTTAAAAGGAGTCAAGAATCATAATTGAAAAGAAAGAATGAGGCCTAGAAGTCATTTGATGGGTGTTGCTTCATTAGGTGTGATTATGGACCATAATGGAGCCTATAGAGCAATCTAATGTTTTATCAAGTGATGTAGCCTTAGAATATGTTTCATAGACCTAATTGGCTCCCATAAATTGTATCTAGGCCAAGAGAAACTATCTCCACCAAATTGTGGGTGTGTGGCCGAAAGAGGAGGCTTGAAAGCTAAGGAAAAAGTGTGTGAAATTGTGCAAGGTAGCTCTCTCCACCTTTTCTCATGCATGGATGTGTGTTTAGCTTGTTTTAGAATGTGTGTATGTGTATTTTCAAGCTAAGAAAAGTATGCTAGCATGCCTTTATATTCCATGATCCTTGATGCCATGTTATGTTTTAAATGAATCTATGATGTTTGTATGAGTTTGCTTGAGTGAGGAGAGGCCAAGAACTCTTCCATTTGGTGAGGATGAGCTAAGAACCCTTGAGCCTAATTGAGACATAGCAAAGAGTCTCCCAAAAGCAAAGTGGGCTCCCAAGAGTATGGTTGAGTCCAAAGCTCTTAAAGAATGGGTGAGGCAAGTCCAAAATCCATGAGGAGAAGTGTGAGGCCAATCCAAACACTTGGGGAACTCTTGAATGTCTTGTATGATTGATTCACATGCCAAGGTTGCTTTGAAAATGTCCATGACTTCCATTTTTCCATACATGCATTTGAAAAGCTTGCTTTGTACATATTATGTGTGATTGAATGGGAGATGAGCTATTGGGATTCTTTGAATCTCATCCCCTCCTCTCCAATGCTCTAATATGCTAGGTGGACCAAGAAGCTATGGTGAAGGGAGCCAACAACCATGAAAGAAGGAGATTGACAAGCCTAGGCCTAGTTTGTATTCTTTTTGAACCATAATGATGTTCAATGATGTATATGATTATTGTAAATGGCACATGACCCTTGAGACACATGTAAATATAATATTATATGATGTTTAAATGTATGAATATGATGTAAGACTTCTAGCCTACATTTTGAGCATGAGATGCCAAATTATGCAATATGAAAGTATGATGGAAGTGTGCATAAATGTGGGTTGAATGGCCAAAATGAGATGCATGAGGTTTGGGACCATTTGGGCAGCTCACATAAGTCTTAAATGTACTTTTAGACTTGCCCAAAAGGTGCCAAGACCAAGGGAAATTCATTTGGCAATTTTGGTACCCAATATGGAGCCAAAATTGACCATAATGGAACCCTATACCATTTTTTGGCCAAATGAGTTAGTCTTGTGCTGAAACTTGGCATGCAATTAGGTCTCATTAAGATCTTTTTGGGAAGCTAAAGATCATAATTTTTGGAGACCTAGAGAATATTGGATGAATTTTCAAAGTTGGGATTTTTCATGGATTCTGGTATGGGTACTGTTCATACTGGCAGTTTTGAATTATGTGTTACCCGATGGCCAAATGGTGTCCAATGCTTATGAAATTTTATATGGATAAATTAGAGGTCATAAGATTTTTGTGGTCACCAAGATCGCCTCATTTGTAGGTCTAAGCAGTGAGTTATGCATGTTTGAAGTTAACTGTCAGTATCAGTAGCACCCCATGAGTCCGATTACTGTTCCATAGGGTCCAGCTGACTAAACATATCGGTTTCATTCTAAAATTATTTTTAGTATCAATTTAACATTTTTATATTTCCATAATGACCTAATTTGTGTGATTTAAATTTTTATAGAATTAGTTATGAATTTCAGAAATTTGTATCAGTAAACTGAACAACAGCCCAGGCAGCCAGCAACTCAGTAGCTTTTTGGATGTCAAACATCCTGTGTGATGAATTTTATGACTTGGGCGTATTTTTAGTGTAAAGTAGACATCCTAAGGTTTCCAGAATAACCAAGATTGTGTGTTTTTTATTTTTCTAGGTTTAGTTATGATTTTCCAAAGTTTGTGACAGAAAAGAGGAAATCCTGGCCGAAAATGCAAACACGGATTTCATATGCTCCTTTGCTTTCTACGAGTTGTAGGCCAAATTTGATGATGGAAATGAGTTATATTCATGTGTTTAAGTATGAGAAAGTGATAGATGCTTTCATATTGCCTACGAGACTCTGAAAGAAAAATTTTACCTGTAGAGAAATGCATTTTTATTCATAACTCCCTATGCCACTATATTGTTCCCATAGAACAAACATAAGATGAGGCATGGGAATTGTATGAATTGAGTCCTAGAAGTATGGTGTTACATGCCACAAAGAAGAAAATGAAAAGCAACTAACTTATTCTTCAAGCATAAGTTTTGACCACATTGCCTTATTCAAACAACTAAAATAAAAACTTCCTACATGGTCTAGAAATTGATGATCACATACTAATCCCATGAGCCTTCAAATGAGCTCTTCTAATTGGACTCATTTTGGGCCTTTAACTTCAGTGGAAACTTAGGATATTTGGGAGCATATTAACATGCCACTTAAAGCTCTTTTGGCGACCATCAGATTCTTATAAATGGGTTTTAGGTCTTCCAATTCATAGATCAAAACATTAAGAGCTTCTTTCATAGCTTTAGACCTTACTCTGATCATTGGGCCTCCAACACCTTATAACAAATTTTTAGGCACATTGGACTTGAATTCTTGGACTTTAATAGATGAATTTCATTCAGCTTCTTAGCCTTCATATTCAGACTTCATTTTAGCTCCAACATCACACTCTACATGTCCCAAATCATGTCTCACACGTTCAGCAACTTGCCTAAGCTTTCCTTGATGGTCACGCCATGCATCGTCTCCTTAAAGGTGGTCATAGGAGTTTCATGGTACTCCATCATTCCCTCCTACCTTAAAAGGATTCATTCTCAAATTTGCAACATTAAAGAGGGACAAACCAGTCACATTAAATGTAACACTAATATTACCATAAAAGCTAGTCAAATTAATTTTATAAGCATTCTCATTAATCCTTTCTAAAACTAGAAATCTTTCCATTCTCAAGTGTACCCAAACCTAATCACTTGGCTCAAATACAATGCACCTCCCGCCTTTGTTAGCTTGTTTTACATATTGCTCATTTCTTCTTTCAATGTTGGCTCTCACTTTAGCATGCAACTCCTACACAAACTTAGCCTTTTTCTTGCTATCAAGATTAGCACACTCATTAGAAGGAAAATGAAGAATATCTAAAGGAGTCAAAGGATTAAAGCCATATACAATTTCAAAAGGAGAAAATTGAGTAGAAGAATGTACGTACCTATTATAAGCAAATTCAATGTGAGGCAAACACTTTTCCTAATTTTTTAAGTTCTTTTGTATGATTGCATGTAACAAGGTATTGAGTGTTCTATTATCCACTTCAGTTTGTCCATCCATTTGAGGATGTGCAACAATAAAAAACAAAAGCTTAGTGCCAAGTTTATTTCACGTAGTCTCCAAAAGTGACTAAGAAATTTAGAATCCCTATCACTCACAACTGTTCTTGGCAAGCCATGCAATCTTACAACCTCTTTAAAGAACAAGTTAGTAATATAAATAGCATCATTAGTTTTAGAGCAAGAAATGAACAAAGCCATTTTACTAAATCTATTAACCATAACAAAGATGCTACCCTTTCCACTAGAAGATCAAGGCAATCCCCAACATAAAATCCATAGTGATATCAATCCAAGGATGGGAAGGGATGAATAAGGGGGAATATAAACTATGAGATTGAACCTTAGACTTTGCATGTCTACATGTAATGCATCTAGCACAAACAGCAACAACATCGTTTCTCATGTTTGGCCAATAAAAATGTTCATGTAAAAAAGCTAAAGTCTTATTAACACTAAAGTGACCCATCAAACCTCCACCATGAGTTTCCTTTACAAGCAACTCACGTATGAAACATGATGAAATGCAAAGTTTATTTTTCCTAAAAGGAAATCCATTACATCTATAAAATCCATCAACACCATGCTTTTCCTAAGATTTCTAGATTTTAGTAGAATCACAATCAAATTCATACATGCTTTTCAACATCTCAAAACCAAGTAATCTAGCATGTAAAGAAGTAAGAAGAGAATATCTCCTAGAAAGTGTATCAACTACAATATTTTCTTTCCCTTGTTTATGTGTAATCACATAAGGAAAAGTTTCAATAAATTCCAACCACCTAGCGTGTCTTTTGTTTAATTTATCTTGAGACTTTAAAAACTTTAAACTTTCATTATCAGAACGAATGATAAATTCTTTTGGCCACAAATAATGTTGCCAAGTTTCTAAAATCCTTTTCAAAGCATACAACTCTTTATCATAAGTAGAATAATTTAAAGTAACACCACTCAATTTTTCACTAAAATAAGCAATGGGTTTAGAATCTTACATTAAAACAGGCCCAATGCCTATACCAAAAGCATCACAATTAATAAAAAAACATTAGAAAAATCAAGAAAAGTAAGAAGAAGAGCATTAGTTAATTTTTTTTCAAAGTATTAAAGGCAACCTCTCATGCTTCACCCCATTTGAAGGTCACATTCTTCTTCACCAATTCATTTAAAGGTGCAGCAATGGTGGTGAAGTCTTTCACAAATCTTTTATAGAAGCTTGCCAAGCCATGAAAGCTCCTCACCTCATTTGCATTCTTGGGTGTAGGCCATTCTCTAATTGCCTTAACTTTATCTTCATCAACTTGAATTCCTTTAGCACCTACAACAAAACCAAGAAACACAATAGTATCCATACAAGAAGAACACTTTTCTAAATTTGCATATAAAGTCTATTTCTCTCAAAGTAGCAAACACATCATGCAAATGCTTTACATGGTCCTTTAAACTCCTAGAATAAACAAGAATATCATCAAAATACACAATCATAAATTTTCCAATAAAAGGACGAAACGCATGGTTTATTAAGCTCATAAAATTGCTAGGTGCATTAGTAAAATCAAATGGCATAACTAAGATAGAAGCACCATGCAATTCATCACCCTCTTTTATGTGAATTTGATGGTACTCACTTCTAAGATCAATTTTAGAAAAGATAGAATCACCATGCAATTCATCAAGCATATCATCTAAACAAGGGAAAGGGTATTGATATTTCACTATTATTTTGTTGATGGCTCTAAAATCAACACACATTCTCCACTTGCCATTTTTCTTAGGCACAAGACTAACTAGTATAGCATATGGACTCAAGCTTTCTCTCACAAAGCCTTTTCTCATCAATTATTCAATTGATCTTTGAATCTCTTTCTTTTCCTCTAGTTTGAATCTATATACTAGTCTATTTGTGATAGAAGCTTTGGGTAGGAAGTCAATGCGGTGTTCAATGCCTCTCAATGGGGGCAAGCCATAAGGAATTTCTTTTAGAAATCAATAAGCAAATTCTTATAACAAAGACATAACACTAGGAGGCAAAGATTAATCAAGATCATTAATGGTTAAATAAACATCTTTATACAGAAGTACATAAGATTCCTCACTCAACAAAGCTCTCTTGGTCTCTCTTTTTCCAGCAAACAAAATCACTCTTTTCTCATCATTTTTCTCACTTTTATGCTTTTTCTTTTCTCTCTTTTGCACTCTCTTTTCACTTAACTCACCATTCTCTTTCTTTTCTCTACCTAACACATTATCTCTCTCTTTCTTTTCTCTTTCTCACATTTTGCATTCTTTCTCAATTCTCACTTGATCCTCATAAACTTGAATGGGCCTAAAAGGTTTGAGTACAACATTTTTACCATTGAAAGGAAAAGAATATAAATTCTCATAGCCATCATGCCTAACTTTTCTATCAAATTGCCAACGGCCTATTAAGCAAAAGATGTCCAACATACATAGGTGCTACATCGCATAGAATTTCATCATGATATTTTCCAATAGAAAATGCAACCATCACTTGGTTGGTAACTTTAACTGTATCACAATCATTCAGCCATTGCAACGTATAAGGCCTAAGATGTTTCAAAGTGGGCAAATTCAATTTTTCCATAAACAAAGTACTAGCAACATTGGTATAGTGCCACCATCAATAATCATGCTACATACTTTAGCATTGATGAGATATCTAGTATAAAAGATGTGCTCGCATTGCTCTTCTTCAAGGTCTTCTTTTGGTTGGATATTAAAAGCATGCCTAGCCACTAGGGCTTCACTAATTTCAGCATCAAATTCCTCGTCAGAGGCTTCCACCAAAAGGGGCATATTATCATAATCTTTATCATCACTGTCATCTTTATTAATAACATCACCATTCTCAAGCAAAATCATGGTTCTTTTATTTGGACATTGTAATCCAATATGACCAAAACCTTGACATTTAAAACATCTAATTTTAGCTGAAATAGAAGAGGAAGAAGGTTTAGAGTCATTTTTACCCTTAGGAGGTAAGGTACCACCTCCATGAACTCGAACCGACCACTGCTTTCTTTTGTCTTTCTACTTGGATGGCTTTGTGCAATAACTCATCCATGTTAAGGTATTTTTGTAGTTCAACTAATTTGGCTATCTCAAGATACAATCCTTCAATTAATCTTATCATGGTTGCTTTCACATTTTCCTTAATGTTTGCTCTAATCATGAGGATCTCCATCTCTTAATGGTATTCCTCAATAGTCATAGAGTCTTGCCTCAATCTATGTAGCCTTTTGAATAAGTCCCTATAGTAATGACTAGGGACAAAATGTTTTCATATGATGGTCTCATCTCTTGCCATGTTTGTATTGGCCTTTCACCATTCTGCCTCCTACCAATTTGCAATTAGTCCTACTAAATGCTAGTATAATCTAAAAATTCAATTGTAGCAAGTTTAATCTTTTTCTCTTTAGTATAAGAATGACATTCAAATACATGTTCCATTTTTCTTTCCGTTCCCTTAAAAGAAGGGAATTTCAATTTGATATTCCCAAATTCATTGCGAGAGGAGCTTGCTTTCCTTTTCTAACAATGGACTCTTTAAAGTCAGATTCATCATCTTTACTATCCCTTTTAGCTACGCAAGCCTTGCCCTTAAGTTATTTAGAGCCTGATAAGGATTGGATGGCATCAATCTTGTCATTTAACAACTTCTCCATCTTGCTTTCTATGGCTTGCATAAAAGCATTTGGATCAAAGTGAGGCTCACTAGTTTAAGACATACCTATGAAATAAGGTTAGCATAAATAAAGTAAATAGGACCTTACCACTCTTCCTCACATGTTACACTCAAAGATGTTAATTCACTTGTGTTTTGCTCTAATAATTGGCTTTTTCTCTAATATATATTCTAAGAATTTCTCAAAATCAAGAAAATGCCATTTCATTTCGTAACCATTTTGATAAATTCCATCTAGTTATTTTGGCTCCGATTTCAGGGTATCTCTAGCTTTCTATTTTCATTACTTAATGTCTAGATCAATATTCTAAGTTTTTTTAGACCTTAACTAATTTATTTTAGAGGACTTACTCTTAAAACATATTTGTTTTCGTTATTTTTATGAAAATCAGACATTACACCCAAGCTTTCCTTAATGGTCACACTATGCACTATCTCCTTGAAGGTGGTAATAGGAGCTCCATAGTACTTCATCATACTTGCTAAGCAAGCTTTGCATACTCTAGTTGCAAAAGTGAGTGCCCTAGTCACTAATGATAGCCTTGGGAATCCTAAACTTGCAAAAAATATAAGAGTGAACAAACTCTACAACCACAAGAGAATCATTAGTCCTAGTGGGTTTTGCTTCCACCCACTTTAAACATAATCAATAGCCAATAAAATTTATGCAAAGCCAAAAAAAATAGTAAATGGTCCCATAAAGTCAATGCCATAAACATAAAAAATTTCATAAAAGAAAATAGGATGTTATGGTATTTCATTTCTCCTAGATATGCTTCTTATTTGTTGACACCTAACACATCTTTTGCGAAAATCATAGTATCGTGAAACAAGGTAGGCCAATACAATCCACTATCTTAAAGCTTCTTAGCCATGTGTTTTGGACTAAAGTGGCCTCCACATGCAAGAGTGTGATAGAATCTTAAAACAAACTCAAACTCAAACTCTATATCAAGTACACAATGTCTAATCACTTGGTCATTACATAGTTTCCACAGGTATGGATCATCCCATATATAGTATCTAGCTTCACTCTTAAACTTATCCAATTTATGTTTATTCAAGTTAACAGGCAATTCAGATGCAACTAGATAATTCACTAAGTTCGTATACTATGGGTAAAAACTATGCACAATATATAAATGTTTGACCAAAAAATCATCATCAAAAGGTAAAGAATCTATCTTTGGAGCCTCAATTTAGTTCAAATGGTCAGCCACCATGTTTGCTGCTCCACTTTTATCCTGGATGTCAATGTTAAACTCTTGCAGCAAAAGCATCTATCTAATCAACCTCAGCTTCATATCAGGATTCTTCAACAAGTACTTCAAGGTTGCATAATCATGTACTTTAATATCAAGCAAATAAGATCTAAATTTATCCAAAGCAAAAATAACAACAAGAAATTCTTTTTTTGTAGCGGCATAATTTGCTTGAGCTCTATCCAAAGTCTTAGATGCATAAGCTATTACATGGGACTTTTTATCCACTTTCTAGTTCAAAATTGCTCCTAAAGCATAATTAGAAGCATTACATAAAAACTTAAATAGGAGACTCCAATCAAGGGACTGGATAATGAGCAGGGAAGTCAATCTCTTCTTAAGCTCATTAAAAGCTGCTTTGCATGCATCATTTAAATGAAAATTAACATCTTTCTATAACAATTTAGTCAATGGCAATGCAATCTTACTAAAATCCTATATGAATCTCTTGTAAAAACCTGCATGACTTAGGAAAGAGTAAACCTCCTGAACACATATCGGGTATGGTAAAGAAGTGACAACATCTATCTCAGCCTTATCAACCTCTATGGCCTTTTCAAATACAACATAACCCAATACAATGCCCTTTCAAACTATAAAATGATATTTTTCAAAATTAAGTACAAGGTTCTTCTCTATACATCTCTTTAAAACTCTATCCAAATTAGACAAACACTCCTCAAAAGAATGTCTATATATAGTGAAATTATCCATACAAATTTTAATATAGTTTTCTAGAACTTCACTAAAAATAGAAACCATGTATTGCTGGAAAGTTCCAAGGGCATTATAAAAACTAAAAGGCATCTTTTTGTAGGCAAATATTTCAAATGGGTAAGTAAATGTTGTCTTTTCTTAGTCCTTTTGGGCTATGCATGTTATATTGTAATATCATATCTATCTAGCATTTAATATATACCAAAACTAGCTAAAAGTATCCATTTCATGAAATTAACAGTTTTAGCAGTGGAATTTGTCGTTATTAAAAGCTGAAATAATTTATCTTTGGCTAAATGGACCATGTGGACTCACTAAACTTATTTTCCATCCATAACACATTTGTTCAATTAAAAATATCACAATTTGAACCATAAATTTTGGGTCCAAGGCATACATCACACTAACAAATTTCCACATGCTCCATATTCTGATATAAATTTTGAAAATTCATAACTAATGCTAGAAAAATTGAAACCATATGAATTATAACTTTATGGAAAGCTCAAGATGTCCTTTAACTACCATAAAAATTTAAGATCAAAACAATAATTTTTGGCCCTCAAAATGGCAATGGAACAGCAACTAAGTCACTAGTTCCGATAACAGCAAACCAAGAACTTCAAAAATTCATATATCTCTCTGTATAGATCCAAATAGAGTGATCTTAGTGGCTATGGAAAGCTTATGATGTCTAATATATTCCTGTAAAATGTCATGAGCTTTATACTTCATTTGGTCCCAATTTAATACCAAAAACCAAACTGACCATATGAATAATAACAATGACAGTTTCTATATAATTTGACCAACTCTAAAAAATCATAATAAATTCTCTAGAACTCCAAAAAAAGTATTTTTAAGCTTTGTGAAAAGCTCTAGATGAGATCTACATACTGGCAAAATTTCATGCCAAAACTCATCCATTTGGTTAGACTTTGGTTCAGAGCAAGAATATAGTCAATTTTAGGATTCACATGGCTTCAAATGGTACCAAATGGGATTCTAATCATACCATGGCCATTTGACCATTGCCAAAAGCTTAAACACATCATATTGAATCATCAAAATAGGTCCAAACCCTCATGGAACTCAAAATCACTCATCCACTTGTTCTTATACATATGCATACTAAGGCTTAATGATGTCAAAAATTTGCATTCTCATACATTTGGCTCTAGCCTTGTTCATACATCATAATCACATACTTTTACACATGTTCAAGAGTTTACATCTTATAAATATCATATACATACATACTTTGACATCAAATTATACAAAATCATATTCTATTGTCAAAGTCTCATCACTCAAACTCTTTGGCTTTCACTTCTTGCTCCATGAGGCTCACCTAGACATGATTAGACATAAAGTAGGGAAGAGTGAGATTAAAAGAATCCTAATAGCTTGTTTACTCTTTCAAGCATGCATATATGACATATTTTTCATGTCAAAGAATGAAAGCATATGCTAAATGCTTAGAGTAGGCATACATAATCACATTTTCAAGTCATATGTACTCATTCAAATCAAACATAGGCTCTAGGGACTTTTGATTTGGCCTCATCCAATTTTTGTGGGACTTTTAGATTAGCCTCACCCAGTTTTAGGGACTTTTGACTTAGCCTTACTCCCTCTTAAGACTTTTGGCTTTGTCTCACCTATTCTCAATGGCTTTTATCTTTTCCTCACCCATTCAAGCCATCTTACATTCAAATTGTCATTCATGAAACATAATGGCATTAAAACATTTAATCAATGGCTATGGACATATCTTATGCTTCAAACATACATTCAAGCATTCATTGACAATCAAACAACCAAAAAATGCATACAAGAAAAGGATAGAGAGCTACCTTGAGTCAAGAAATACAAACTTTGTTCCTTAAGCTTTACTTCCCCTTCTTGACCTCACACACACACCTAGGAGGAGCTTGATTTGCTTGGCCTAGTTACATCAAATAAGACACAAATATGTCATTGGAACCAATTCTAGCCTTACATAAACTCTACACATAGCTATGGTAGCTTATGGCATGGTTATGGTTCCATACAAGGGCATAATGAAGCAAACTATATAATTCATGATCTTGGCCCCAATTTCTCATTCAATCTAAGTCTCATGACTCCATTTAAACTCATTAGTGTCATCACTAACTCACTTCAAGGAGCCAAACACCAAGTTACTTCTTTATACTTAAAAAGGAACCTAAACTTCTATCTTTTGAACTATGGTTTCTAAATTTAAACTAATAGTTCCTTTGGTGTCTATAATTCATATCTAGATCATTTCTATCCTTGGAATCAAAGAAAATTCTCCCTAGGTGCCTAATCCTTCCTTTGGTCGAGACATAGCAAAGTGTGGAAGCCCATGAAGTTTCATTCAATTTCCTATGGAATTTGCCACTTGTGAAGCCTCTTAGATGTCTTGAGAACTTAAACATGGTCTTAGATAGTCTAAATTACCATTAGAAAGCTTCATAAATTCCTAAGTCCAACCAAAACCCTAATTGCCATAACTTCTTACCTATTGATTCTTTTTGAATTCTAATTGTTTTATTTGATTCCTCATGCTTTAAAACCCTAATTGCTATCAAGTATGGATTAAAATAAAGTTCCTTATATATAGTGCTAGGTCTAGCCGAACATGAGAACACAAGGAGAAGCCAAGAAGAAGCACTTAGACCATGATTTTCTTACCTTAATTACAAGCTTTTTAAGAGCACTTTCTTATACTTTAATACTTCCCTTCAAACTCTCCCTCTCCTCTATTGAACCAGTCACAAAGTATCACCAAATAAATCATCAAAACCATGAGAATAGAGAGGAGAAAGAGGAGAAGAGATTTAGTGAAGGAGAAGGCATAAAACGTGTGAAATTCTTACCCTTTCAAGGCTTCTTTCTCTTCCCCTTGCTCCCTCAATTAGTGAGCCTCTTAGGACAGACCTTGAATCTATTTTGGACTAAAGGAATGTCGATTATAAGGCAAGGCAAAAGTGGAAAGTGATATAAGGAACAAAAGGCCAAGTCATAACACTTTTTCAAAATTCCAATTTAACCCCTAAACTTGGTTCTTTCCATTTGGGCTCATTTTAACTCTTTTTTGAGAATTGTCTTTCCATCATGGAACTTAGCTCTTCTAATTCATAAAATGTCTTTGGTTTTACCCAAATTAGATTTAAATCCATATCAAATGATTCAGTTAAAGTTTTGGTCAACTGACACTCTAAAACGCATTCCAGAGGGGCTTTAACCATTCTAAGAGTTTTAATTTAATGGTTTTTAGAGCTTCTAAAAAACCTAGGAAACTCAATTTTCCTATTTAAAAATTTCTTCTTTAAATTTTCTAAAAATTGCCTAAAATTACATAAATACCACTTTCTTTTTGTCTAATTTCATTTAGCTATTCTGACTTTACTTTTCAGGCATCTTTAGCCTTATATTCTCATTTTTAGATGTCTAGATTATTACTTTAATTTTGTTTGGCCTCTAATCTTTCAATTTAAGGGACTTCTTTTTGTAATCCTATTAGTTTTAAGACTTTTAGAACAATCGGGCATTACATATACCATATCAAGATATTCCTTAAGTTATATTACAAATGGCAATTTCATCCATTTTCACCAAATTAACACTTTTAGAAGAGAAAATAACCATTATCAAAGGTCAAAATAATTCATTTTTTGTCAAATGGATCATTTAGGCTTACCATTCTCATCTTCCACTCTTAACACATTTAATTAACTAGAAACATCAAAATTTAAAACATGAAATTTAGGTTTAGATCAAGCATCTCAATTTCAAGAACACATTTGCATTTTTCACATGTCTCATATTCTGATATGAACTTTGAAAATTCATAACTAATTCTAGAAATCTCCAAATCATGAAAATTATGACTTTCTGGAAAGCTCATGATATCCTCTATCTAATATCAATATTTTAGTTCAAAAAAATATCATTTGACTTATGAAAATCTAATGGAACAGTAACTAGGCCTGGAAGACATTCTAAAGTAAACCAAATACATCAAAAATTCATAACTCCCCTACAGAGCTTCAAACTAGGTGCTTTTAGTGGCTATGGAAAGCTTATGATATCCACTATATGCTTGTAAACTCTCATGAGCATTAGACTTTATTTAGCCCCTAAATAACACTAAAAACCAAACTAACCATATTATAGTAACAACGATAGTTTCTACTTAATTTAGTCAACTTTAAAAAATCATAATAAAATTTTTAGAACTTCAAAAATAGCAATCATTTGTTCTATGAAAAGCTTTGGATGAGATCTATATGTTTGCCAAATTTCATGCAAGAATTTATTGATTTGTTCTAGTTTTGGTTCTGGGCAAGAATATGGCAAAATTTAGGATCAAATAAGCAACAAATGGTACCAAATGGCCTTCTAAACATATCATGACCATTTGAGGATGCCTAAAAGCTTAAACATAGCATATAGAAGAATCCCAATAGGTCTAAATCACCATGGAGCTCAAATTCACCATCTTACTTGCATATATACACATAGACATCATAGCTCAAAGATGTCAAAACCATATATTCTCATACATATGGATCCAAATTTAGTTCATACAATATATTCATATACTTTTACATATGCTTAAGGGTTTACATCTTATATATAACACATATATACATACTTTGACATTAATTTACATAAAAAACTATCCTATTGTCAAAGTGTTACAAATTATGCTTCTTGGCTCCCATTCTTTGCTTATTAGGCTTCACCTAGACAAGATTAAATGGAAAGTGAGGGAGAGTGAGATTCAAAGAATCCCAATAGCTCTTTCCCCCTTTCAAGTAATGACACATAGCATATAATCATACCAAAGAATACATGTATACACCAAATACTTTCAAGAACCATTCAAACCATGCATTCAAGATTACATAAGTATGTCAAAATCAAAATCAAGCTTTAGGGACTTTTGGTCTAGCCTTACCTTACTATTTGGGACTTTTGGGTTAACCTCGCCTACTTTGTAAGGACTTTTGACTTACCCTCACTCATTCTTCAGACTTTTGGCCTTGTCTCACCCATTCTTAAGGACTTTTGGCTTTTCCTCACCTATTCCAAGGGACTTTTGGCACAACCTCACCCATAAAGAGCATTCTCACAATTCAAAAGCAATTTAAGAAGCATAATGGTACCATAGCATCAAACCAATAGCTATAGGCATGTCTTATGATTTAAGCACACATATAAGCATTCAATGACAATCAAACAACCAAGAAATATATATAAGAAAGGATGGAGAGCTACCTTGGTTCAAGAAGCACAATTTTCTTCCTTGAACTTTACTTCCCCCTCTCGACTTCACACCTACACCTAGGAGGGGCTTGGTTTGCTTAGCCTAGATACATCAAACTAGACACAAATACATCAATGGAACCATCTCTAGCTTCACATAAACTCTACATAAGTTTTTTCTAGTTTATGCCATGGTTATGGTTCCATATAAGGGCATAATGAAGCAACTCCTATAATCCATGATCTTGGCTCTAATTTCTCACTCAATCTATGTCACATAACTCTATTTAAAGTCATTAGAGCCATCAGAACTCAATCCAAGAAGCCAAGCATCAAGTTTCTTCTTTATGCCTAAAGGAACCTTGTAATATCCTATGATTTAGAAATCCAAAATAATTCTTAAAGAGTAAAATGAATTACTTATAGGGAGTCACGCCCCAAGCGAAAGCCAGTAGGAACTATGAGAAATCAAAATCAAAATCATTTGATTTATGAATGAGGACCCCAGAGTAAAGTGAACTAAGGCTAATTGAGACTTGGACGTTAATTAGAATATCTAAAAATATAGTTAAGAGTCTCAAGATAACTTGAAATCGAAGCCAAAACAGCCAAACAAAGAGTTAGAGACGCTAGTGGCATTTTCGTGATTTTGGCTAACTTTAGAAAACTCAAAGGAGGGAGTTTTAAAAGGAAAAATCGAGTTTTTAAGGTTTTCAAAGGGCTTAAAAGCTATAAGAACTCCTTAAATGGTCAAAACCCATCTAGTTTACATTTTAGAGTATCAATTGACAGCATCTTTAACCAAATCATTCGGTAATATTTTAAATCCAATTTGAGGAAAACCAAAAGAATTTTATCAATTAGAGAACCTAAATTTTATGAGGAAAAAGACGATTCTCAAAAAAGATTTGAAATGAGCTCAAATGGAGAAACTAAAGTTTAAGGACATAGTTGAAATTTTGGAAAATGTTATAAGTGAGCTCCACCCCTTATATATCATATCCCACTTCTGCCTCCTATCTAAATTGACATTTCTTTTGTCTAAAATAGATTCAAGGGTAGCTCAAGGTGGTGCACCAGGTGGGGGAGCAAGGAGAAGAAAACCCAAGCAAGAAAGGGTAAGAAATTCACACTTTTTCATGTCTTCTCCTTCACTAAACTTCTTCTTCTCTTTCTCCTCTCTCTTCTCATGGCTTTGATGTTTTGAAAGGAGGTGTTCTATGACTGGTTTAGTAGAGGGAAGGAAGAGTTTGGAGGAAATTTTGGAAGCCTAAGAAAGCTCTCTTGACAAGCTTTAATATAAGGTAAGAAACCATGGCCTAACTTGCTTCTTTTTGGTTCTCTTTTTCTTGAGTGTTTCAGCTAGAATTAGAGCACCATGTAGGGAGTTTGATTTTGGTCCCAACATGATAGAGAAAGGGGTTTTGAAGCCTAAGGAATCATATGGAAGCAATAGAACTTAAAAGAGGCTATAGATAACAAGTTGTGAAAATTAGGGTTTTAATTGCACCTAGAAATTTATAAAGCTTTCTCGTGATGATTTAGATTGTATAAAATCATGTTTGACTTCGCAAGACATCTAAGAAGCTTTATGGATGGCAAATTCCTTAAGAAAACTAAGAAAACTCCATGGGTTTTCCACCTTGATATGTGTCTCAGCCAAGGAGAGGATTATACACCAAGGGAGAGTTTTCTTTTATTCCAAGGTACAAATGGCCTATAAATGAATAATAGACACCAAAGGAACCATTGGTTTGAATTTAAGAACCATAGTTTGGAAGTTGAGAGTTTAAGATTCCATTATACATAAAAAAGTAACTTGGTGTTAGGCTCCTTGATTTGAGTTTGGAATAACTCTAATAAGCTTAAATAGGGTCATATGACTTAGATTAAGAATTGAAGCCAAGATAATAAGTTATGTGAGTTGCTTCATTATGCTACTATATAGAGTCATATGGATGCCTAAAGCTAGAAGTAGCTTATATAAGGCTTGTGTGAGGCTAGATATAGTTCCATTGATACCTTTATGTGTTGTTTGATGTGTTTAGGCCAAGCAAATTAAGTCTCTCCCAAGTATGCGTGTAAGGACGAGAGAAGAAAGTGGGAAACCAAGGACAAAAAGTGGTGCTTCTTAAGAAAGGTAGCTTTCCATCCTTTTTTGTATGCATTTTCTGGTTATTTAATTGTCATTGAATGCTTGTGTGTATGTTTAAATCATAAGACATGCTATTAGCTATTGGTTGATGCTTTGGTACCATTATATCTTTTGAATTATGTTTTGAATGTGAGATTGCTCTTTATGGGTGAGGTTGTGCCAAAAGTCTTTTAGAATGGGTGAGGTGAAGCCAAAGGTCTCTAGGATGGGTGAGACAAGGTCAAAAGTCTCTTGGAATGAATGAGGCTAAGTCAAAACTCCATAGAAAGTTAGTGAAGGTAATCCAAAAGCCCTAAATAATAGAGTGAAGCTTGACCAAAAGTCCCTAGAGCATAATTTTTGATCTTGACATGTTTAGTAATATTGAAATCATAATTTAAATAGTTCTTAAAAGTGTTTAGTGCATACTTGTATTCTTTAACATGATATTATGCTATGTATGCTTACTTGAAGGGTGAAAGAGCTATTGGAATTCTTTGAATCTCACTCTCCTCCACTTTCCATCTAACTTTGTTTAGGTGAAGTTCATAGAGCAAAGAATGGGAGTCATGGAGCACAAATGATGCTACTTTGACAATGGAATAGGATTTTGTGTAAATTGATGTCAGAGTATGTACGTCTAAGCTACTTATGAGTTGTAAACCTTTCATCATATGCAAAAGTACATGAATATGTTATATGTAATTAATATGAAGCCAAAGGTATGAAAATGTATGATTTTGACATCCTTTACCTGTTATGATGCTTCTATAAGGATTTGGACATGTGGGGTAGTGAATTTGAGTTCTATAAGGATTCAGAACTATTATGATACTTCTATATGCTATGTTTTTGCTTTTGGATATACTCAAATGGTCATGGTATACTTGGAAGGCTTTTTGGTGCAATTTGACCCCATTATGGTCCCAAATAAAGCCATATTTTGCCCTTAAACCAAGACTAGACCAAATGAATGAATTTTGGCATGAAATTTGGCAAGCATATAGATCTCATTGAGAGTGTTTCATAGAGCTAAGAGAAATTGTTTTTGAGTTATGTAGAATATCTTATGATTTTTCAAAGTTGGCTAAATTATGTAGAAACTATCATGGTACTATTATTCTGGATAGTCTAGTTTTTAGTGTCTTTAAAGAGATAAATGAAGTTCAATGCTCATGAATTTTTACAAGCATATAGTTGGTATCATAATATTTTTATAGTTACTAAGATCACTCAAATTGGAGCTCTGTAGAGGGAGATATGAATTTTTGAATTGTTTAGTCTGCTGCAGAATGAATTCCAGACCCCAGTTTCTGTTCCATTAGTTTTTGTGTGTGAAATGATCTTGTTTTGATAAAAAAATTTTACAGTAGTAAGAGAATATCCTAAGCTTTCTAAAAGGTCATAATTTGTATGTTTCAGAACTTTCTATAATTAATTATGAATTTCTAAAGTTCTAAACAGAATATGGAATGGCATTTAAGTTCTCCTCTTGACTAGTTTTAAGGTATATGCTCTAAACTCGAATTACATTTTACACTATGAAATTCGAAACCTTGTCAAAAGGTTTTCTGCTAGTAGCACAAGGTCTTTTGGTAGTAAGTTATAGTATATGATATATGTGATTGTGTTGTAAATCTAAACTTCTAACTTTCAAAATATGGTTTCTAAATTCAAACCAATGGTTCTTTTGGTGTCTATTATTCATTTTTAAGTCATTTGTATACTTGGAATTAAGAAAAACTCTCTCTAGGCACATAATCTTTTCTTTGGTCGAGATATGGAGCATATTGAGAGCCTATGAGGTTTCCTTCTATTTCCTAGGCAATTGGCCAATCGTGAAGCTTCTTAGATGTCTTAAGAACTCAAACATGGTCTTAGATAGTCTAAATTACTATTAGAAAGCTTTATAAATTTCTAGGTACAATCAAAACCTAAAATGCCATAACTTGTTCTGTATAGGTTCTTTTTGAATCCTAATTGCTTCATATGATTCCTCTTGCTCCAAAACTCCAAATCCTATCAAGTTTGGATTGAAATAAAACTTTCAACACATGATCCCTGCTCTGGCAAAAATGAAGGAGACAAGAAGAAGCAAAGAAGAAGCACTTTAACCATGCTTTCTTACCTTATTTGCAAGCTTTTCAAGAACACTTTCTTATGCATCAAAGCTTGCCTTCAAACTCTCCATCTCCTCTACTAAACTAGTCATAAAATATGCCAAATAAATCATCAAAATCCTAAGAAGAGAGAGGAGAATGAGTTTATTGAAGGAGAATGCATGAAAAAGTAAGGAATTCTTACACTTTTTTGCTTGGATTTCATTCTCCTTGCTCCCTTACTTGGTGCGCCACCTTGAGCTGCCCTTGAATCTATTTTGGACTAGAGAAAGGTTGATTAAGAGGGGGCAGAAGTGATGTAACACCATAAATTTCTAGCTTGTCTCATGCTATTTCCATGCCTTATGGCATGCATTTCACAAGGAAGCAAGAAAATGGCATTAAAATAATGAATATATTTTGCATTGTATAAAGGATAAATTTTTTACTCGGTGTCCCGTGGACCATATGGACTTATTCATCTCATTCTCATATACACAATTACAACTCATAACCATTCCAAGAAGTGGCCTAAAACTCGTGCAAGTAAATGGAATACATGAAATTCATTGGTGTAGCCAGAATTTCTAGGTTACTGTCATAAATGAAAAATCATAACTAATTCTAGAAAAATTGATATCATGCATACTTTACCATATTAGAAATTTAAAGATGTATAATTTATGATAAAAACATATCCAGATCATAAAAAGGGTTGCTAGCCACCAAAAATTAATGGAATAGTACATGAGGTTGACTGTCATTACTAGTACTATCCTCAAATTTCAAAAATTCATATCTCCCTGCTCAAAGGTTCAATTAGGGTGATCTCAGTGGTCATGGAAAGCTTATTATGTATAGTTTATGTTTGTAAAATATAATGAGCATTGGACATCATTTGGCTCTCGAATGACACAGCCTAAGTTACTAACCAAATGAACAGTGTTTGCATTAGTTTAACAGAAAAAATGCCAAATTTGAAAAATCATAATTAATTCCATAGAGCTCCAAATAATCTGCTCTTCATCTTAACAAAAAGCTCTAGATAAGATCTATATGCATGACAAATTTCATGGGAAATTCATTTATTTGGTTAAATCTTGATATTGGGTTACGAAATGGCTCATTTTGTGTCATATAAGGGGTGCAAATGGTCCATTTTGAGTTTTAAGGTAGCCATGACCATTTGAGTACATAGGAATGCACCAAAATGGCTTTCTAAACTTGTCTCAAAGGTACATAAACCAAAAATTTTTAAAATCACTCTCTCACCCTAAGTCGTAGCATGCACACACTTTCTATTGCCATCTAATACTCAAAAACTATATTATCATTCATTTGGCATCAAACTTAATACATACATCAAATATATGAGTATTTACACATGTTCAAATGATTGCATAACAATTCCATCATCGGATTACATCATATTCCATTTATATGGTTACAAAAGAGACAAAACTAGACACTTTGATGTCAATCTCTTATCTCCTAACTTGGTGGCTTCCATTACCTTGTTCATTTCCTCCACCTAGCATGTTAAGACATTGGAGAGGAGGGAATGAGATTCAAAGAATCCCAATAGCTCATCTCTCTTTCAATCACACATAAAGAATGCAATTCAAGTCTAAAAAATACATGCAAGAGCATAATAAAATCTATGATCATTCAAGAAGCATTCTTAGCATTTGAACAAGTCATACAAAGCATACATAGGCTTGCCAAGTAAGTGGATTAGCCTCACCCATTCTCTTATGGATTTTGGATTTGCCTCACCCACATTCTCTAAGAGGTTTTGATTCAACCTCACTACTGGGAGACTCTTTACTTTGTCTCAACCATTTTTAAGGATTCTTGGTGAACATCCTTGCCATGGCTAAGGGTTCTTGGCCTCACTACACTCAAGCAAACCCAAGCAAATACACTAGGCATCATTCAAACATATTACAACATTATGGTACCATGGAACAAAGGCATCTGCTAGAACACTTTTTATGCTTCAAAATACACATACATACATTCAAAGACAAGGTAAGCACACATTCATGCATGAGAGAAACAGGAGAGAGCTACCTTTGCCACACAAGCACACTTTTTCTCTTGGAATTATACTCCCTTCCTCGCCCACACACTTACAATGATGGGAAACTTGTTTCTCTTGGCCTAAACACATAAAATAGGAACAAATTATGCTCTTGGAATCATTCTCAAGGCCACCTATCTACTTGGAACTCTAACTATGTTTTATGGTTCACTTATGGTTCCTAAATGCACCTAATGAAACAACATCCATCAATTGAGTTCTAAGCTTCATTCTTTCCTTTCATTTATGATTTTTGACTCCTTTTAAGCCTCTTGGAGTCATCACACAATTGAGACAAGGAGCCTAACTAGATGTTGCTTCTTTAGGTCATATTATGGAAGCTATAATGCCATCTCACTTTCTATGATTTCTAAAATTTTTCTAAAGCTTCCTCTCATCCTCTTCCATCCTATATGACTCAAAAAAAGCTTAGAACAAATTAAAACTACCCCTAGGTATCCCAAGTACACTAGGCCATGGCTATGCTCCTTAAGGCTACTCTTGGGGTTTGCTTTGTTTTCTTGGTGAAAGATGCATATGGGGAGTCTTATAGGGATCTTAAGAGCTTATCCAAATAGTCATTTAGGCTTAGGAATTATTGTATCAAATCAGATTTTACAAAGGACACTTGAAACCTTAAGTTTTCTATCTTGATTTTCCATGGTTCTTTTATTGTTTTCTTTGCATATTCTTATTCTCCACACACAATTCCCTAAGATTAACCCTTGGCTCTACCCAAAATCCATGTCTCCTTGAAGCTTCCTATGTTGGACGAACCAAGGAAAGAAAGGGAGAAGAAGTAGCTACCATAAGAATGAAGATTTACCTTGTTTCCTTGATTCTTCTTGCTTGTCTTTCACTTTCCTTGGCTTCCTCACCTCAAATCCAAAATTTTCCCTCTGTTCTACCCTAAAAAAAGATCCAAGAACTTCAATAAAACCATAGGAAAGGAGGGGAAATGGAGAAGAAGAAGTTTGCTAAAGAGAAAGTATGAAAAAATTAAGAAAATCCATACCTCTTCCTTGTTTTTCTCCTTCCTTTCTTCTCCTTCTTGTGCGCCTCACCCTTAGGGTTCTTTTTCTAATTTAGGGCAGAAACAAAGTGAGCTAAATGAAGGAGGAGGTGGGCTGTGACACACATATATAGATAGGTTAGGAAGAACATTTTAAAAATTTCAATTTTGTCTCTTCCTCTTGACATTTTCATTTCTGGTTCATTTTAGCTTCTTTTTTAGAACCGTCTTTTCCATTATAAAATTTAATTTCCCAATTTAATAAAATGCCTTTGGAATTACTCAAATTGGAGCTAAAACTTTTTCAAATGAATCTATCAAAGTTTAAGTCAACTGATGTTGAAAAATATCCACCGGAGGGGTTTTAACTGTCTTGGGGCTTCCAATAGTTTTCAGGGCCTCTGAGAACCCTAGAGAAGTCAAAACTTTCATTTAAAAAGCATTCCTTTCAGAATTCCAAAATTTGCTCAAAATTATGAAAATGCCATTATGTTTCATCAACATTTCGTTACAATTCGTTTCTTCATTCCAGATCCATTTTTCTTTCCATCTAAGCCTGGAATTCTCATTTTTAGGAGTCTAAAATGCTACTTAAATTTTTTAGGATCTTAACTAATTCATTTCAGGGAACTTTCTTTGAAAATGTATCCATTTCTGTCATTTGATGAAAACTGAGCATTACAAGTAGGACGTGATTTAAGGGGGCTAGGGGTTCATTTACAATATTTTTCAAAATTTCAATATAGTCTCTCATCTTGGATCTTTCTATTTGGGCTTATTTCAACTCTTTTTTGAAAACTGTCCTTTCCATCATAAAAATTAGGTCCTCTAATTTATGAGATATTTTTGATTTCATCCAAATTGGATCTTAAACCTTACCAAATGATTTGATCAAAGTTTTGGTCAACTGACACTCTAAAATGCAAACTGGAGGGGTTTTGACCATTCTAGGGATTCCTAGATTTTTAAAGCTTCTAAGAACCTTGGAAAACTCAACTTTCCCATTTAAAAATTTTTCATTTGAGTTTTTTAAAAGTTACCCAAAATCACGAAAATGCCACTAGCCTTTGTAACTTTCTAGTTGGCCATTTTGGTTTCAGTTCTTGGTTAACCTTAGGCTCTAATTCACATTTTAAGATACTCTAATTAACATCATAATCCCATTTAGACTTAATTTGCCTTGCTTTTAGGGTGTTATTGTTTCAGTTTATCGGGTTTAGTTCAATTTTAGATTATTGGGTATTACATTTCACCCTTTCTAGAAATAAATTTTGTCTTTAAAATTTAAGATACATACCATAGCTGAAAAGCTAGGGATACCATCTCCTCATATCATCTGTCAGTTCCCAAGTTGCTTCTTCAAATGATAGACCCTTCTAGACCACTTTCACTAGGGGAATATTCTTGTTTCTCAGCTATTTAAGCTTGGCATCAACAATTCTCTTCTGTGCCACCACATAGGAAAAGTCATCCTGTAATTGAATATGCTCATATTCTATGACATGTAAGGGATCTGGTAAGTACTTTTCAATTGGGAGACATGGAATACATTATGGATTTGGGCTAGGTTAAGAGGTAAAGTAATATGGTATGCCATGGGTCTAATACTCTCAAGGATCTCAAATGGACCAATATACTTAGGACTGAGCTTCCTTACCTTAATAAACCAACCTACACTAGTCACTGGAGGCACCCGAATGAATACACAATCTCTAGTCTCAAACTTTAATGGCCTCCTTCTATTATTAGCATAGCTTTTCTATCTACTTTGAGCTATAAGAAGTTTCTTTCTAATCAATTCTATTTACTTGGTGGTTTGATCTACTATCTTAGGCCCTATCAAACTCCTCCCACCTAGTTCAATCCAATACAGGGGTGACATACACTTTCTGCCATACAAAGTCTCATAAGGGGCCATTAGAACACTAGAATGGTAACTATTATATGCAAACTTAGCTAATGGCAAATATGCATCCTAGTTATCCCTCATTTCTAGGACATACACCCTTAACATATCTTCTAAGGTCTAGATGGTCCTTTCAATCTGACCATTTGTTTGTGGGTAATATGTAGTACTAAACCTCAGTCTAGTCCCTAAACATTTTGTAATGACCTCTGGAAGTTCAATGTGAACCTAGGGTCTCTATCTGATACTATGCTATTGGATGCTCTATGAAGTCGCATGATTTCTCTTATATACAACTAGGCTAGTTTATTTAATATATAAGTCTCCCTGATAGCTAAAAAGTGTGCAGACTTCGTTAACCTATCAACAATTACCTAGAGAGTATCATGTCCAGTGTATGTCATGGGTAACCCTATAATAAAATCCATAGTTGTATTATCTCATTTCCATTCAGGGATATCTAAGGATTATAATAACCGAGCTAGTCTTTGATGTTCTACTTTCACTCTCTAACACACTAAACATCTAGCCACATAATTGGCTATGTTACTCTTCATTCCTGGCCACTAAAATATTTTTTGCAAATCCTGATACATCTTAATGGCACTTGGATGGATAGTATGCTTGCTCTTATGTGCCTCTTCTAATTTTTTTCTCTCAGTTAGATTTAATTAGGTACACAGATTCTATCTTGGTATACTATCATACCCTCCTTAAACATAATGAATTATGAGGTTCTATCCTAGGAAATTTCACTTTTAATTTGTCTTAGGAGCTCATCTTCTTTCTGGGCATTTATGATCTGGGCTCTCAAATCATTCTTTATTCAAGTTTCACTCAAATATAACTCACCCAATATCATGTGACAAGAGATATTCATATCTATAATGTAACACCTTACTAACTACACTCTAGTTTATCTCTCTCCAGGCTTGACTCCATATGATTTCCCAGAAAACTGACTGAAACCGTGGTATTTTACTACTTAAAATCGGGGTTTAACCGGTCGTATTTTGCCCCGTGGGTCCCGTGAACCCATCATTCACATTCTCTACTCAAACACCATTTATACAACTTGTACATAGTCTCAAACAACTCACAAACCACGGGTAAGAAGCCAAAAACTCAGAAACTACAATTTCTCAATCAGGCCCATAAATCACATTTCTGGCTCCAACTTTGGAAAATCACAACTAATTCTAGAAAAATGGGAATCAAGCAAATCATAGCTCTCTGGAAAGCTTGGGATGTTAACTTCACATAAAAATAACTCCCAGCCTCAATCTCAACGTTTCGACGCTCATTGACATTGAAATAGAAACAGATGTCCAGCTGTCCCTGATACTGGTGCAGTTTACTGTTATGAACTTCGGAAATTCGTAATTAAATCCACAAAAATCCAATCAGGGCAAACTATACCAATTTGGAAAGCTACTGATGTTAACTAGAGGAAAAAAATAAGTCCAGATCCGTTCAGGAGTTCTAAGACCTCGAAAACCGATAAAACAGTAACGAAGGTCAGAAACTTCCCTGCTGCTGATACAGAACTTCAGTAGATCGTTTCTCTCTCTACAGACCTCCAATTAAGGTGCTTCCAGTTGGTATAGATCACTGTGGATATCTAGTTTATTATCCTAAAGTTTCATGACATTTGGACATCATTTGGTCTATGGATAACATGGTTTCATTTTCAGACTCAATGAACAGTACCATGACTAAAACATTGAAAATCCCAATTTCAACAATTCATCAAATATTCTCTAGACCTCCAAATATTACCCACTTTAGCTTCCCAAGAAGCTCTCAATAGACTCTAGAAGCATGCCAAATTCCATACCAAGAAGAGCTCATCCGGTCATACTTTGACGGAGCTCACCCAAATGGCAATTTTAGCACCACATGGGGTTCAAACGGGTCTAAATGACCTCCCACATGTGCTAACCTCTATTGGACAAATTTAAAAGTACAAACATAGCATATATGAATTATCTAAGTAATCCAAATCATCATACATTTCAATTTCACTATGCTATGGAAGAGAATACACTATTTCACATAAGCCTCCAAAGGCCAACTTATACATTCTCATTACTTTAACCCTTTATATCATCCATACATCAATTGTACATACATTACATGTGCTCATATAGTTACAACTCCAAAAAGAATAGGTGCACTTTCATTTTGGCACCTTATACAGCAAAATAGCCAAAAAGCTATACATCATTCTAACTATGCTCTTCTAGGCTCCGTGAGGTGTGCTCGCCTCTCCTTGAACACCACCTGGATAATAGGATGGGATGGGAAGGGGGTGAGATTCGGGAGAATCTCAATAGCTCATACTCATTCAAGATGCAATCAAGGCATATACTAGTCAAACATACAAACAAATCATCATAACACAACATATGTGTTTCATGCCATGAAATCATACTAATGCCAAGACTAGGCTCTAGGGCCTTTCGGTCTAGCCTCACCCGAGCTTTAGGACTTTTGGATCGGCCTCACCCTTGGTTTAGGGACTTTTGGCTCCTCCTCACCCGTCTCAAGGGACTTTCGGCACCACCTCACCCGAGCGATTTCCACAATCATATCATAAGCATATTGGTACCGATACATCAAGGCAAAATCAATGGCATATCTCATCATACAAGCACATACACAACATATAATGACTATTACACAACCAAGAATGCAACAAGAAAAGAGTAGAGAGCTACCTTCTCGGATTACACAAGTCTTCCCTTTCAATTTCTCCTCTCCCTCCTTGATTTCACACTCACAACAAGGTGGAGTTTCTTCCTTTGAGCCTAGGCATAACAAGAGCATCAAATCATTCTCTCATAGCTTAAATAACTCTCACAAGCTAAAAGAGACTCTTCATCAAGTTAAACCCTCACTACCCTTACAGATCTAGGGATTCTCTCTCTAGAACTCTGCTCATTTTCCTTCCTCTCTCAAGCCCTCAAAGAAGAAAACATGGAAGAAGAAATGAAGATAAATGCGTTCTACCCTTCTTCTAGAGTAGTTTTCCCACTTCCCTCTTCTAAACCTAACCCAAAACAACTTCTAAAACCGTAGAAAGAGAAAGCAAAAGGAGGAGACAACAAGCTAAGGAGAAAAGCTAGGGAAATCTAAAGATTACTCACCTCTTTGCTTGATCTCCTTGCTTCTCTAGGTCTCTCTCTCTCTCCTCAGCTCTTTCTCTCTCCTTGGTCGAAGCTCAGGTCGGTTCTGAGAGAAAGGAAGAGTTTAGACTCTTTTAAAAAGTCAAATCTCTCTTTTCACGCTTTTTCTGGACCGCTCTCGCTATAGCGAATCATCATCCTCGCTACGGCGAGCTCGTGCAAGTTCCAGACTTTTGCCTTCGCTATGGCGTCGCTACGGCGAACTCGGCCTGTTCTAGACCTCTGCCTTCGCTATAGCGCCGCTATGGCGAGTAACTCCCTGGTTTCTGTATGGAATGTCGCACTCGCTACAGCTAGGAACATCTTCGCTATTGCGAGGAGGCATTCTCGCTATGGCGACTCTATTTCTCGCTATGGCGAGAAGACTTAGAAATTTTCAGCTCTCCGAAAATTTCCCAACTTCCTTTTTTCTCATTTTTCTCTCATTCCATTTCTGGTTATTACATTTAAACTTTTCTATGAGTTCTTGTTCCCTAATCATCATATGGGCTACATGAATAGATTTTCTACTAAATGCATCAGCCACCACATTGGCTTTGCTTGGATGGTAGTTTAAAGAATAATCATAATCTTTCAAGAATTCCATCCACCTTCTTTGTCTCATATTTAATTTCTTTTAGTCAAATAGGTATTTTAGACCCTTGTAGTCACTATAAATTTCTATTGTAGTACCATACAAATAAAACCTCCAGATTTTAAGGGCAAACACCACTGCAACTAACTCTCAATCATATGTATGATAATTCTCCTCATGAAGCCTCAATTGCCTAGAGGAATACGCCACTACTCTACCCTGTTGCTTCAACACACATCCTAACCCTTTTCTCGAGGTATCACTATAAACTGCAAATGGTTTACTAGGGTTAGGTATAATCAGTACAGAGGCAATGATCAATCGGCATTTCAACTCCTAAAAGCTCCTCTCACATTTATCATCCCATACTAAAGGTGTCTCTTTCCTAGTCAGTCTTGTCAATGGAAAGACTATCTGAGAAAAGCCCTAAATAAAACTTCTATAATATCCTGCAAAACCTATAAAGCTCTTAACCTCCGTGATGGTTTTAGGCCTATCCCATTGTAACACAACTTTTACTTTATGGGAATTAACAACAACCCCCTCTTGTGATATTATGTGACCTAAAAAACTCACCTTGGTTAGCCAAAATTCACATTTACTAAGTTCGGCATATAACTTTTTATCTCTCAAGGTTTCTAGGACTATTCTCAGATGTCTTTCATGCTCCTCAAATGATCTGGAGTATACCAACATATCATCAATAAAGACCACAACAAATTTATCTAAATATGGTCTGAATACCTTGTTCATGTAATTCGTAAATACAACTGGCGCATTTGTCAGGCCAAATGGCATCACTAGGAACTCATAATACCTATAACTAATTCTAAAAGGCCATTTTTCGGATGTCTTTAGCTCTAACCCTCAACTGATGGTACCCAAATCTAATGTTTATCTTAGAAAATACAAATACCCTAGCTAATTAATCTAATAGATCATTTATTTTTAGGAGGGGATATTTGTTCTTGATGGTAATGTTATTCAATTCTCTATAATCTATACACAATCTCCAGCAACAATCTTTTTCTTTCATAAATAATACCAAAGCTCTCTTGGGTGACACACTAAGGCATATGAACCCTTTCTCTAACAGTTCCTCCATCTGCTTCTTCAGCTTAGCAAGCTCAGTGGGAGCCATCCTATAAAGAGCTTTAGACACTAGTTTAGCCCCAGGCACTTCTATAGGGAACTCTATCTCTCTCTCAGGAGGTAGGCCACTAAAATCAAAATCTTTAAGGAAAACCTTCAAGAATTCCCCAACCATAGGGATCTCCTCTATCCCTTCCTCTAGACACTTTGATGTCAATCTCTTATCTCCTAACTTAGTGGCTTCCATTACCTTGTTCATTTCCTTCACCTAGCATGTTAAGACATTGGAGAGGAGGGAATGATAATCAAAGAATCTCAATAGCTCATCTCCCTTTCAATCATACATAAAGAATGTAATTCAAGTCTTAAAAATGCATACATGAGCATAATGGAAAGTGTGATCATTTAAGAAGCATTCTTGGCATTTGAATAAGTTATACAAAGCATACATAGGCTTGCCGAGTAAGTGGATTAGCCTTACCCATTATCTTCAAGGTTATTGGACTTGCTTCACCATTTTTCTTAAAGGCTTTGAACTAGGCCTTTCTCTTAAGAGACTCTAATCTTTGTCTCGACCATTCTCAGGGGTTCTTGGCTTCACCACACTTAAGCAAATCAAAGAAAATACATAACATGCTCTTTGAATATATACAACATCATAGTACCAGGACATATGAATGCATGCTAGAATACTTTCTCATAGCTTGAAATATACATACACGCATTCAAGACAAGACAAACATTCATCCATGCATGAAGGAAAGAGGAGAAGGCTACCTTTGTTGCAACCACACACTTTTCTCCTTAGAATTGCACTCCCTTCCTGGGCTGCACACTCACAATGATGTGAGGCTTATTGCTCTTGGCCTATATACATAAAATAAGTACCAATCATGCTCTTTGAATCATTCTCAAAGCTACCTAGTTACTTGGTACACTAACTTTGTCTTATGATTCATTTATGTTTCCTAAGCATACCTAATAAAGCAACATCCATCGTTTGAGTTCTAGGCTCCATTCTTTCCTTCCATTTATGATTCTTGACTCCTTTTAAGCCTCTTGGAGTAATCACACAATTAAAATAAGGAGCTTAACTAGGTGCTGCTTCTTTAGGCCATAATATGGAACCTATAATGCCATCTCACTTTCTATGGTTTCTCAAATTTTTTCAAGGCTTCCTCTCATCCTCTTCCATTATATATGACTCAAAAATAAGCTTAGAATAAATTAAAACTATCCCTAGATGCCTTAACTACTCTAGGACAACACTATGCTCCTTAAGGCTACTCTTGGAGTTTTCTTAGTTTTCTTGATGGAAGATTTATTTGAGGAGCCTTTTAGGGATCTTAGGAGCTTATCCAAACACTCATTTAGGCTTAGAAATTATTATATCAAATCAAATTTTACAAGGGATACTTAAAACCCTAGGTTTTCTATCTTGTAATCTAATGGCCCTTTTGTTATTTTTTTTTTTTTGCATATTCTTGTTCTCTTTCCTTAAATTCCTAAGATTCATCCTTGGTTTAGCTAGAAACTTAACCCCTTAGGGTTGGTCTTATGTAGGTTAAACCACCCATAAGAGAAGGAAGGAGGAAGATTAATAAGGAGGTGACAAAATACTTTGATTTCCTTGATTCTTTTTGCTTATTTTTCACCTTCCTTGGCTTCCTCACCTTAAATCTGAAATTTCCCCTCTGTTCTACCCTTAAAATAGATTTAAGAACTTAAATAAAACCATAGAAAATAAGGGAAGATGGAGGAGGAGGAGTTTGCTAAGGAGAAAGCATGAAAAACCAAGAAAATCCATACCTTTTCCTTGTTTTTCTCCTTCCTTTCTTCCCCTTCTTGTGTGCCTCAAACCCCTAGCTCTTTCTTTGATTTAAGGTAGAAACAAAGTGAGCTAAATGAAGGAGGAGGTAGGGCATATCCTTATATATAGCTAGGTTAAGGAAGAAATTTTCAAATTTTCCAATTTTGTCCCTTCGTCTTGGCATTTTCATTTCTAGTTTGTTTTAACTCCTTTTTTAGAACCATCTTTTCTATTATAAAATTTGGGCCCTGGGCAACTCAATTTTGCCATTCAAAAATCCCTCCTATGAGAATTCCAAAATTTGCATGAAATTACAAAAATGCTAGCATTTCATCAACATTTTGTTACAATTCGTTTCTTCATTTTAGCTCTATTTTTCTTTTCGTCTAAGCCTAGGATTCTCTTTTTTAGGAGTTTAGAATGCTACATAAATTTTTTAGGACCTTAACTAATTCATTTTAGGAGACTTGCTTTGAAAATGTATTCATTTATGTCATTTTGATGAAAATCGAACATTACAATTCTCCCCCCTTTTAAATAAATTTCATCCTCAAAATTTGGATAACATATCTCATGGAAAGAGCTTTAGATACTTCTTTCTCATCTCTTCCTCCAGCTCCCAGGTAGCTTCTTCAAGAGATAACCCTTTTCAAGCCACTTTTACTAGTAGTATCGTCTTATTCTGTAACTGCTTGAGTCTAACATCCACGATCTGATCTAGTGATACTATATATGATAAATCGCCCTATAACTGTACATTTTCATACTCTATGACATGTGAGGGGTCAGGCTGGTACTTTTTGAGCTAGGATACATGAAATACATTATGTACTTGGTCAGGTTTAGGGGAAGGGCAAGTCTATAGGCTACAAGTCCTACTTTATTAAGAATCTGGAATGGACGACCTATCCCTGTGACTAGAGACACTCTATTAAGGACATGGTTTCCAACCTCAAACTCTAATAGCCATCTACGTTTGTCTATATAACTTTTCTGTCTACTCTAGGGCATTAGCAATTTCTTCCTTATAGTCTCAATTTGTCTGGAGGTTTGGTCCACTAACTCTAGGCCTATTAGGCTTTGCTCTCCTAACTCAACCTAACACACCGGAGACTTACGTTTCCTCCCATACAATGCCTCATACGGTGCCACTTGAATACTTACATGATAACTATTATTATAGGCAAAGTCTGCTATAGGCAAGTATGTATCCTAGTTTCCTCTCATCTCTAGAACACATGCCCTCAACATATCTTTTAGGGTTTGGATGGTTCTCTTCATTTGTCCATTTGTCTATGGGTGATAGGTTGTGCTAAATCTAAGCTTGGTACCTAGAGCATTCTATAATGATCTCCAGAAATTTGAAGTAAACCTGGGATCTCTATCTGATACTACGTTCCTAGGTACACCATGTAATCTAACTATCTCCCAGATGTACAGCTAGGCTAATATATCTACAGTATAAGTGGCTTTCATGGCTAAAAAATATTCTATCTTTGTTAATCTATCGACTATTACCCATATAGCATTATGCCCTGATGATGTCTTAGGCAAACCCATGACAAAATCTATAGTTACACTATCTCATTTCCACTTTGAAATGTTTAAGGGTTATAGTAACCCAGCTAGTTTATGATGTTTTATTTTAACTCTTTGACATACTAAACATTGGAAACATACTCTGCTATGTCTGTTTTCATTTTAGGCCACCAAAACATTTTCTTTAAATCATGATACATTTTATTACTGTCTGGATGAATGGTGTACTTGCTTTTATGAGCCTCATCTAATATTCTCTCTCTGATCTCTATATTTCTAGGCACATACAGCCTATTGCTATATCTTACTATGTCATCCTCAAATAGATTGAACTATTGAATGCTACCCTGGGCTATCTGGAACCTAATCTTACTTACATGGTCATTCGCGCAACCCTCAAAATAAAACTAGGTTGATAAAATATGCAATTGGTAGCACAACCTAGGTCATCTCCCTTGGAATTGGAGTTCAATGTTTAATTGAGTTTTTCAAATATTAAAAGACTCTAAAAATTCCTAAATTAGGGGGGTTTTGATTTACTTAAACTATTTAAAATAAAATTGAATTAAAATTCCTAATTGCTATATAATTATATGAATTATGGTTGAAAATAGGCTTGTGACTAGCTTTGGATTCGTCTCTTGGTATCCACTATCCTTATCCTAATCCAATTGTGATTAATTTTGGCCTAAAAGTCCCTAATTGTGTTCATAACAAATTATCTTGGGCTACCACTCAAGATTCAAGAGATTAATAATCCAACGTTGAATTGAGACCTCAATCTCGCATTAAATTGTTAAATCTTGTCTTTAAGATCAATGAACACTCAATTTGATTGATTAACTAATTGATTAGCCTCTAAATCATCATCCTAAAATGTTTAATTAACCAACTAAACATTAAGGAATCCTCAAATTAAACATTCAAACACATAATCTCACTCATGTATTTTATCGAACACCTTCGAAGCATACATGGGAAATTAAATAATATTGAAATTAATCAATGTCTAATTAGATCAATTAATCAACAAAAAGACTTCCTAATTAGTATCTAACCAACCACTAATTACAATTACACAAATTCCCCATCAAATATAACTTAACCAAGATGATATATGAAAGAGAAAAAGTGTAGGAAAATAAAGAAATCCTTAGCCAAAAATTCTATGTTCATCCATGGATTCAAGCTTGCACCAAGGATCTTCCTCCTAGCTAGCCATAGATGGAGATTAAAGCTTCATTGGAGATGGATGGATGGAAGATGGAATGGAGGAGAATGGAATGGGTGAAGGATGTAGAATGAATGGAATATGGCATGAATCTGGTGGATGGGCGAATGAATGGATGATGAATGGAATATGCGGCGTCTCCCCCCTGAATGAATGTAGCGTGAATAAATATATGGACGAGGGTTTCTGAAAATATGGAGACGTGAGATAGGTGGATTCGAATGGAGTGGATCAAGGGCGTGAATCACGTATTTGATGAATGGATTGGCGTGATTTTATTTCTCACGTGGTTTTTTAAGTGATTCCACGTGCTTCTCTTCAGCTCTTCACGAATTCATTCTTCCTTCTTGTGTTTATGAATGTGGGCCCCACTCCCTTTTATTTTATTATATTCCACATGTTCCTTCTACTGTTTTTGCAGCTTCTTCACGTTATCCACGAATCATGCAGCTCGTTCTCTCCCTTGTCGTGCAGCAGCTTGTGTTTGCTTCTTCTTATGCAGCCCCCTCTTCCTTCGTTTCTCAACCAGAAACATGGCTAGTTCCTTCTCAAGCTAGAGCTCACATTCTTCCACGATTTCTGCACGTATTATTTTCTCTTCTCCATGCATGTTTTGCCCAGTTCAGCATTGTTCTTCCACGTGATATATGCTCAGCTTCTTCATTGTGTTTTCTTCAGCTTCTGCATTGTGTGTTTGGCAGCCCTTCTCCCCTCTCCTTCTCAGCTCTTTCACGTTAGCTTTTCATGTTGAAACTGCAGCTCATGCAAGCTTCTTCGTCCAGCCCAGCACCCAACTCTTGCTTCTCTTCATTTGTTTCCACGTTGTTTCCTTCTTGCTTCTCGTACAACTGGACGTTGCTGCATGGTTCTGTTCTTCTCGCTGACGTTAAAACTGTGGCCTTGCCTCTTTGCCAGCCTCTGAAGTCTGAAAATCCAATCAATATTCAACAGTTTCCTCCTTCTCCAGCTAGCTCGAGCTTGCTTGCTTCATTTGTTTGCTTTGTTCTTAGCTAGCTCGAAGCTTCTCTTCTTCATGATTCTTCATTCCCATATTCTACCACTTCTTCTCCACGTTGCTTCCATTTCTGTTCAGCTGCTACCCCTACATGCATGGCTTTGTTTCCCTTCATGAATCACGTAGCTTCTCACATGTTGTTTAGCTCTTGATCCACTCATGAAGCTTTAATCATTTTCTAATTAATTTCTATCCTTAAAATTCCCATTACCCAACAAAAAATCTGCACAAATAGTAAGAACAATTCAATAGAAAAATTCACAAAATCATTTAAAGAACTTTATGCATTAAAATTCTAAAATCTTGTAAATAATTTCCTAAAATATAGAAATGGCTTCTAAAACAAAATCCTATCTAATTAAAGTCTTAAAGCCATATTTTATTATTAAAATGCCTATGTTTAGGAGAATAAAATAGATAGAAATATATGTTTATCAAATTCCCCCACACTTAAACCTTTGCACTCCTAGGCAAAGTTCAAGATCTAAAATAGGCTAGTGGATTAACAGTTGGGGAGTGAAAATGGGAAAGGAAAATGGAAAAGTCACAAGCTAGAGAATGGCCAAAACTTTTCAACACTTTAACAATCAAAACTAGCTCCACTTGCATCAAGAAATAAGCTCCATGGCAATTTCATTTGAAAAGAATGAATCAAAATGCATAGCCTTTCACATGGATTAGTGTTTACTCTCAACTCTCAAATGGTCAAGGTATGTGTATCACTTAAGTTCCACCTATCAAAGCCTCACTACCATAAGCTTGTCAAGCTTCTAAGTCTCCACCACCCATGCCAAATGCAAAGCACAAATCAAGAGGACTTTATTTAGAGTTGTAATGGGGCTAAGGAGATGACATAAATGGAAATTCGAGGAAAGACAAACAAATGGATACCTTAGAACTTCAAGAGCAATCAATGGAGATTTAGGATAGAGAATAATATGTTTCTAGGCCTTATTTCTGGCTAGCAATAGGCAACTACAACTCAATTTGAAACACTTTCTCCTTTTGATTTTCTTTTCTTCCTTTTCTTTTCTTTTCTTTGCTTTTTTTTTTGGCTTTTCTTTTGTTTTCTTTTTTTTCTTTTCTATCTCTTCTTTTCTTTGCATTTTTTTTTCTTAAGATAATTTCTTCAACTTTTAATAACCATGGCCTAAATGGGTGTAAGACACACATTCATCTATCCTGAACAAGTGTAGTGCTCCTTAAAGTTTCTAAGGCATCTTAAAACAAGGTGGAAAAATATTTGATGGTATGGGCTCAACAAGAAAATAAAATCAAGTCCAAAGTGGCTAAAACAATGGATAAAATGAATGTAAGGCTGGCTTTTTGGCTATTTAGCTATGAAAGAAATGAATGCCTTATCATTTTCATGCATGCAAATGCAAATGTGGTCTCAACAAAGAATCAAGATGAGTTCTAGAGTGAAAACAGTGATAGGTGAATACACACTAGAAATGAACAATTATGGCTCAAATCCTCACTAGCTAATGGCTATCAAATAATTCATTGAAATCAAATTCAATGCCACTTCACTTGAATCAAGACACAAGATTCATCACTAATCATGTCTAAGTGAATCCTAGCTATAACCATCTCAACTTGCAACTTTCACAGGAAAACTGAAAAGAAATCACGCTATTTTTCAAAAAATTTTCAAAAAAAAAAATTTCCAATTTTTTTTTTTTCAAAACAAGGGCAAGATAGAATAGAATGAAATAGCTCTCCCCCCCCCCCACACTTAAATATTGCATTGTCCTCAATGCCAGCACATAATCCAGTCAATAGATAAACAGCACAATATAAAGAGAGTGAAAGGAGAGAATACAACCGGATGAACTTGAATCGAAGATCTCAAGGTAGGCTCAGATTTCCATGTAGCTGGTTAGCAACCTTTTATTACCTACAAAATAAAGACAAACTGTAATGCAAAAAAAGAAAAAAGAAAACTACATCCTAAACTAAATAGAACTATATTAAATACTAACTAATCATACGTATCAAAAATTAAAATTAAAACTACTTTATTCCTTCTTAGCTGAATAACTTTAAGTCTAACCACTTTAAAGCATTTGGATTGATCATGCAGAGATGATTCATAGACTTCCTCAACCATCAGTAGTTTAGGAAAGTCATATTCAGCAATTTCACAAGCAAGAAAAGAAGAAAAATCAAATTTAAGACATTTAAAACCAAAGAAAAAAATTTAAAATCAAAACTTTCTAAAAATCTATCAAAGCCAATAAAATCTACTAGACTCCCATCAGTAAGAGTCACTGCATCAATAGAAAAATTTAATTGTAACTTCTCACAATCCTTTGAGTTCAAGGTGTCTGTCAGTTGCTTTTTCTCAGTTGGGAGAGTCAGTGGCTTGTTGGAAATTACTTTACCAATTTCAAGAATTTGTTCAGGACTCTCAACAAGAGAAATAGTATCTTCCCTGACCAAAGAGACATCAATAGGCTCACAAGATTCTAAACAATGATCAATAACAAAATTCAGTATCTCACTAGTATCAATAACAGCACAAGGATCAATCGGGTATTCAATATTAGTAGTATCACTATGCATGCTCTCATCAACACTAGTATGATAAGTAGAATCAATCTTATCAACAAATTTAGTGCAAAGAAAGGACTCTTTAGATTCAGTAAACTTATCAGACTCCAGAAATTCATTAATCTCAACACAGATAGGACATGTATGCAATTCATTACATAAACATTTAAGAGTTAATTATGATTCATCAACAAGAAGCTGCTCAACAATTTCATTGTCTATATAATTATCACATGCTACATTCATTGTTTCATCAGTCCTACCATCATAGGCTAGTGAGGAATCATACTAATTATATGTGAGGGACTCACTAGTTTCAATGAGAGAATTAATTTGAGAGCATTCATCGCATATAGTAGATTCAACATACACACAATCAAGAGATGCATTCAAATCAACTATATCACTTGGTTCAGATGGCATGCTATCCCTAAACTCAATAAATGCATCATCAATAGACTTATCAACTAATTCCAGACTAGGAATAGAATGATGATTATATCTTAAGTCACCCCCACACTTATCTACTGCCCTAGACTCAAAAGATTTATCATTGACGGGCTCAAAAATGAAATTTTCACTATGGTCACAACTAGGTGTAGACATACCAAGTGCATCAGTACACAATGATTCATGAACGAATTACCACAATTAACCAATTCAGGAGATTCAATGATAATTTCCTCATCAACTTCCTCATTATGCAATTTAGAATCAACAACATTGTATGCATCACAAATCACAGTGCTATCATGTATACTAGAATCAATTCCAACAAATTGTAATGTATTGAAGATGGAAGGATATTACCCAATAAATAGGATTCTTTCTCCTCTATACATTCCCTTCTAATTTGCTCTTCAATTAATTTAGTAGCACTTGAGGTGGGTTGATTCATTTGAAATCTTGAATCCTTCATGAGGTTATCTGCCATTTGCTGGTCTTGGAGCTTCAACCATTCAGTTCCCCGTTGGACCATTTGCTCCAATTGTTGGTTTTGAATAATACAAGCTTCCATTAGCTGCTCTTCCCAACTCTGTTCCCTTTGGACCTCTTGTTGCATATACCCCTCATGATAATTGTAATTATCATACTCTGGCTCTTGCCTATGGAAGGTGTGGTATGGCTCATAATTATGGTGGTAATTGGGGTGTACTCCATATGAATTGTGGTATGGTTGGTAGCATGGTTGTTGGACTTGTTGGTATTGTTGTGCGTGCCGTTCTTGTCTTTGTCTTTCAAGAAGATCTTTAAGCATTAACATGGCATCATCCAACTTCTGAGAAATCCTATGCTCTGCACAAGAATCATCGACACCTTGATTGGAATAATAATGATCCATTTAAAGCAAATAAAATGAGAAGCACAATTAAATTCAGCACAAGTAAAATCACTAACAAATTGTATTAAAATTAAGTCAAAATCAAGAAAATAAAATTCCAATGAAACTAAGACTTAATTAACTATCAAAAATACTCTTAAATAGAGGTTAATGACACAAAACCAACTCACAAAAAATAAAGAAAATAAATCCAGAAAAATTGAAAAGTTCAAAAAAAAATTCGAGAAAATACTAAAAAATTTGAAAAATGCCTCAAACGATGGAATTTGGCCAAACAATGGTGCACTTGACGCGTATTTTACTCAAAACACCTAAAAAGCTTGGAAAATAAAGTTTAAGAATTTTCTGGGTACTTTAAACAAAAATTTCAGCAAGCAGGACACTTGACGCGTAACACCAAAACTAGCCAATTCCAAGTTTAAAACAGAACAAAAACTAAGCTAAAATAGAACCAAAACAGAGCTAAAGCAAAACAAAAACACTTAGAAAACTTTCTCAAACAATTAAGACTCCAATTCCCCGGCAACGGCGCCAAATTTTGAGAGGCTCGTCGCGCAACCCTCAAAATAAAACTAGGTTGATAAAATATGCAATTAGTGGCACAGCCTAGCTCATCTCCCTTGGAATTAGAGTTCAATGTTTAATTGAGTTTTCCAAATATTAAAAGACTCTAAAAATTCATAAATTAGGGGAGTTTTGATTTACTTAAACTATTTAAAATAAAATTGAATTAAAATTCCTAATTGCTATATAATTATATGAATTATGGTTGAAAATAGGCTTGTGACTAGCTTTGGATTCGTCCCTTGGTATCCACTATCCTTATCCTAATCCAATTGTGATTAATTTTGGCCTAAGAGTCCCTAATTGTGTTCATAACAAATTATCTTGGGCTACCACTCAAGATTCAAGAGATTAATAATCCAACGTTGAATTGAGACCTCAATCCCGCATTAAATTGTTAAATCTTGTCTTTAAGATCAATGAACACTCAATTTGATTGATTAACTAATTGATTAGCCTCATATTCAATTCTTTCTATTCAAATAAATATTTAAGACTATTGTGGTCACTGTAAATTTCTATGGCTACCCTATACAAGTGGTGTCTCTATATTTTCAAAGCAAATACCACTGCAGCTCGCTCTAAATTATGTGTGAGGTAATTTTCTTTGTGTGGTTTTAATTGTCTAGAGGCATATGCTACTACTCAGCCTTTCTGCAAAAGCACACATCCTAAACCTTTCTTAGAGGCAATGGTTATAGACTACAAAAGTCTCTCTGGGGTCAGGTAGTACTAAAACTGGAGCAATGATTAACTTATGCTTCGATTCTTGAAAACTCTTCTCACACTTTTCATCTCACATAAAATGGTACATTCTTTTTACTGAGTCTAGTTAGTGGCATCACTATCTGAGAAAAACCTGGAATGAACCTTATGTAATAGCCTGCTAAACCTAGGAAGCTTCTTATCTTTGTCACTGTCTTAGGTCTCTCCCACTATAACACTGCCTTTACTTTATGGGGATCTACTGCGACCCTTGCCTAGGAGATCACATGGCCTAAGAATTGCACTTTAGTGAGTCATAACTCAAATTTACTGAGTTTAGCATACAACTGTTTCTCTCTCAGGGTTTTTAAGGCTAATCTCAGGTGTTGCTCATGTTCTTCTCTACTTTTAGAATAAATGAGGATGTCATATATGAACACAACTACAAATCTATCTAAATACAATACTCTATTCATGTAATCCATGAACACTGTAGGTACATTCGTTAAACCAAAAGGCATAACTAAAAACTCATAATGCCCGTATCTAGTTCTAAATGCTATTTTAGGAATATCCTCAACCTTAATTCTAAGCTGGTGATATCCCAACCTGAGGCCTATCTTAGAAAATATTGACACTCCTACTAACCAATCTAAGAGGTCATCTGTACGAGGAAGGGGGTACTTATTCTTAATAGTTATTTTATTAAGCTTCATATAGTCTAAGGCTCCTGTCTTTCTTCTTTACAAATAGGCTCTCCACGGTGAGACACTAGGTCTTATAAAACCATTCTCTAATAGCTATTCTATCTGCTTTTTAAGCTCAGCTAGCTTAGTGGGAGCCATCTTATATGGGGCTTTAGATACTAGACCCACCCTAAGTATAATGTCTATAGGAAACTCAACCTCTCTCTGGGGCTAATCCACTAATCTCTCTAGGGAACAACTTTGAGAACTCTCTTACTACGGGAATTTTCTTTATACCCTCTTCTACCTCAACCTAAACTGAAAAAAAAAATTAGATATCTCGGACAACCATGCCCTAGAGACCTCTCAGCTTAAGAGATGGCCATAACAGATAACTAAGTCCTCATACTAGGCACAGTCCCACACTCAAGTAAAGTAATACATCTGTGGCTACAATCTAGTGTGGCATTATTTGCAAACATCAAGTTCATGCCAATGATTAAATCAATATCAACAAGGGGCATATAAATTAAATCAAGTGTGGTATGGTAATGATTAAACTAGACTAAACAATTCAAACAAGCATGGAAGCTAATGGCTTGGTTTCCTGTAGGGGTACATGCAAATCATAGCGTAACGTATGTATACTTAGACCTAACCTCCTAGCACTGTCATATGATATGAAAGAGTGGTTAGCACCCAAATCAAATAATGCAATCATGAAAAAATCATTTATTCTAATAGTACTTTGGATCAGACTCGAGGACTGGTTAGCTTCTTGCTGTGATAGGATAAAAACTCTACCTTAGGTTTGAGGTCTGAGAGCAGGAGCCATCTCCCTCTATTATGAGAACTGTTGAGGAGTCTGTGTGCAATCCCTGGCTATATGTCCTAGCCTACCATATCTGTAGCACACAGTCTGCCCTGCATAACATGGTCTATTCCTATGATTCCTGCCACACTAGGGACATGTCGTAACTGTGGGCGTGAAACTACCTCTACCGGATTGAGTTCTCCTTCTTTTTTCTTATTTGTTCCACTGGCTCTTACCATCTCTCCTACTAGAAGCTATGGCCTGTGTTTCCTCTCTAGGCCTCTTGGGCTCAGGGAGGGGTGGTCTAGCACTGGAGGTAGGCTATATTGTTATAAGGTTCACTTCTATCACTTTGCATATCTTAACTAGGGTATTAAAGTTCTTAATTCTCTATGGGACTACCCTATCTCTAATCTTTGTAAGCAAGCCTTTCACTAATTTATCTGCTCTCTAGCGCTCATCATCATGCCTCTATAAATATGAAGAATATTTGGAGAGTTCTACAAATTTGGCCACGTACTAGTCCATAGACATACCTTTCGGCTATCTCAATAGTACAAACTCTGACTCTTCGCTCTCAAAATAACTTAGTGCCCTTCTACTAGTAATATGCTTCCTTCTCTAGCTGAAAAATAGCCATAATGGCTTTCTACTCAGATGTATACTCCATTACCCGAAAGATCCTCTCTAACTGCATAATCCAGGCCTTGGCTTTCTTTGTATTCATCTCACCATCAAAGGTGAAAGGCTTGAATTTTCTGAACTGCATGATGGCTTGTCTAATAGAGGGCTGCTCCGAGGCTGGCGGTGTCTAAGCTGGTGAAGTAGGAGCAACTATCTATATGTTTGGCTATGGATTTAGGTGAGTCACCCTGAATGCTCAGGACTATCAAAGTGTTGTGGTGGTTATAGAGGAGGAGGTGTAAGGCCCTGGCTATCTCTCTTAGCAAGTCACTCCTGTAACTGTGTGATCACGGCCTGTTGCTAATCCAAATGAGCCATAATATCTTGAAGGGCTTTAGCTACTAGATCACTAGGTTTAGCTCTATCATCTACACGAGCCTCTCTAGAAGGCCTACCTCTCCTAGTGTTCACCATCTTATTGAAACATCATAATAAACTTTAGCATCAAAGGGAACAAATTCACCACCATCACACTTAGTTCATCCAACAATAACTCTTATACATCAAGGCAACTCATATTCACAAGCCACAACCCACATCAAAGAGCCTGAACCTTTGCTCTGATACTAATAAAATGTAACACCATAATCCTATGACTCATCTTATATGTAATACCATATTATTTCTAACATTGATCCCCTTTTTACAAGCAGGATTATACAATTCATTAAAGAAATCTCAAGAAAATGTATTAAAATAATGAATTAAATTGCGTTGTATAGCAGAAAATTTTTTCATTTTGTATCTCCATGATGATTGTGTCATGCAATCTCAAATAAAACTAGGTAGAAAAATAAACTTGTAGGTAATGGTGCAACTTAGGCTATTTCCTAAGGAGTTTTTGCCTCTAATTATTTGTGAAAGAGTATTCTAAGTATCACTGAATGAAAATTGTTTAGGGGATTTTGAATTACTAAAATTTAATTGAATTAAATTTAAAATGACAAGAGCTAAAAGTTTAAGACTAAGTGAAGCAAACAACTAACAAAATGTGGTAGCTAGCCTTTAGATGGACTCCCTAGAATTCAATTATCCTTACTCCCTTTTTAATGTACCAAAATTGGATTTAAATTCTTGCTCATTAGTGTATTCTCCATAAGAACTCTCGAATTACCATCCAAGACTCAATTCACTAACAATTCAAAGACTTTACAACCATAACGAACCTTGAAGAATTAATCAATTAAGTTAGGAATAAAAACACACTAAAACTAATCCTAAATGTTCATAAAATCTGCTGAACAATCTACTTAAAATACTAATTAACCAATTAGAAAATGAATTCCTCAAGCACATCAATTACACAAAAATTCTAGCCACTTAATTCAACAACCATTACATCAATTGGCTTAAAAATAAGAGGAATTTAATAGCATATTATGCAGCCACTAATTATGGACTTTCCATAAACATTTAGAGATCAAAATTAACATCCAAATATTAAATTACAACCAATCCATAATTCAAATCAATCCAGTAAATTCTAGCAACTCAATTCCTAAATTAATGAGCTACACCTAGTCAAATTAATAAAGGAAACAATGCTGAAATTAAAAGATTGAGCAAAGAGAATTTATCTAGTTGGAGGAGGTAATTTGAAGCTCAAATCAGCATCAAGGGGGTCCACTCTTCAGCTAGCTACCAAGAGGAAATCAAGCTACCATGGAGAAGATAATTAGAAGACAATGAAGGAGGGAAGAAGCTAAAATCATCAAGCTCTTTTAATCAAATTCTCTTCCCCTTCCTTTTGCCTTTTCTGGAGCTCACAGCTAGTGTCCTTTTCCAGTAGTATCTCCCTCTCTTCGCATTCCTCCCGTCTTTTCTTCATATTTTCTTTTTATTCCCCATCTCCCAGCTCCCTTTTCGTATTTTCTTACATCACGTGATCTCTGCCTTCTCATCCAAAAGCCCGTAGCTTCCTTCTCAATAAGTAAATCATGTGGCTTTATAACTTATCCATGTCGCTTCCCACATTCTGCCCATGTGTGTTTATGCCTTTCATTTCTCATGCTAACTTTAACTCTTTAGTAATCATATGCTGAGAGATGGATGAATTGATGAATGATTGCTGCCTACAAGCTTCTATTCCCACGTCATCTTCCATGTTGAACAGAACCATGCATCTGCTCAACTGGACCATGGATGGATGAGATGATTCCTTTGTAACGTGCTGTTTGAGTGTATTCTCTTCTTTACACGTGCTTTCCTCGTGAAAAATATGTAATCATTCTAATGCATTGCTTCTTCTCTAGCTCAACCCATGTTAGCTCCTTTATTTCCTCTGTTTCTTACTCATTCTCAGCTTTAGCTTCTTCTTCTTTTCAAAACATAACTTCCTCTGTTCAACCTATCAACCAAAGAGTTTTCCTTCTCCTTTCCATGCATGTAAAACTCAAGCCTTCTTACAAGCTTCATTTAATTATTTCTTTCACGTGTTTTGTCTGAATGCTACCTTGCTTGAGTGTTTGTTGCATGGTTGTTCATGGTGTGATGAGCTGCCGCATTATTCTGAACTCAGACTGCATCTTGGACTCACAACTCGAGCTTCCTACGTGTTCTCCTTCAGCCTGTAACTTCTTAAACTTCCATATCAGCTGTGCATGCAGTTGTTGACTTCTTTTATATGTTACTTCATTTGATTCTCAACTTCAAAAGGAACCAAAACCCATAGCTTTTCTTCTTTTTTTGCATGTATGGGTTTGAACTTTCAGCCAATAAACCCGAGGCACATGCTTCATTCCCATGTAATGCTACTCCTTGCTGGGCATTCCTTTTCTTAAGCTCAGCCTCTTCATTTAACTCAGCTCCTCTCTTGATGCTTCTCATGTGTTCTTCATTTCTGTTTTATCCCATGTGGTTGCTTCCTCTCTGTTTTGTGTTTCATGTAGCTTCTAGTACCAAAGAGTCCCGTGGGTTTCATGCATGCATGTGTAATGGACAACTATGTGCATAAATATGTGCTGTGGAATGGAAAAGAGCTAGCATGTTGTCTAAATGTATAAACCTGTGACCAATGTGAATGATCCCCTCAATACTAGCAACTTCCACAAAAACACAATTTTTTTTTTGAAAAAAAATTGAAAAACAACATCAAACTTCAACACTCAAAAGTAAAACAAAAGACTAAAAAAACTAGAAAAATCAACTAACCAAAATAAAGCAAAACTAAAAAATTTATTTGCATCCTCCTCATACTTAAATATTGCATTGTCCTCAATGCCAGCACACAGTCCAATCAACAAAAAGACAACACAATACAAAAAGGGAAAGGGAAAGGGTATAACCAAGTGATCAAGGTGGGTCTTAAAGTTGGAGCTTCTCCTTGTCATCCCTTAGAACTCCTTCATGAAAATGCTTGAGCCTATGTCCATTAACTTTGAATTTAGCTCCTGTATGCTCATCCAAAAGCTTAACTGCACTAAAAAGGAAAACATTGGAGATTATATATGGACCTTCCCATTTAGAATAAAGCTTACCTGGCATAAGCTTAAAGCGGGATTTATAAAGTAAAACTTTTTGGCCAACTACAAACTCCTTTCTTGCAATCATCTTGTCATGGAATGCCTTTGTCTTTTCTTTATAAATGCTTGCATTATCATAGGCTTCCAACTGGATCTCTTCAAGCTCTTGGAGTTGGAATTTTCTGTGAGACCCCGCTCCACTCAAATCTAAATTTCATTTCTTCACAGCCCAGTAAGCTTTGTGCTCCTCTTCTACCAGTAAGTGACAGGCTTTCCCAAATACTAGCCGATAGGGTGACATGCCAATAGGAGTCTTGTAGGAAGTCCTATAGGCCCAAAGTGCATCATCTAGCCTTTTGCTCTAATCTTTACTATTCAACTGCACTATTTTCTCTAAAATTGGTTTCACCTCCCGTTAAAAATTTCTGCCTGGCCATTTGTTTAAGGATCATACGGAGTAGCTATCTTATGCACAACACCATAACTTGCTAAGCAAGCTATGCACACTCCGATTGCAAAAATGAATGCCCTGGTCACTGATAATGGCTTTAGGGATACCAAACCTATAGAAAATGTGAGAGCGAACAAACTTTACAACCATAGAAGAATCATTAATCCTAGTGAATTTTGCTTCCACCCACTTCGAAACATAATTAATAGCTAATAAGATGTATGCAAAACCAAAAGAAGTAGGAAAAGGTCCCATAAAATCAATGTCCCACACATTAAAGATTTCATAAAACAAAATGGAATGTTGTGGCATTTCATTTCTCCTAAATATGCTACCTATTTGTTGACACCCGACACATCTTTTATAGAAATCAAAGGCATTATGAAACAAGGTAGGCTAATACAATCCAATATCTAGAACCTTTCTAACTGTTCATTTTAGACTGAGGTGACTTCTACATGTAAGTTTGTGACAAAATTTCAAAACAGAATCAAATTCTATATCAGGCACACAACGTCTAATCACTTGGTCACTACATAGTCTCCACAAGTATGGATCATCCCAAATATAATACCTAGCTTCACTCCTAAACTTATTCAACTGATGTTTATTTAAATCAACAGGCAATTCAGAAGCAGCTAGATAATTCACTAAGTTAGCATACCAAAGGTAAAAACTATGCACAGCACACAAATGCTCATCAAGGAAATCATCATCAATAGGTAAGGAATCTACCTTCGAAGCCTCAATTCTGCTCAAGCGGTCTGCCACCAAGTTTTCAGCTCCACTTTTATCTTAAATGTCAATATCAAACTCTTGAAATAAGGCATCCATCTAATCAATCTTGGTTTCGCATGAGGCTTCTTTAGCAAGTACTTCAAGGCTGCATGATCAGTAAAAATAATCACTTCAGTATCAAGCAAATAAGATCAAAGCAAAAACAATAGCAAGAAACTTTTTTCTGTGGTTGTATAATTTGCTTGGGCCCTATCTAGAGTCTTGGACACATAAGCTATCACATAGGACCTCTTATTCACTTTCTGGCTGAAAACTGCACCTACAGCAAAATTAGAAGCGTCACATAAAAGCTCAAATGGGAGATTCCAATCAAGGGGTTGAATAATGGATGGGGAAGTCAATCTTTTCTTAAGATCATCAAAAGCTCTTTTACATGCATCATCAAAATGGAAATCAACATCTTTTTGTAACAGCTTAGATAATGGCAAAGCAATTTTACTAAAATCCTGAATGAATCTTCTATAAAAGCCTGCATGACCTAGAAAAGACTGGACCTCCTGAACACATGTCAAATATGGTAAAGAAGTGACAACATTTATCTTAGCCTTATCAACCTCTATGCCCTGTTCAGATACAACATGACCTAATACAATGCCTTTTCAAACCATAAAATGACACTTTTCAAAATTAAGTATAAGGTTCTTTTCTATGCATCTCGCTAAGACTCTATCCAGACTACATAAGTAGTCATAAAAAGAGTTCCCATATACAGTGAAATCATCCATAAAAATTTCTATACAATGTTCTAGAAAATCACTAAAAATAGAAAATGCACCATTAGAAAGTTCTAGGGGCATTGCAAAGACCAAAAGGCATTCTTCTATAGGCAAATGTTCTAAATGGGCAAGTAAATGTTGCCTTCTCTTGATCCTCCAGGGCTATGCATATCTAGAAATAACCTGAAAATCCATCAAGAAAACAATAGTGAGACTTCCCAGCTAAACGTTCAAGCATCTGATCAATAAAAGGGAGGGGGTAATTGACGATTGTGTCGCGCAATCTCAAATAAAACTAGGTAGCAAAATAAATTCTGTAAGTAATGGTGCAACCTAAGTCATTTCCCAAGGAGTCTTTGTGCCTCAATTTGTGTGAAAGAGTATTTTAAGTATTACTAATTGGAACTTGTTTAGGGGGTTTTAAAATGCTAGAATTTAATTGGACTAAATTTTAAATGACAAGAATAAAAAACTTAAGACTAAAATGAAGTGAACAATTAAGAAAATGTGGTAGCTAACCTTTAGATGGACTCCCTACAATTCAATTATCCTTGCTCCCTTTTTAGTGTACCAAATTTGGATTTAATTTCTTACTTATTATTGTATTCCCCATAAAAGCTCTTGAATGACCATCCAAGATTCAATTCATCAATTGTTCAAGGAATTTACAACCACAAGAAGCCTTGAAAAATTAATTAATTGAATTAAGAACAAGAACACACTATAACCAATCCTAATTGATTAATAAAATTTGCTACACAATCCACTTAAGATGCTAATTAACCAATTAGATTAATGAATTCCCCAAACAATTAATTGCACAAAAATTTCAGCCACTTAATCCAACAACCATTGCATTAATTAACATATAATCAAGAGGAAATTAAAAGTAATTTGCACAGCACTAATTCTAAAATTTTCACAAACATGTAATGATCACAATTAAAAATTCAAAGATTAAATTATACTCTATCCATAAATCAAGCCAATCTAGTGATTTCCAGTAATTAAATTCCTAAATTAATAAACTAGACCTAGTCAAATTAATAAAATAATTAATGCTGCAATTAAAAGAGTAAGCAGAGGAACTTTTATCCCATTTGATGAGAAAATGTGGAGCTCAAATCTGCATATGGGAGTCTTTAATCCTCAGTTAGCCACCAAGGATGATTCAAGCTGCCATGGAGAATTCAAACAGAAGAGAATCGATGATGAGAGCTTCAACCATGGAGAAATCGATGAGAAATTTGCGCAATCTCCCTCTAGAGCTTGCAACCTTTTTCTTACATCCAGTTCGCTTATTATTCCTTGCATTTTTTTCTCCCCCCCAGCTCGCATTGATCTTCTGCCCTCATCATAAATGCTTTAGCCTCTTTTCTTAATGAGTCATGTGCCTATCATGCTTCAATTTAATTCCTGTTTCACGTTAGCCTCTCACATGTTCTGTGTGTGTAAATTGCCTGAGCTTCTTCTTATTTCCACATGGTTCGTAGCTTCCAATCTAGCTCGTGCTTCATTAATACACGTCAACCCATAGCTCTGTCACTCGTCCAGCCCTTAGCTCCTTCACATTGCTTCTTTTCCATGTCAGTCTTATTAACTTTTTTTTCATGTCCCATGTAGCTGCTTTATTTAAAATTCATGTGCTTCTTACGTGTTGCTTTACTCCTTCAATGTGGTTCAGCTTTAATGTCTTTTAACTAGCAGCTTGAGCTTGCTTGCTTTGTGTTTTACTCATGTGACTTCTCCTTCCCACAAGCAACTCATGTATCTTCTTCAATCAGCCCAGCACAGAGAACTCGAGCTCTGTAGTTTCCTTCAAAACCCGTCATGCTCTCTTCTTTCATTCTGTAGCTTTTCCATGTAGCTTCCACGTGATTCAGCTCTCTAATTTAGACTCGTGAAAGTCATCAACTCGAGCCTCTTTTTATTCTTCCTGTATTCTATCTTTAGCTCGTAGCTTCATTTACATTTTCCCACTCATTCCCCGCTTGAAAGCCTTCTTCTCTATTCTGTATGTGTGTATTTTCATGGCCTACACTTCTCCCCACAAGTAGCTCTTTCTAACCTGTAAGTGTGCATGCATAGATGGCTCTCAATCCAGCTTCTCTTTTCTTTTTCTCTATTCGCGTTACTATTAAGCTAATTCCCAGCCTCCTTTTTGCATCTTTCTCACGTTGGCTCCCCTCATGCTTCACTTAACCAATTGTTTCATGTGTTCTGCTGTCCTAGAAGCTTCCAAAACTTGTGGCTTCATACTCCTTTCCACAAGGTTCCTCACACGAGCTGCCTTAAGTGTTTAGTCCTTCATTTCCACGTCTTTTTCTCTTCTAACTTCCTTTCATGCAGCTGCTCCTTCTTCCTCACATGTTTGCTTTCCTTGCCACGAGTTTTCTTCCATGTTAGCTTTAGCATTTCTTCATCATGGTACTGTTCACATGTATGTAGAACTTGAGCCCTTTAGTTGCTGCATTGTCCTGGAGCTCCTTTTTGTGTGTCTCGAGCTCAGTAGCTCTTCTCTACCTTCATTCATTTGTGTTGCTTCCTTTGTTCCTCTTAAACATAAAACCTAACTTCTTCCTCACACACACACACGTGCCTTCTCATGCTTCTCCTTTCAATGTAGAAACCCAAGCCTCTTTCTCCTTTAGATATGGTTGCTGCTCATGAATGTTACTTACACGTATGATATGCTAGACAATTGCTACATAAATGAGGGAGTGGTGCATGCGTCTTGCTTTGCCTTCTTCCTCTCAAATGCACGTTCTCTACCTTTGTTGCTTCAAGTGAGGGAATGTGTTGAAGACTTGGGTGAACCATGCATGAGTGAGTTGTGCATCTTCTTAAATCTTTCATCATGTGATTTCCTCTTTTCTCTATTTCAAAACCATAGCAAGAGATACAAATTCTACACAAAAAGAATGGAAAAGATGAAATAGGAATATTCACAAAATTCATTTAAAAAGATTTGTGCATTAAAATTCTAAAATTTTACAAATTAATTCATAAATTACATAAGTGGCTAATGAAATCAAATTCCATCTAATTAAACCCCTAAAGCCATATTTGGGCACTAAAATACCTAAGTTAAGAGGAATAAAAGATATAAAAATAGTATTTATCAGTAATAATCCTTTCTAGTGACTAAATTAAGCCTCCTATAATCAATGCAAACCCTCCAACTGTTTTATACATAGGTGGGCACCAATTCATTATTTTCATTTTAGACCACTGTGATCCTTGATTTTTTTGGAACCACCTGTACAGGACTAACCTACTGACTGTCAGAAATAGGATATATAATACCAGCAAATAAAAGTTTAAAAACTTTCTTCTTAACTACATCTAGAATAAGTGGGTTCAATCTCCTTTGTGGTTATCTAATTGGTTTTGCCCCATCCTCCAACAAAATTCGGTGCATGCATGTGACAGGGCTAATGCTAGGTATGTTAGCCAAGGTTCACCCTATTGCTTGTCTTCTCTTCCTCAAGACCTCTAGAAGCTTTTCTTCCTCCTCTGGAATAATTTCATTAGCTACAATCACTAGAAGCTTCTCATCCTTCTCCAAATAAGTATACTTGAGATTATCTGGCAGTGGTTGGAGCTCTAAGGTAGGAGCTTGTTCAATTGAAGGTATGAGTGGTTTGATTTCAATCTCTTCCTTGCCAAATACCTATTCGGACAACTCACAGATAGAAGAAACAACTTTCCCATCCTTGGAAACATCAGTAGTATAGGAAAAATCAAAAGAATCAGTAGTCAAGTGAATATCAGCATCATGATTACCCAAATGATCCATATCAACATGCAAAAACTCATCAGAACCAGAAAGATCAATATAACCAATAAAATCAACAAATGTACTAGATGAAATAGAATCAATCTGATCAGCAATAGATTCTCTAGAGTTAATACTATCATACAAGCTCAAAAATTCATCAATTTCTTTACATATAGTACATAAATGAAAATCATCATAAGTGTGTCTCAAACAATCATCAAGATCAACAATATCACAAGAATCAATCAACATGATATCTTTAAACTCAGCACTAGCATATCAATCGGGTTGACACTAAAAATAGAGTTATCATCATAGATGTGTTTCATGGCATCAAATATATTAAATTGTATCACATTACCAGCAAACTCGATTCAAAGAGTACCTTCATGCACATTTATAATTGTCTTTGTAGTTTTTAATAAAGGGCTACCTAAGATGAGTGGGGCATGTCTACAAGACCTATATCTATCATCCTCCATGTTAAGGACATAAAAATCAGCTAGAAAAATTAAATCCTTTACCTTAACTAGGACATCGTCCAAAACTTTTGAAGGATAAGCGATGCTCCTATTTGCCAGCTACATAACCACTCCAGTGGGTTTTAGCTCTCCCATCTACAAAGATAAATATACTGATTTAGGCATAACATTTATAGTAGCATCAAGATCAATCAGAGCATCAGAAAAGTCAAAATTTCTAATAGTGTATGGAATTGTAAAAGTGCTTGGATCTTGACATTTTGTGGACATTGTTGGCTATATAAGTAATGAAACATTCTTTCCAAAATTGACTTTCTCATTCCCTCTTAGCCGTCTCTTGTTGGTACATATTTCCTTAAGAAATTTGGCGTACTTAGGGATGGTCTTGATTGCATCTAACAAAGGTATATTAACCTCGACCTTCTTGAAAGTTTCAAGAATTTCTTTTTCATTTTTGCTTCAGTTTGCCTCTTTCCTAAGGTAAGTTTATATGGGAAAGGCAAAATCTTCTTTGGCTCCTCTTCTTTCTTAGGCTCATCTTGTGCAACATGTGTTTTTTATGACGCTGGCTTATCCATGGTAATAGTATCTGAGGATCCTGGAAGTTCTTTTCTGCTTCTAAGTGTAATGGCACAAATGCCACTTCCTTTAGGATTCACCACAGTCTAAGAAGGTAATTGTCATGATCCTTGGCTTTTACCTCATTAAGAGAGGTAGCCAACTGACTAATTATGTTCTCCACATTCTTGTTCTGAGTTTGCATTCTATTTTTTATGTTCTACATTTCTTGTCTATGTCTAATCTCACTCTGTTCTAACTTATCCAAGAGTTGCTTCATCATAAGCTCCATGCTATTATCCTTCTTTGGTTCCTCCAGTATAGGAACTGATTGCCTCATAGGTTGGGAAGGCTATGCACTAAGTCTTGCAACATTGTATCTATTCTACTATTGCCCTCCCCTATATCTCAAGTTGAGGTGATCCCTCCATCCTGGATTGTATGTATTAGAGTAGGGATTATACTTCTACTACCCTTGTTGTATTGGCATGACTAGAAACATCCCAGCATAAGTCTCTACCCTATCTTTTAACATCGGGCACTAATCAGTAGCATGTGTGGCCAAACAATATATGTCACATAGGGGTCTAACCAAGGTAGTAGAGGTAGGTGGTTGCCTAGGTGTATAACACTGTAGATAGGAATGCATTTGAGTAGCATAAGACTGTGGTGCACAAGTCTAAAATGGAATAGAGGATGACTGTGGTTGTTGCTAAGCTAAGGCAAGATGTTTAAGCACATATGACATCTCATCAATCTTGCTCTCAATTCTCTAATCATAGTGTGAAAAATGCAACTCATTGACTCCTCTCACTATCTATCTCACACCAAACTGTTGTGCATTCTGAGCCATCTTGTCAATTAACTCCCAAGCTCTTGTAGGTGTCAGATCACCTAAAGCTCCACCAGAAGCAGGATCAATCATGTTTCTATCCATGTTCAGTAGCCTCTCATAGACATACTAAATAAGTAGCTGATCAGAAATTTGATGGTGAAGACAACTAGCTAGTAGCCTCTTGAACTTTCTGAGTATTCATACAGGGTCTCTTCACCATTCTGTCTGATCCCACAGATTTCCTTCCTTATTGATGGAGTGCGAGAAGTAGGAAAGAATTTTTCTAAGAAAAACCTCTTTAGTTGATCCCAAAAAGTGATGGAACCAGGAAGTAAATAGTATAATCAGTCCTTGGCTACAGCATCTAAGGAAAAAGGAAATGCTCTGAGCTTAATTTGTTCTTCTGAGACTCCCTGTGGCTTTATTGTAAAGCAGACAATATAGAATTCCTTTAGATGCTTATGAGGATCATCTCCTACAAGTCCATAAAATTTAGAAAGTAAATGAATCAATCTAGATTTAAGCTTAAAATTTGCATCTGATTGTGGATATTGTATACAAAGATTTTGATAATGCACATTAGGAGCTATCAATTCTCTAATGGTTCTTGCATGTATGTTATCATTCAAATTTGCATTTACATTCAAGTTAGCTTGAACATGCATATTCATGTTAGCATTAACTTGATCTTGTTCAACCATATTATCACTAACAAACTGAAGTACACACTTAATTCCTTGCACAGAATCAACAGCAGAAGAAGTAGAACCACTAATTCTTACACTATCACTATTTTTCTTAATCCTTACTTGCCTTCTAAAGGTTCTTTCAATTTTCGTATCCAAATTAACCAATTTCTCACCAGAGGTCCTTTTCATAAACCAATTAAGCAATCAAAAACTAGGAAAGAAAAATCAAAACAATGGGTCTAGAAAAATGAAGAGAATATCTAAAAAATTAGAAAAAATATCCTCACACTAAAAAGCAAGCAGACTAATTCCAAATTAAACTAACAACTACCTAGCATGTTTAAACACACAAAAACAAGGACAAATCACACAAAAGAAGTTTACAAAAATAAAGAAAACAAATCATGAGAAATTAGAAAAATCCTAGAAAATTTGAGAAAATATTAAAAAATTAGAAAAAGTGCCTTAAATGTTGGAATGTGGTAAAAAAATGGTGCACCTAATAGCAAACTATTACTTTTGCTTAAAATACCCAAAAACCTTGGAAAACAAAGTTTGAGAATTTTCTAGGCACATCAAACAAAAGTTCCAACAAGCAACACAATCAATTCAAGCAATCAAAATGTCCAAAATCCAAGTCCAAAACAGGGGAAAAACTAAACAAAAATAGAGTATAAACACTTAGAAACCCTCTTCAAATAACTAAGAAATTAAACTCCCTAGCAACAGTACCAAATTTGATGATTGTGTCACGCAATCTCAAATAAACCTAGGTAGAAAAATAAACTTGTAGGTAATGGTGCAACCTAGGTCATTTCTTAAAGAGGTTTTGCCTCTAATTGTTTGTGAAAGAGTATTCCAAGTATCACTAAATGAAAATTGTTTAGAGGATTTTGAATTACTAAAATTTAATTGAATTAAATTTAAAATGACATAAGCTAAAAGTTTAAGATTAAGTGAAGCAAACAACGAAGAAAATGTGGTAGCTAGCCTTTAGATCGACTCTCTAGAATTCAATTATCCTTGTTCCCTTTTTAATGTACCAAAATTGGATTTAAATTCTTGCTCATTAGTGTATTCTCCATAAGAACTCTTGAATTACCATCCAAGTCTCAATTCACTAACAATTCAAGGACTTTGCAACCACATGGTACCTTGAAGAATTAATCAATTGAGTTAGGAAGAAGAACACACTAAAACTAATCCTAAATGCTCACAAAAATCTACTGAACAATCCACTTAAAATGCTAATTAACCAATTAGAATAATGAATTCCTCAAGCACATCAATTGCACAAAAATTCTAGCCACTTAATTCAACAACCATTGCATCAATTGGCCTAAAAATAAGAAGAATTAATAGCAAATTGTACAACCACTAATTATGGACTTTCCACAAACATTTAGAGATCAAAATTAACATCCAAATATCAAATTACAACTAATCCACAATTCAAATCAATCCAGTAAATTCCAGCAACTCAATTCCTAAATTAATGAGCTACACCTAGTCAAATTAATAAAAGAAACAATGCTGAAATTAAAAGATTGAACAAAGAGAATTTATCCAGTTGGAGGAGGCAATTTGAAGCTCAAATGAACATCAAGGGGGTCCACTCTTCAGCTAGCTACTAAGAGGAAATCAAGCTACCATGGAGAAGATAATTGGAAGACAATGAAGGAGGGAAGAAGCTGAAATCATCAAACCCTTTTAATCAAATTCTCCTCCCTTTCCTTTTGCCTTTGTCTTTCTCTCATAGTATCTCCCTCTCTTTGCATTCCTCTTGTCTTTTCTTCATGTTTTCTTTTTATTCCCCAACTCTTAGCTTCCTTTCCACATTTTCTTACATCACATGATCTCTACCTTCTCATCTAAAAGCCCGTAGCTTCCTTCTCAATAAGTGAATCACATGGCTTTTTAACTTATCCATGTCACTTCCCATGTTCTACCCATGTGTGTTTGTGCCTTTCATTGCCCATGCTAACTTCAATTCTTTAGTAATCACATGCTGATAGATGGACAAATTGATAAATGATTGCTGCCTACGAGCTTCTATTCCTACGTCATCTTCCATGTCGAACAGAACCATGCATCTGCTCAGCTGGACCATGGATGGATGAGATGATTCCTTTATAACGTACTATCTGAGTGTATTCTCTTCTTCACACATACTTTCCTCAGAAGAAGTATTCAATCATTCTAATGTGTTGCTTCTTCTCCAGCTCAACCTACGTCAGCTCCTTCATTTCCTCTGTTTGTTACTCATTCTTAGCTTCAACAAGATAACTTCCTCTGTTCAACCCTTCAACCTAAGAGTCTTCCTTCTCCTCTCTATACATGTAAAACTCGAGCCTCCTCGCAAGCTTTATTTAATTATTTCTTTCACGTGTTCTGTCTGAATGTTGCCTTGCCTGAGTGTTTATAGTGTGGTTGTTCATGGTGTGATGAGCTGCTGCATTATTCTAAACTCGAATTGCATCTTGGACTCACAACTCGAGCTTCCCACGTGTTCTTCTTCAACCCATAACTTCTTAAACTTCCATATCAGCTATGCATGCAATTGTTGACTTCTTTTACATGTTGCTTCATTTGATTCTTAGCTTCAAAAGGCACCAAAACTTGTAGCTTTTCTTCCACTATTTTTACATGTATGTGTTTGAACTTTCATCCAATAAACCCATGGTTACATGCTTCATTCCCATGTAATGCTACTCCTTATTGGAACATGTAGCATTCCTTCTCTCAAACTCAACTTCTTCATTTAACTCAACTCCCCTCTTGATCTTTTCATGTGTTCTCCATCTCTGTTTTATCCCACGTGGCTGCTTCCTCTATGTTTTATGTTTCATGATATGTGATGTGGAATGGGAAAGAACTAGCATGCTGTCTAAATGTATAAACCTGTGACCAATGTTATGTGGATGCATGTAGGGATATGCAACAACGTGAACGGATGTGTATGAAATGGATGTTGTGTAAGTTTGTGAGCTGTGAGAGATTACAAGTGAATGAAGTGTGAGTTGGACATGTTAAAGCTATGTAAAGTGCATTCAAGTAAGTAATGTAAGTGACTTATGTGTGAAGATGAATGAGATGGATGCCTTTCTCAAAAAGTGAGCTACCCTGCTGCCATGTTCTGCACAAAAGAATGAAAAAATGAAGTAGGAAATATCCACAAAATTCATTTAAAAAGGTTTGTGCAATAAAATTTTCAAATTTTTCAAATTAGTTCCTAGAATATAGAAATGGCCAATAAATTCAATTATCCTCCAACTAAAACCCTTAAAGCCAAAATTTATAATCAAAATGCCTAATTAGAAGGGAAAAAGTATATGGAAATTGGCAATCATCACTCTGGGATCCCATGAACTTACCAACAATATTCTCTAATTATTTTCCATTCATACAAATCATAGCATTCTCAAAACTTAGCATAAACCACAGATCAAGAGTCAAAAATCCAAAATAATCACGTTTAGCCTCGGGTTCCAGGGTGGCAGAATTTGAGGCAAATTTAAAAAATCATAACTAAATTTAGAAAAATTAAAGCCATATAAACTATAGCTTTTTGAAAATCTATGGATGTCAAATTTACACTAAAAATAAACTTCAGCCACGAAAAGCTCATTTGGACTACGTTTGACAACAAAAAGGCAAGGAGGTCGAGCTACCCAGAAATTTGATACAGCTTACTGATATAAACTTTGAAAATTTATAACTAATTCCAAAACAATCCAATCCATGCCATCTATACCAATTTGGAAAGATACAGATATTAACTAGAGGAAAAAAATATTTTTAGACCAATCTAAGGGCATTCAAACTCCGAAAATCAATCAAACAGTAACACAGGTCTGACAGTGTGCCCAATACTAGACAGCAACTTCAAAAACTCATATCTCCCTCTCTAGACATCCAAATGAGGTGCTTCTAATTGGCATGAGTCACTGGAAAGGTCTAGTTTCTCCTTATAAGAGTTCATGGGAATTGGACATCATTTGACCCACAATTGACATAGAACAAAATTTAGACTATATGAACAATACTAATGGCAAATTCTGAATTTTTAGCCAACTTAAAAAATTCACCAAAAATTCTGTAAACCTCCAAATAATACCCACTTTATCTTCCAAAAAACTCTCAACAAGGTCAGATGCATGCAAAATTTTAGACCAAGAAGGGCTCATTGGGACCATTTGTGTCATAGCTCATCATTATGGTCAATTTAGCCTCTTATAAGACACCAACTTGGTCCAAATGGTCTTCCCTTGCATTTGGTTCCTCTTGGGCAAGTTTAAAAGCATGAGTATGACTTGTATTAACTGCCCAAGTGGTCCCAAATACCATGCATCTCAATTTGACTACCCCACATCCATTTATGTACAGTTACATACAAGCCATACAAGAGCCAATTTGCATAATTCCATTGATTTGGTGTCACATAAGGTCTACAGCATATTTATACATCATTTTACATTTGTTTAATAGTTTGCAATTCAAAAATAATATGTACAAGTTCACTTTGACATTTAAATACAAAGGAAGCTACAAATTGCTCAAAGTATGGCATCCTAGTTTCCTTGGCTTGCATTTCTTGCTTCTTGAATATCACCTAGGCATTTCAAAATAATGGAGGGAAGGGGAGTGAGATTCCTAGAATCTCAATAGCTCACACACCCATTTACACACATAGTCAAGGCATATATACATCAAGTGTACAAATAAACAAGCTACTTGGATCATGAATGCACATTTTCAAGATTTCCATGCCACACTTTCACAATCATGTCATCAAGAAGCTCTATAGACTTTTAGTTTTGCCTTACCAATTTTTAAGACTTTTGGATATGCCTCACCTTTGGTCTAGGGACTTTTGACTTGGCCTCACCCATCTAAGAGACTTTTGTCACTTCTTCACCCACATTAAGGGACTTTTGGCACCACCTCACCCTTATAAGCCATTCTCACAATCAATAGCATTCAAGACTACACATTGGTACCAATGCAATCTCAAGACATTAAGTGGCATGTTCTCAAATCACAAGAGCACACATAAACACACAAAGATATACATATGCATATAATAATGCAAGGAGAATGAGGTGCAGAGCTAACTTGAATTTATGCAAGCTTTTTTTAGTCTTTCTCCTTCCCTTTTTTGGCTTCACAAGCACACCTAGGTGGGTTAGTGTTCTCTTGGCCTAAATATCATAAACAATGCATAATTACACACTTGAAGTAAGCCAAGACATTAAATTCACTCTTAAACATACAGTTGGTACCATAAATGGCATAATGGCTCCATAAATGGCCTATTGAAGCAACCTTCACAATTCAAGCTCTAGGCTTCCATCTCTTGCCATTTCTGGGCCTCATTCAAAGTCCTAGGAGCCCTCACACAATTGTTTGCACAAGCTTAGAATCAAGTTGCTTCATAAAGCACCATTATGGACACTATTGTCCCATTTCTCAATCCATGGCTCCTAAATATTTTCCAATGGTTTCTCCCATCTTCTAACATCATATAAAGTCCCAAACCAAGGCTAGAACAAATTAAAACATCCCTTAGCCCATTAAACCTTGCTTAGCCGAATCTAGCACCATAATGGAGGTTCACAAGCTTCTTCATTTTTCTTGATGAGAGAGCCACTTAGGAGGGTTTCTAGAGGTCTTAAGAGCTCAAGGAAACATTTAAATAGCCAAGGAATTACTCACACAAAATTAAATTTTCCAAAACTCTAAGGAAGCCTACACTTTTCCATCTTGATATCTATTAGTTTTTCTTGGAATTTCTTGCCATATTCCTCTTCCTCATGGTCTAAAACCCTAGTTCTCCTCTTTTTTTTTAACAAAACTCCCTTTCCTTTCATGGTTTTGTATGAGGCTGAACAAGCAACAAGGAAAAGCTACAAGAATGGGAAATCACCTTGGATTCTTACTTGGTTTTAAGACTTTTTCTCCTTGGTTTTCCTCCTCTCAAGAATTTCGAGCTCTTCCACTATGTTTTGGACCAAAAACAGAACCATTCATCTTAAATAAACAATGGAAAGAAAGGAGAAAAGGAGAGAAACAAAATTAGAAGAGAAAGGAGAATGAAATTCTACAAATTTCCTTACTTTTTTCTTGATTTTTCTCCTCTTTCTCTCCCTCTCTTTGTGCGCCTAAAAGAGATGCTCCATTTCTATATTTTGAGTAGAAGAAGTCATGCTAAAGGTGGGACAAGAGGCATGAAACTTAGAGAACATTCAAGAAACTAGCTTTTCCAAAAATTCAAATTCCATCCTTCCATAATAGCAATTTTATTTCAACTTTGTTTTAACTCCTTTTTGAGAACCGTCCTTTTCATGATAAAATTTAAGTTCTCAATTTAATAAAATGCCTTTGGAATAACTCAAATTGGAGTTAAAACCTTCCCAAAATAATGCATCAAAGTTTGGGCTCACTGTCGTTGGAAAACATACACCGGAGGGGCTTTACCAGTCCCAGGGCTTCCTATGGTTTTCGGGGCCTCTTAGAACCTTAGGCAAGTCAGATTCCCATTTAAAAAGGCCTCCTGTGTGTTTTTCCAAAAGTTGCACTTATTTACAAAAATGCATTATGTTTCATCAGTTATCATCACAATTAGTTTTATCATCCTAGCTCTGCTTTTCTTTCCATTTGAGCTTGGAATTATCATTTTTAGGAGCTTAGGACTCTACCCAAATTTTTTGAGACATTATCTAGTTCATTTCAGAGGACTTACTTGTATGCAGCTCATTTTGTCATTTTAAGAAAATTATGTTTTACATCATACTATGTCTATATTCATTTCCTTGAATTTTACAAAGTTCACAAGAAAAGCTATTAAAATATTCCCTTAAACCGCATTACATTGTGGATAAATTTTTTATTCAATGTCCTATGGACCATATGAAGTCATCCATCTTATTCTCATATTTAATTACACAAATACAACTTATAACCATCCCAAGAAGTGGCCTAGAACTCATGCAAGTGGATGGTATACAGGAAAATCAATGATGTAGCCTCAGGTTGGAATTCTATATTGCTGTGATAAATTTTGAAAAATCATAACTAATTCTAGAAAAATCAAAATCATTCATAGTTTACATTTTGGAAAGCTACAAATATCTACTTTATGATAAAAATAATTCCAAACTAAGACAAAGGTGTCTATCTATCAAAACTTGATGGAATAGTATGAGAGGTTGCCTGTCGCTATTAATACTATCCTCTAACTTTAAAAATTCATATCTCCTTGCTCAGATGTCCAATTGGGGTGATCTTGGTAGCCATAGAAAGCTTACGATGTATAGTTTATGCTTGTCAATTTCATGAGCACTGGATACCATTTGACTCTCACATGACATAGCCCAAGCAACTGACCAAATGAACAGTGTTTGCATCAGTTTAGTAGAAAAATGCCAACTTTAAAAAATCATAATTAATTCCACATAGCTCCAAATAATTGGGTCTTTGGCTTCCTAAAACTCTCTAGATGATATCTATATGCATGCCAAATTTCATGAGTAAATGTGTTCATTTGGTCAGATTTTGACATTGGGTTGTAAAATGGTCACTTTTATGTCTCAAAGGGGTCCAAATGATCCATTTTAGTTTCTATGGCAGCCATGGGCACTTGAACATGTGGAAAAGCACCACAATGATCTATTAAACTTGATCAAAGGTGCACAAATCTAGAAATTTAAAACTCACTCTCTCACCCCATGTCGTATACAAGAATGCATACACTTGAAATTGCTATTCACTGCCCAAAATGTACATTACCATTCATTTGGCACCAAAACTCATACATACATCAAATATTTGGGTAATTACACATGTTTAAATGATTATACAACCATTCCATCATAAGATTATATTATATGCCATTCATATGGCAACAAAAGGAGCAAAACTAGACACTTTGTTGTTAATCTCTCATCTCCCAACTTGGTGGCTTCCATTACCTTACTCAATTGGTCCACCTAGCATGTTAAGACATTGGAGACGAGGAATGAGATTCAAAGAATTTCAATAGCTCATCTTCCTTTCAATCATACATAAAGAATGCAATTCAAGTCTTAAAAATGCATGCATGAGCATAATGGAAAGTGTGATCATTCAAGAAGCATTATTGGCATTTGAACAAGTCATAAAAAGCATACATAGGCTTGCCAAGTAAGTGGATTAGCCTCTCCCATTCTCTTCAAGGTTATTAGACTTGCCTCATGTAAAACCTGGTGCGTTGTAAAAATATTGAAATGGGCCAATTTGAAAAGTAAGTCCCCAGAGATGAGCTATTCAAGGCCAAATAAAATTTAGATAAAATTTTAAATAACAAAAAATGAGGATTTGAGCCTTGAGTTGCCCAAAAACCAGGGTTAGAATGATTCGAAAAATTTGCCGAAAGACTAGTGGCATTTTCATAAATAAGGGTAATTTTTGAAAAACACCTAGGAGGGATTTTTAAATGAAAATTTTGAGTTGCCCAGGGTTCTCAGAGGCCTTAAAAACCATGGGAAGCGCCAAGACCAGTGAAGCCCCTCCGGTGTACTCTTTCTAACATCAATTGACTCGAACTTTAACTGGTTTGTTCAGGAAGGTTTTAGCTCTAATTTGATTAATTCCAAAGGCATTTTATTAAATTAGAAACCTAAATTTTATGATGGAAAAGATAGTTCTTAGAAAGGAACTAAAACAAAGCCAAACTGAAAATGCTATTACGGAAGGGTAAAAATGGAAATAATTTACAAAATGAAGCTTCTAAATGCCACTTTAAAGTCCACGTTCATCCTCTCCCTCCCTAAACCAACTTTCTTCTGCTCATTTTCAAAGAAAACTCATAACTCCTTAGGCACACAAAAGAGAGGAATTTGTGGAGGAAGCATGCAAGGCAAAAGGTGAGAAAGTGTAGGATTTTGCTACTTCTTTCTCTTGAAACTTCATCTTCCTCTTCTTGCTTTATCTTTCTATGGTTTTAATGAAATTTTTGGTGCTAGTTTGGGGTCAGACCAGAGGAGAGAAATTTGAAATTCAAGGAGGAGGAAGAGGGAAGAGGAAGGACTCTTGAAGGAAGCTTGATTGCAAGGTAGTTTCTCCTCCTTTGTTGCTTCTTTTTCTCCTTCTTCTCTTCCATGGTGGGACGCCTAAAACAGAACCATGAAGAAGGAAGAGTTTTTGTTTTATAATCCAAAAGAATTCATTAAACTAGGGCTTGGGAAGATAGAATACACTAAAGAAATGCATGAAAAGCTAGTAAAATTCAAGTTGAAAAAGTGTAGGATTCTTGAACATAACCTAAAATTTGGGTTAATTCAAGAATTCCCCATCATATGTTAGTGTTTGTTTGAGTTTCTAAGACTCCTAAGGAGCCTCCCACATGCCCTATCCATTAAGGAAAAATTCCAAACTCCATAGGCCCTTCATAAAGGCATAATTTGGCCAAGACCCATAAAGATAGCTAGGGGATGTTTTAAATATTTCCAAACTTGATTTGGGACCTTATATGATAAAAGAAGATAGGAGAAACCCTTAGGAAAAATTTAGAAGCCTTAGGTTGGGAGATGAGACAATGGCTTCCATAATTTAACCTTATAAAGCAATATGGACCTATGTTTGTGAAAATGAGTGTGTGATGGCTTCAAGGACCTTAAATGAGGTCAAGAGACCTAAATATGGCAAGAGAATTGAACCAAGAATTTTAGTTGTGGTAGTTGCTTCATTAGGTCATTAATGGAGCCATATAGAACAAAGTGTGTTCTTAGAGTAAGTTTGATGTCATAGCTTGTTCTAAGAGTATAATTGAGTGTTGTTTATTGTGAATAGCCCAAGGAAATCTAACCCCACCTCATTGTGGTTGTGGAACCAAAAAGGAGAAGGAACAAGCAAAGTAAAGCTTGAAATTGCACCAAGGTAGCTCTCTACCTTTTCTTATTGCATGTGTGTCATTGTGTGCTTGTGGGTATATGTATATGTTTGAGACATGCCACTTGATGCTATGTTGCTCTCTTGGTACCAATACGCTTTCTTGAATGTCTTTGTATTGTGGAAATGGCTTATAAGGGTGAGGTAGTGCCAAAAGTCCCTTAATGTAGGTAAGGAGATGCCAAAATTCTCATGGCATGGGTGAGACAAAGCCAAGAGTCCCTTGGATGGGGGAGGCTAAATCAAAAATCCCAAGAACCAAGAGTGAGGTAATCCAAAGTTCTTAGAAATGGGGTGAAGCCAAACCAAAAGTCCCTAGAGCTTATTCTTATGCTTAATATGAGTTTGTAACACAAAAATATGAAAGTTAAATGCTTCATAAATTAATTGATTAATCGCATACTTGTGCCTTTGAGATGTTATATGCCTTGAAAATGTACTTGAATAGGTGTATGAGCTATTGAGATTCAATGAATCTCACCCCCTCCTTTCTCTCATCTTATATGGTCTAGGTGGAGTTCAAGATCCAAAGGATGGAGGCCAAGGAGCTTAAATCTCCATCTCTTGGCAATCTTGCTATTTTGATGTACTAGAATGTCAAAGTCTATATGTATATGTTATTTTTGAGCCATGACGCTTTGAACAAGTGTAAAACTATGTAAAGATAGTGTATGTATCAAGACTAAAGCGAAATGAATGGAAATGTGCATTTTGACCCCTTGGGAGCTCACTTGTGCATGTATGTTTATGGGAGTGGCATGATGAAATTGAGTTGCATGATGGTTCAGATCTTATGAGAGACTATTTATGCTATATTTATGCTTTCTAAGTTTCTCAAATGTGTGAGGAGCAATGTAGAGCTCATTTGGACCAAATTTGCTTTCTTGTTGGAACTAAAAGTGCCATAATCTTGAGTTATAGCAAAGTCAAACCAATGACCTCTTCTTGACTTAAAAGTTTGCATCCAATTAGATCTTGCCTAGAGCTTTTTGGGAAGCAAAAGACTAGGTCAATTGGAGGTCTGTGGAATTTTCTATGATTTTTCAAAATTGGTATTAGAATTTCGGATCTGTAGAAGTTACTGTTCATTTGGTTAGTTGTGAAATTGTATCATCCGAGGGGCAAACGTGGTCCAATGGCTACAAAATTTTATAGAAAAAAATTAGACATTCACAGTGACTTCTAACAACTAGAAGCACCTCATTTGGAGGTCTGAGCTAAGAGATATAAATTTTTGAATTTCTGGAATAGCAACAGCAGTGCAACACGACCTGAGTCAATGTTCCATTGAATTCCAGTGGCTAAACGTGTTTGCTTTGGTCTAAATCTATTTTTAACATAAAGATAACATTCATAGCTTTCTAAATTGGTATCATTTGCATGGATTGTATTGTTTTGAAATTAATTGGACATTTGTGAAGTTTATAACAGACACTTGCATCAGCACCAATAGCTGTCCGAACCTTTGCACTTTTCTGCATGTCAAACGTCTTATGTGTTATGTTTCATGACCTGGACATATTTTTAGCATAAATTTAACATCTGTAGATTTCTAGAATGCCATAGTATACTTGATTTTGATTTTTTTGGAATTAATTACGAATTTCCAAAGTTAGTGACAGAATTGACAAATGCTGGCTAAAAATATAAGTGAGTTTGATGCTCCCCTTTGATTTCCAAGAGTTATAGGCCAATTTTGGCAATGCAAATGAGTTGTATTCATGTAATTAAATATAAAAATGTGATGTATGAGCTCATATGGTCCACGTGACACTGAATGAAATTTTCATACGCGACGCAGCACTAAATAAGGCATTATTTTAATGCCATTTTTCCATTCCTTTTGTGCAATTCATGATGTGAGACTTAGAAATAATAGGAAGCAAGTTAGAAATATATGGTGTTACACCTCACCCTCTTTCTTAAAGGCCTTGAACTAAGCCTTGCTCTTGGGAGACTCTAATCCTTGTCTTAACTATTCTCAAGGGTTCTTGGCTCATCCTCACTATAGCTAGTGGGTTCTTGGCTTCACCACACTCAAGCAAGTCAAAGCAAATACATAACATGCTCTTTGAATGCATACAACATCATGGTACCATGACACATGAATGCATGCTATAATACTTTCTTATGGCTTGAAACATACATACACATATTCAAGACAAGACAAACATTTATCCATGCATGAGGGAAAAAGGAGAGAGCTCCCTTTGTTGCAACTGCACACTTTTCTCCTTAGAATTGCACTCCCTTCCTCTACCACACACTCACAATGATGTAAGGCTTGTTGCTCTTGACCGATATACATAAAATAGGAACCAATCATGCTCTTGGAATCATTCTCAAAGCTACCTACTTACTTGGTACACTAACTTTGTCTTATAGTTCATTTATGGTTCCTAAATGCACCTAATGAAGCAACATCCATCATTTGAGTTTTAGGCTCCATTCTTTCCCTCCATTTATGATTCTTGACTCCTTTTAAGCCTCTTAGAATCATCACACAATTAAATCAAGGAGTTTAACTAGGTGTTACTTCTTTAGGCAATAATATGGAATCTATGATGTAATATCTGGTTCTTTGAAAATGAGAGAAAATGGGAGAAATGTAACATGAGGTTTCTCCATAAACACATGAAATTCACTAGATATAAAAGGAAGTCTCCCAAATAGAGTGATTTGAGATCTAATAAAATTAGAATAATATTCTAGACCTCAAATAATGATGAGTTAAGGCCAGGGGTACCCTGAAACCAGAGCCAAAATGGCCAGACGGAATTTAACGAAACAGTTACGAAACATAATGACATTTTCATAATTTTGAGCAAATTTTAGAATTCTCACAGGAGGGCTTTTTAAATGGCAAATTTGAGTTCTCTGGGGCTTTAGAGGCTAACCATGTGAAAATCTAGTACAGTTAAAGCCCCGCCAATGCACGTTTTCTAACGTTGGTTGCCCTGAACTTTGATTGATTCATTCGGGAAGGTTTTAACTCCATTAGGAAAATGAAGGAGGAGAACAAGAATATGCAAAGGAAACAATCAAATAGCCATTAGATTTCAAGATAGCAAAGTTAGGGTTTCAAGTGTTCTACCAAAAATCTGATTTTATACAACAATTCCTATGCTTAAATGAGTATTTGGATGAGCTCTTGATGTAACACCATAAATTCTAGCTTATCTCTATCACATTTGCATGCTCATATAGTGCATAACATGAGGGGAAATTAGAAAAGTCCAATTAGATAAGGCATTTAATTGCCCTGTGTCGTGCATAAAAATTTCATCCATTGTCGCATGGACCGTTTGAGATTATATAATATATTCTCATATTTAATTACATGGATTTAACTCATTTGGATCATAAAATGTGGCTCATTTCTCAAGAAAACCAAAATGAAGCACAAAACATAGACATTCATTTTCGGCCAGCTTTCACCTATTTTATATCCAAAATTTAAGAAATCATAACTAATTCTAGAAAAATCAAAATCATACATTATTGGCCATTTGGGAAATCTATGGATGTCTACTTCACACTAAAAATATTTCCAGACTATAACATCCACCGCAGAGGATGTTTGACATCCAAAAAGGTCCAGAGGTCAAACTGCCTTCTGATGCTGTCACAAATTTTTGCAGAAAAATTTGAAAATATCCAATTAATTCCAAAAAACTCCAATCCATGCAAAGGATACCAATCTGGAAATCTATGGATGTTAGCTAGACTGGAAAAATACTTCCAAACCAACTCAGGTAGCCTAGCCCTCGAAATTCAATGGAATAGTAACTGAGGTCGGAAAAAACTCCTGATACTAGATAGATTCTTTAAAACTTTATATCTCCCTCTCTGGACCTCCAAATGAGGTGCTTCTAGTTGACACAAGTCATTGTGAATATCTAGTTTCCGTGTATAAAATTTCATGGCAATTGGATATCATTTCAGCCCTGTGTGACAGATTTCATTTTTGGACCAAATGAATAGTGCAGCAGACCAAAATAAAAAAAAATTGTCAACTTTGAAAATTCATCAAATATTCTGTAAACCTCCAAAAATTATGATCTTTAGCTTCTTAAAAAGCTATCAACAAGATCTAAATGAATGCCAAATCTTAGATCAAGAAGAGGTCATTTTGTCTAAAAAGTGATATAGGGTTTCATTATAGTCAATTTTAGCTCCATATGAGGTACCAAAGTAACTAAATGGCTTTCCCTAGGGGTTGGCACCTTTTGGGCAAGTCCAAAACCATGATTAAGACTTATGTAAGTAGCCCAAATGGTCCCAAGCCTCATGCATCTCATTTTGGCCATTCCATCTACACATATGCATATTTCTATAAAGCCATTCATGAGACTATAATGCCATAACATACTCAAATTTCATTCCATCATTCACATAACATATTCTTTCATTCCTACATCATATAATATCATACTTTCATATGTCCCAAGGGTCATAGACCATATATATTATTAGATTACATCATTTAACACAATTATGGCCTTAAGAACCAAAAACTTGGCATTTTGTTGTCAAACTCTTTCTTTCAAGGTGATTGGCTTCCATTATCTTGTCCACTTGGTCTATTTAGCATATTAGATCATTGGAGAGGAGGGAATGAGATTCAAAGAATCTCAATAGCTCATCTCCTATGCAATCATACATAATAGATGCAAACAAGTCTCATAAATACATGTATGGTCATGTTGACATATGCAAACATTCAAGAAGCATTTTCATCACTTGAGAATATCATACATAGCATACAAAGGCTTTCCAAGCAAGTGGATTGGCCTCACCCAATTTCTTGTGGATATTGGACTTGCCTCACCCATTCTTTAATGTATTCTTAGACTCAACCATGCTCTTGGGAGCCCAATTTGCTTTTAGGAGACTCTTTGCTTTATCTCAACCAATCTTAAGGGTTCTTGGCTCATCCTCACCATGGTTAAAGGTTCTTTGCCTCACCACACTCAAGCAAAGCCAAGCACACATCAAAATATCATATGAAACATAATATGTCATCATAAAACCATGGCATATGAAATCATGCTATCACACTTTTCATGACTTGAAAATATATATACACACATTCTAAGATAAGCTAAGCACACATCCATGTATGAGAGAAGGTGGAGAGAGCTACCTTGCACACAATCACACACTTTTCCTTTTGAAATTCCCTCATTTGCTTTGGCCACACACCCACAAACTTGTGGAGATGCTTCTTCTTGGCCTAGACACATTTTATGGGAGTCAATTAGGTTCATGAATTCAATTCTAAGGCCACATACTTGCTTAGACACTAGGTGGCTCTATAAACTCTATTATGGTCCATAAATGCATCTAATGAAGCAACACCCCTCAAATAAATTCTAGGCTCTATTTTTTCCTTTCAAATATGATTCTTGACTTCTTTTAAGCCTCTTCAAGTCATCATACAATTAAAACAAAGAGTCTAACTACATGTTGCTTATTTAGGTCATAATATAGAACCTAAGGCACCAATTCACTTTCCATGGGTTCTAAATTTTTTCCAAGACCTCCCCTCATATTCATTCATCATATATGACACCAAAATGGGCTTGAAAAAATTTAAAACTCTCTCTAGCTACTCCATCCATGCTTGGCCAAGACATAGCCCCTTTTTGGCCTCCTTAGAATTCCCTTTTTTTCTTTGAAGGAGGAAGCATGTAGGGAGCATCTTAGGGATCTTAGGAGCTCATTTAAACTCTTAATTAGGCCTAGGAATTATCATATGAAATCAGATTTTGGAAGGTGCATACAAAACCTTAGAATTTGCATCTTGATATCTAATAGTTTTTTGATAATTCCCTTTGCATATTCTTAATCTCCACACCCTTTTTCCCTAGATTCATGCTTGGTTCTGCCAAAAAATCATCTCCTCCTAGGGTTTTCTCAAGTGGGGCGAAATGGTGGAGAAAGAAACCAAAGATGACAATCATAGGAAGAGAAATTACTTTATTTTCTTATCCTTTCTCACTTGAATCTTGTGTTCTTTGAGCTCCTCTCTTCAAATCCGAATTTTCCCTTGAATTACTCCCTTGAATTAGATTTATAAACTCCATTTTAATCAAAGGAAATAAAGGAGAAGGGAGGAGAGGAGGTGTGAATGAAGAAAAGCATGAAAAACTACCATGGAAACATACCTTAAGCTTGGATTTTCTCTCCTTTTTCTTCTTCCCTTGGTGTGCCACTCTCCTAGGGTTCTTCTGATTTGGGGCAAAATAATCTGAAGCTAAATGAGGGAGAGTGTGAGGCGTCACCTATTTATAAGGGAGGAAGAAGCACTTTTTCAAAAATTTCCATTTTGCCCTTCATTCTTGGCATTTTTGTTTCTCCTTCATTTTAGCTCCTTTTTGAGAACCATCTTTTCCATTATAAAATTTAGGTTTCTAATTAAATAAAATGCCTTTGGAGTCACTCAAATCGGAGGTAAAATCTTCTCGAATAAATTTGTCAAAATTTAGGTACACCGACATTGAAAAACGTCCACCGGAGGGGTTCTAGCTATCTTAGGGCTTCCCATAGTTTTTAGGGCCTCTGAGAACCCTGGGGAACTCAAAACTTTCATTTAAAAAACCATCCTATGTGAATTCCAAAAATTTGCTTAAAACTACAAAAATGCCATTACGTTTCGTAAGCTTTTCGTAAGAAATTGTTTCTTCATTCTAGCTCCGTTTTTCTTTCCGTCTATGCCTGGAGTTCTCATTTTTAGGAGTCTAGAATGTTTCCCAAATTTTTTTGGACCTTAACTATCTCATTTTGGGGGACTTCCTTTTGTATCCGGTGAATTTTGTTCATTGACGGAGAAACTGTATGTTACGTTTCTCACATTTTTAGAAAATTGGATGTTACACTTGAGATCCTTAGAAGGATCCTCATATGCATCTTTCATCAAGAAAACAAAGTAAATCCATTTGGTGCTTCCTTGAAGCCTAGCCTCGGGCTAAGCTAGATGGAGCACCTAAGGATAGTTTTAATTTCTTTCAACCTTATTTTTGAGTCATATATGATGGAAGAGGATGAGAGGAAGCCTTGGAAAAATTTTAGAAGCCATAGATAGTGAAATGGTATCATAGGTTCCATATTATGGTTTAAAGAAGCAATACGTAGCTAGGCTCCTTGATTTGATTATGTGATGACTCCAAGAGGCTTAAAAGGAGTCAAGAATCATAAATGAGTGAAGTGAATGGAGCAAAGATTATGTTTCCATAGGGTTGCTTCATTAAGTGCATTATGGAACCACAAAAGAGCCATGTGAATTACCTAGCTTTTTCTAATGAATGTGTAGCTCTAGAAATTGGTTTAAGAGTGTAATTGGCTTCCATATGATATGTGTAGGCCAAGAGAAACAAATTCCACCTTATTGTGTGTGTGTGGCCGAGGAAGAGAAGTCCAATTCAAGAGGAAAAGTTTACAATGTAACAAAGGTAGCTCTCTCTTTTTTCTCTCATGCATGAGTGGATGTCATCTTGTCTTTGAATGTATGTATGTATGTTTTAAGCCTTGGAAAAGTATTTTAGCATGTATTCATATACCATGGTAATATGATGTTGTTTTATGCATTCAGATGACACTTTATATACTTGCTTTGGTTTGCTTGAGTGTGGTGAAGCCAAGAACCCTCTAACTATGGTGAGGATGAGCCAAGAACCTTTAAGAATGATGGAGACAAAGACAAGAGTCTCCTAAGAGTAAGGCTTAGTTTAAGGCCTTTAAGAAAAGGGTGAGGCAAGTCCAAAATCCTTAAAGAGAATGGGTGAGGCTAATCCACTTACTTGGCAAGCCTATGTATGCTATGTATGACTTTTTAAAATGCCAAGAAAGCTTCTTGAATGATCACATGTCCATAGTAGTCATACATGCACTTTTAGACATAGATTTGAATTGTTTTTGTGTGATTGATAGGGAGAAAAGCTATTGGGATTCCTAGAATCTCATTCCTTTCTTCCCATATGTCTAACATGTCTAGGTGGACCAAGTGAGCAAAGGAATGGAAGCCATCAAGCCTAAAGGAAGGAGAGTGACAACAAAGTGTGGAAATGTTCTAAATTGTAGCCTTATAAGTGGCATATGATATATCCTCTTATTGTATATGTTGTATAACTTCATGAACACATGTAAATATGTAAATGTATGATGTATGAATGAGATTTAATGCCATATGTATGATATAGGGCATTTTGGGCATTGGATAACAAAACTTGACATGTATGCTCTTATGTATAACTTGGGGTGGATGAGTGATTTTGAGAATTCTGGGTTTGTGTACCTTTGAGACAAGTTTAGTTGACCATTCTGGTGCTTTCCCACATGCTCAAGTGGCCCTGGTTTCCTTAGAACCTAAATTGGACCATTTTGGACCCCTTATGAGACAAAAAAAATGACCATTATATAACCTAATGTCAAAATCTGACCAAATGAATGAATTTTCTCATGAAACTTGGCATGCATATAGATCTCATCTAGATCTTTTTGTGAAGTGAAAGACCAGATTATTTAGAGCTCTGTGGAATTAATTATGATTTTTCAAAGTTGGCATTTTTCTGCTGAATTGATGCAAACACTGTTCATATAGTTAGTAACTTGGGTTGTGTCATTCGAGCATCAAATAGTGTCCAATGCTCATGAAATGTTACAATAATAAACTAGATATAATATAATTTCTATGGCCACCATGATTACCCCAATTGGACATCTAAGCAGGGAGATATGAATTTTTGAAGTTGAAGGAAAGTACTAGTAGTGACAGATGACATCTAGTACTATTCCATTAATTTCCAATGGCTAGACATCTCTGTTGTGGTTTGAAATTACTTTTAACATAAAGTAGACATCTGTAACTTTATAGAATGCTATAGTGTGCATAATTTTTATTTTTCTAGAATTAGTTATGATTTTTCAAAGTTCATGTCAAAATTCTGGAATTCTAACTCGAGACTGCACACTATATTTTCATGTATACCTTCTACTTGCACAAGTTCTAAGCCACTTTTTGAGCTTGTTATGAGTTGTATTTGTGAATTTAAATATGAGAATAAGATGGATGAGTCCATATGGTTCATAGGACACTGAATGAAATATTTATGCATGACGTAACGTAAATTAATTGGTTATTTCAATGGCTTTTTTTGAGAATGTTATGTAATTCATGGGAATGAGCCTACAAATGTATAAGATGAGATTAGTAAATATGGTGTTACATATGATGCCATCTCACTTTCTATGGTTTCTCAAAATTTTCTAAGGCTTCCCCTCATCCTCTTCCATCATATATGACTCAAAAATAAGTTTAGAATAAATTAAAACTATCCTTAGTTGCCTTAACAACTCTAGGTTGAGACCACGCTCCTTAGGGCTACTCTTGGAGTTTTCTTAGTTTTATTGATAGAAGATGCAAGCAAGGAGCCTTCTAGGGATCTTAGGAGCTCATCCAAACACTCATTTAGGTTTAGGAATTATTGTATCAAATTAGATTTTACTAGGGGTACTTGAAACCCTAGGTTTTCTATCTTGTAATCTAATGGTTCATTTGTTGTTTTCTTTGCATATTCTTATTCTCCTCCCTTAAATTCCTAAGATTAATCCTTAGTTTAGATAGAAACTCGACCCCTTAAGGCTAGCCTTATGTAGGTCGAACCACCCACAAGAGAAGGAAGGAGGAAGATTAAGCAAGGAGATGACAAAATATATTGATTTCCTTGATTCTTCTTGCTTATTTTTCACCTTCCTTGGCTTCCTCACCTCAAATCCAAAATTTTCCCTCTATTCTACCCTCAAAACAGATTCGACAATTTAAATAAAGCCATAAGAAAGAAGCGAAGATGGAGGATGAGGAGTTTGCTAAGGAGAAAGCATGAAAAACCAAGAAAATCTATACCTTTTTCCTTGTTTTTCTCCTTCCTTTCTTCTCCTTCTTGTGCTCCTCAAACCCTAGCTCTCTTCTCTAGTTTAGGGTAGAAACAAAGTGAGCTAAATGAAGGAGGAGGTAGGTGATGGGTCGTGTCGTGCAACCCTCAAAATAAAACTAGGTTGGATTAAATTTTATAGTTAGTGGCACAACCTAGGTATTTCCCTTAGAAACGGATTTCAATGTTCAATTAGGTTTCTAAATGTATAAGGATCTTAAAACTACCTAATTTAGGGGGTTTTGGTCTAATCAAACTAACTAGAATTAAAGTGAAACAAAATTTTTAAGTTTTACCTAATTGCATGAGCTATAAGGTGAAAATAAACATGTGACTAGCTTTGGATTCGTCTCTTGGTATCCACTATCCTTATCCTAGTTCAATTGTGATTAATTCTAGTCTAAGAGCCCCTAATTATATTCATAATAATGTATCTTGAGTTACTAGGCAAGAATCAAGAGATTAACAATTTAATATTAAATTGAAACCTCAATCTCGCATCAAATCACCAACTCTTGTTATTAGGATCAATGAACACTTGAATTGAATGATTAATTGAGCCATTAGCCTCTGAATGTTCACCTTAGGATGTTTAATTAACCATTTAAACTCTAAGGAATCCTCAAATTAGTAATTCAAGCACTCAATCTCTCACATGCATTTCATTAAACACCTTGACTGTATACATGGATAATTGTAGGAAATTGAAAAATTCAGTTTTTAATCAATCAATTAATCAACAAAAAATATCCTAATTAGTATCTAACTAGCCACTAACTATAGACAACACATATTCCCAATCAAATACAATCTTAACCAAGACAATATAAGAAAAGAAAAGTGCTGGAATCTTAGCCAAAATTCATTTATCTCCATGGATTCAAGCTTCTCCAAGGTTGTCCTCCTAGCTAGCCACAAGAGTGAATCAAGCTCTCATGGAATGGATGGATGGAAGTGAGAAATATTAGAGGAAATGGAGTTACAGCATGGTGGCAGTGAATGGAGGAATGAGACGATGAATGATCTCTGGACGATGTGTTATATTCCCCCCTTTTCTGCCTCTACCCAAGTGTATTTTTAATCTCCCTCATGTGCTTGTTTATTTTTCACGTGCTCCTTCTTTTGTATATGAGTGTGGAATGCATCTTTTGTATGGATTAATGAATGATCTTTTATTCCTTATGCTTTCCACGTGCAATCTTTATTCTTCTCTACACGTCACTTTGTGTGTGCTGTCCTTGTGTATTTCTTCTATTAAAATGAATCACGTGCTCAACTAGATCATATTATTAAACCACGTCCTCCTTTCTCAGCTAATTGCTACTGCTCATGTAGACTTCCTATGCAACCTCTGTATGCCTCCGTTTCAAAAGAAAAACCCATAGCTTCCCATGTGTTCAGCTCATTCCAACCTGTAGCTTCATTTACACTTTCCCACTCGTTCCCTACATCAGCTCCTGCTTCCTTAAAACTTTAGCTCCTCTTGCTTCTATTCTTATATTTCATTAATTGCGCTTCACCTCTTTTCTTCGCGTTTTTATTCCGCCAGCTCCTAGCTCCTCACACGTTCCTTCATGCATCTTTTTTTTCATTTGCTTCCCATATGCTTCTCTCTTTCATGCTTTATATTCTTACTGTTCACATGGTTTTCATTTGTGTAGCTTCTTCTCATAGGTTCTTTTTTATTCAGTAGCTTTTCCACGTAGCTTCTGTATGTTATAGCTACTTTTCCTTCTTCATCCAGCTTTCCAAAGCAGAGGCTGCTTCCTTCTCTTTCTCTTCTACACAAAACCGTGGCTTCTTCATACTGTTCTTCTCTTTTGTTTCAGCCCCATTGCTTGCTTGCTTTTTCTTTTCATTCATGTGCTCTGCTACTTGCTTTTGTCTACAACCATGCTTCATGCAGCTACTTGCTTTTGAACCTATAACTTTTCTTGTCTCCACATGCACGTTCTTTTCATCCACGTGTTTCTTTCTCTCCTATAACAACTTCACAAGCTCGTAGCATTCCATCAAACTTGTGGCTCATCTCTACTCTGCTCTACTCCACATTCTCAAGCCTATTCATGTGTTGGTATGCAACTACATGTTTGTGTGAAGCTTCAAATGGGTGTACTACAGTGTGAAGGGTCGTGGAAGTGTATAAAGTTAGTGCTTGTGTGAGTGACCATGTAGAGTGTGTAATGACCATGTGGGCCCCGTGAATGCATGAATGTAGCTACAAGGAGGAGGCCATTCATATGTTTCATATATGGTGTTTGTGTGAGCTTATGTGTGTGTCTTCCATGAGAGAAACAAGGGAGCTGGAGCTTGCTTCTTCTTAAAACCCATTACTCCTATTCAAATGCTATTTTATTCCTCTATTCCAATTTTATTGCCCAACAAAAAGTACAATTGAAGCCCAAATCTTCTCCTTCTCTTCTTTAAATCAAATTTTCATTCAAGCTTCATTTGCCCATTAAAATCCACACAAAAGAATGGAAAGTATTAAGTAGAAATACCCATAATTTATTTAAAAGAAATTCATGCATTAAAAATCAATAATTTTGCAAATTAATTCATAAAGTGCATAAAATGGCTATTGAAATTAAATTCCACCTAATTAAATTCCTAAAGCCATATTTGATCATTAAAATGCTTAAGTTAGGAAGAATAAAATATATACAAATTATGTTTATCAGTAGGGCGTGTCTTTATATATAGCTATGTTAAGGAAGAAATTTTCAAATTGTGTCCCTTTATCTTGGCATTTTTGTTTCTAGTTTGTTGTAGCTCATTTTTTAGAACCGTCTTTTCTATCATAAAATTTAGGTTCCCAATTTTATAAAATACCTTTGGAATCACTCAAATCGGAGTCAAAACCTTCCCGAACGAATCCGTCAAAATTTGGGTCAATTGACGTTGGAAAACATACACCAAAGGGGTTTTAACTGTTTCGAGGCTTCCCATGGTTTTTAAGACCTCTGAGAACCCTAGGCAATTCAATTTTGCCATTTAAAAAGCCCTCTGATGAGAATTCTAAAATTTGCACTAAATTATGAAAATACCATTACATTTCATCAACATTTTGTTACAATTTGTTTCTTCATTCTAGCTCCATTTTTCTTTTCGTCTAAGCCTAGGATTTTTATTTTTAGGAGTATAAAATGATACATAATTTTTTTGGGGCCTTAACTAATTCACTTTAGGGACTTGCTTTGAAAATGTATCTGTTTTTATCGTTTTGATGAAAACTAAACATTACACTTGTAGCCTTATTTTCATGAGTGGAGTGCTTGCTTTACTAGATTTGTGTCTTCCATGAGACAACATTGAATTCTTGTGTGAATGTGTGCCTCACATCCATGCATGTGTGTGATTAATGGATATGAAATGAGAGTTGTAGAGTGAACCATATGTTATCGGAAGAGAGAGTGCAACCTCATATGTGTATGTATGTGATCTATTGCCACGTAAGTGTATGTGTATGTAATAGATGAGAAAGCCATGTGAAAGTGAATGAAGAAGTCGTGGAGGATGAAATGAGCTACACTTGTTGCTACATGTAATAACTCATGAGTATGACTCATTCTTGTGTGTGTCTTCCATTCATTTGTCCACGTGATAGCCATATATGTAATGTAATGCTTGGTTTTCATAAAAATGACAGAAATGGATACATTTTAAAAGCAAGTCCTTTGAAATTAATTGGTTAAGGTCTAAAAAAATTAGAATAATGATCTAAACATTAAGTAACAAAAATAGGAGGCTAGAGGTGCCCTGAAACAGAAGCCAAAATAACCAGACAAAATTTAATGAAATTGTCATGTAACGTAATGGCATTTTTCTAATTTAGGGAAATTTTTATAAAACTCACAGGAGGGATTTTTAAATGAAAAATTTAAGCTCTTCGAGGTTCTCAGAGGCCTTGAAAACCATAAGAAGCCTTGGGACAATTTAAACCCCTCTTATGTACGTTTTCTAACGTCGGTTGACCTGAACTTTGACCCTTTTGTTTAGGAAGGTTTTAGTTTCAAATTGAGTGATTCCAAAGGCATTTTATAAGATTAAGAACCTAAATTTTATGATAGAAAACATGGTTCTCAAGAAGGAGCGAAAACAAACTAGAAACAAAAATGCCAAGTTTATAGGATGTAAATGGAATTTCTTTAGAACAATTTTGTTTCTCCACCTATATATAAGTCATGCCGCATCCTTCTCCTCCCTAAACCAACTTCATTTCTACCCTAAAATAGAAAGGAGACCTATAGAGTGAGGCGCACAAGGGAGGAGGAAAAAGGAGAAGAAAAATCAAGTAAAAGGTATGAAAATTCATGGATTTTCTTAGTTTCTCTTTAGTAAACTCTTTCTCCTCCTTCTTCTCTTCCTTCTTATGGATTTATTGAAGCTTTTGGGTCTGTTTTGAGGTCAAACTAGAGGGGGAATTTTCAAAATTGGAGAGGAGAATCCAAACAAAAGAAAGAGCATCAAAGAAAGGCTAGGAAACCAAGGTAATTTGCTATGTTTCAAGCTTGCTCTTCCCTTGTTCTTTTCTTATGAGTTTTAGCCAAGATAGGGATAGCCAAGGAGGAGTGAATTTTGAACCCAACCAAGGATGAATCTTAGGAAAATAAGTGAGGAGAATAAGAAGATGCAAAGGAAACAAAGAAAGAACCATGAAATTGCAAAATAGAAAAACTAGGATTTTAGTTGCACCTTGGTTTGTAAGATGAGTTTTAGCCATAAATTAAGATGTTTAAGAGTCCATATGAGTTTTTAAGACACCAAGAGAGCCTCCCACATGCTTCTCCTACCAAAGAAATCAAAACAACTCTATTGGTGCCATATTGAAGCATAGTCTTAGCCTAGCATGGAAGGAGTACAAAGGGAGTGTTTTAATTTCTTCCAAGCTTTGTTTTGTATCATATATGATAGGAGAGGATGAGAGGAAGCCTTGAAAAAATTTCAAGAAGCTTAGGAAGTGAGATGGCGACATAGGTTCCATATTGTGACTTAAAGAAGTGACATAGAGCTAGGCTTCGTGAAATGAAAGTGTGATGGCTCCAAGAAGCTTAAATGGAGTCAAGAACCATATATGGATGAAAAGAATGGAGCCATGATCATGAATTATTAGTGTTGCTTCATTAGGTGTCTTATGGAACCATAATTGAACCTTAGAAGCAATCTAAGGTTTCAAGTGCATGTGTAGTTTTAGGAATTGTTTCAAGAGTGTAATTTGCTTCCATATAATGTGTCTAGGTCAAAAGAATGAAGTCTCACATCCTTCTAAGTGTGTGGCCTAGTGTTCAAGGAAGAAAGTTGAAAGTGTGCTTTTGTAACCAAGGTAGCTCTCTCTTCGTTATCTTATGCATAATTAGGTATTATTCTTGTCTTTGAATGTGTGTGTGTATGTTTAAGCCATAAAAGATGTTTCTAGCATGTAATTACATGCCATGGTACCATGATGCTTTGAGTGTGGTGAAGTCAAAAGTCCCTTAGCTAGGGTGAGGATGAGCCAAAAGCCCCTAAGAATGGGTGAGAAAGAGCTAAAAGTCTCTAAAAAGTAAGGCTTAGTCAAAAGTACATTAAGAAAATGGGTGAAGCAAGTTCAAAATCCCAAAGAGAATTTGGTGAGGCTAAACCATCTTCTTGGCAAGCCTATGTATGTTTGATGTGACCTTTTGAATGCAAGAAATGTTCCATATGTGATTATGCATTCCGTGATATCCATGCATGCATTTTAGACTTGAATTTGCATCCTTTATGTACACTTGAAAGAGAGAAGAGCTATTGGAATTCCTAGAATCTCATTCCTTCCTCCCCATTTCCTAACACGTCTAGGTGGACCAAATGAACCAAGGAATGGGAGCCACCAAGCCATAAAGAGGAAGATTGACAAGACTGTGTGTGATTTTGTTCACTTTGTAACTATTTTGATGGCAAATGATGTAACCTTATGATGGATATGTTGTAAAACCATTTGAACATGTATAATTACATGGATACTTGATGTATATATGAGAATTGATGCAATATGAATGATATAGCAAATTCTTGACATTGAATGGCAAGATAGAGCTAGTGTATTCTTGTGTATGCCTAGGAGTGGGAGAGTGATTTTATGAAATCTGAGTTTAAGGACCTTTGAGACATGTTTAATAGACTATTTTGATGCTTTCTCACATGCTCTACTGGCCATGAAAGCCTTGGAAGCAAATTTGAACCAATTTAGACCCTTAGAAAGCACAAAATTGACCATTTTGGAACCTAACATCAAGATCTGACCAAATGAACAAATTTTCTCATGAAATTTGGCATGCTTATAGATCTCATCAAGGAATTTTTGGGAAGATAGAGAGCAGGTTATTTGGAAATCTGTGGAATTAATTATGAATTTTCAAAATTGCCAAATTTCTGCTGTTCTGATATGGTTGCTATTCATATGGTCAATTTCTTCTCTTGTGTCATTTAAGGAACCAATGGTGTCCCATACTTATGATTTTTTACAATCATAAACTGGACATGATAAAATTTCTATGGCCACTAAGATCACTCCAATTGGATGTCTGAACAAGGAGATATGAATTTTTGAAATTTTCTGTCAGTACTAGTAGCACCAGTTGAGTTTATGTACTATTCCATTGATTTCTAGTGGATAGAAGTTCCTGTTTTTGTCTAGAATTATTTTTAGCATAAATTAGATATTTGTATCTTTCTAGAATGGTATAGTATATATGATTTAGATTTTTTTAAATTTATTTATATTTTTTAAAATTGACATTTAGAAGGTGGTAGCAGAACCTGAGACAACTATGTAATATTTTGTGTATATATGCTATGAGCTCGAGTTTTTGGCCACATTTTGAGATGATTTGATATTGTATGTATATATTTAAATAAGAGAATAAGATGGATGAGTTCACATGATCCACTGGATGTAACACCATAACTCTCTAGCTTATCTCATACTATCTCCATATCTCACATCATGTATTTCATGAATAAGCAAGGAAAAATGGCATGAAATAATGAGTTTTCTTGCATTACGCTATGCATAAATTTTTCTTTCTGAATCCCATGGGCTATATGGACTCATGTATCACATTCTCATATTTAATTACATAGATACAACTCATTTTCATCACCAAAAGTGGCTTAGAACTCGTGCAAGGCAAGAGAATACATAAAAAATTCATGATAGTTGCCTCGGCCAGAATTTTCTCATTTCTGTCACAAACTTTGAAAAATTATAACTAATTCTAAAAAAATTGAAATCATACATTCTTTGCCATTTTGGAAATATACAAATGTATACTTTATGCTAAAAATATGTCCAGACCATGAAACATAACAGAGAAGACGTTTGACATTCAAAAACATACAAAGGTCTGACTAGCTACTGGTATTGATACAGGTTTCTGCTACAAACTTTAAAAATATCCAATTAATTCCACAAAAATCCAATCCATGAAAATGATATCAATTTGAAAAGCTACGGATGTTATCTAGAGGGAAAAAATAATTTTAGACCAGTTTAGGCATGTTCAGGACTCAAAAACTAATCAAACAATAACTTGGATCAGTCTAGACCTGTGATACTAGATATAAACTTCAAAAATTCATATCTCCCTCTCTAGACATCAAAATGTGGTGCTTCCAGTTGGCACAAGTCACTGAGTGTCTAGTTTCTTGCTATAAAATTTTGTGGTAATTGGACATCATTTGTCCCTTGAGTGACAGAATTCATTTTTGGACCTAAGTGAATAGTATACTGAACCAATTTCAGAATTTTTCCTAATTTTGAAAATTCATCAAATATTCCATAGACTTTTAAAAATTCTGCACTTTAGCTTCCCAAAAAGCTCTCAACAAGCTCTAAATTCATGCCAAATCTTAGATCAAGAAGAGTGCATTTGGACAAAAAGTGGTATAGGTTTCCAATATGGTCAATTTTGGTCCATATTAGATACCAAATGTGTCCAAATGGCTTCCCTTGGTGTTTGGCACCTCTTGGCCAAGTTTGAAAGCATGAATATGACTTGTATGAACTATCCAAGTGATCCCAAACCTCATGCATCTCAATTTGTCCTCTCTACTTCCATTATTACATACATTTCCAAGATGCTAGTTTGCCATTACATGTCCAAAATGCACATTTCCATACATACAACCTTAAACTTCATTTGTACATGATACATTAGTATAATTATATATGTTCTTAACATCATGAGACATATACAATAATAGGTTGCAACATTTGCCACTTAAATGGCCTTAAAGAAGCAAAATTTAAATACTTTGATGTCATGCTCTCATCTCTCAAGTCGTTGGCTCTTATTTCCATGTTCTCTTAGTCCACCTAGCATGTTAGAACATTGGAGAGGAGGGAATGAGATTCAAAAAATCTCAATGGCTCTTCTCCCTTTCAACCACACATAAAAGATGTAAAATAAGTCTTACAAATGCATGCATAGGCATATTTACATGTGTAAACATTCAAGAAGCATTCTTAGCATTTGGAAAAGTCATACATGGCATACATAGGCTTGTCAAGTAAGTGGATTAGCCTCACCCATTCACTTGTGAATTACCTACCTCACCCCTTCTTTAAGAGGTTCTTTGACTTAACCTTACTCTTGGGAGTCAACCTCACATTTAGGAGACTCTTTACTTTGTCTCAACCAATCTTAAGGATTCTTGGCTCATCCTTACCATAACTAAGGGTTCTTGGCTTCACCACACTCAAGCAAACCAAGCAAGCATCATAAACATCATTTGAAAATATAATGCATCATCATGGTACCATGGCATATGAAATCATGCTAGAATACTTTTCATGGCTTAAAATACACATCCACACATTCAAAGACAAGCCAAGCTTACATTCATGCATGAGAAAAGGAGAAGTAAGCTACTTTGCTTGCATTTACATACTTTTTCCTTGAGCCTTAAATCCTCTACCTCGACCTCACACACCCAAGAAGGAGGAGATCATTTCTCTTGGCCTAAACACAATTCATGGAAGTCAATTAGGTTCATAGAGTTAATTCTAAGGCCACACATCTTCCTTAAATACTAACTTTGTCTAATAACCCCTTTATGGTTCCAAGAATGCACCTAACGAAGCAACACCCATCAAATGAGTTCTAGGCTCCATTCTTTCCTTTCATATATGATTCTTGACTCCTTTTAAGCTTTTTGGAGTCATCACACAATTAAAACAAAGAGCCTAACTATATGTTACTTCTTTAAATCATATTATAAAACCTAAGACACCAATTTATCCTCTAGGCCTTCTAAATTTTTCCCAAGGCTTCCCCTCATTTTCACTCATCATATGTGACTCAAAAATGGGGTTGAAAAAATTTAAAACTCTCCCTAAGTGTCTCTACCCCCTTTGGCCAAAACTATGCATCATTTAGCCTCTATGGAAATTTGCTTTGTTTTCTACATGGAAGATGCATATAAGGAGACTTCTAAGGATCATAGGAACTCATTTAAACATTTATTTAGGCCTAGGAATAATTATATCAAATCAGATTTTTAAGGGAACCCATGAAACCCTAGGTTTGCCACCTTGAAAATCAATGGCCCTTTCTTGAATTTCTTTGCATATTCTTACTCTCCTTTAAATTCATAGAATTCACCCTTGGTTCTGCTGAAAATCCCTCTTGCATCTACATATATAGGGTGAAATAGGGAGAAGAAAAGGGAAGGAGTATCCACCAAGGGATGGAGATTTTACTTTGTTTTTCCTTATTTTCTTGCTTGTTTCTCACTTTCCTTGGCCTCCTCTCTTCAAATCCGAATTTTCACTCCTTGGTCTGACCTCAAAATAGCACTAAAAACTTTAAGAAAACCATAAGGAGAAAGGGGAGAAGGAGGAGAAGAAATTTCCTAAAGAGAAGGCTAGGAAATTCTAATAAATTCTTACCTTCTTCTTGAGTTTTTCCCTTCTCCTTTGCCTTGTTCTTGTGTGCCTTCCTCCCTTGAGTCTTCTCTAGTTTTTGGACAAAACAAGTTGACCTAGATGAAGGGAGAAGTGTAATATCAGGTTTTCTGAAAATCCAAGAAAACGTAAGGAAATGCGAGAAACGTAACATATGGTTTTTCCATCAACGTACGAAATTCATTGGATATGAAAGGAAGCCCCCCAAATAGAATAAATTAAGGTCTAATAAAATTAGAATAATATTCTAGACCGTAAATAATGATGAGTTAAGGCCAGAGGTACCCTAAAATTGTGGCTAAAATAGATGGAAAAAAAAGAGATCAGAAAAAGGTCCCGAAGAGCCTCCAAAGTCAAGTATGAAGGAGCCAGGGACTAAAATGCAAAGAAAAGTTATATCCCAGGCAAAATGTATAAATTGCCCTAAAGTTCAGGGAACCCTAGTTTCACCCTCCATTCGTGGCTTTAAGCAATAATATCAAAAAATTGGGCAAAAATCTCAAAAATCTGTGATCCACGGTTAAACTTAGTTTGATGAGATAGGTCCAATGATGCCAAGTTGTTCGGATGACCGGACGTGATCTGGTCTAGAATCTGGTTATCCCGATCAGTAGCCATGAGCAAAATAGAAAAAGGAAGTTACTATAGAAATAAAAATAGCTAAAGGGTTAAGAAACCCTGAAGGAGTTTCAGGGACAGAATTATAGTAAATGAAAAGTTTATAGCACAATCATAATACAGAACGGTGAAAATTACACCTATAGACCCGGGTGTCCGATTGACACCAAAATTTGTGAGGATTGAGGTTAAGGGCCCCTAAACCATGTTTGAAGCTCAGTATGGCCAGAAAGTAGAGGAAATAATATTTGTAAATTTTAGAAAGTCTAAAGGTATGTATTGTACCGTAAAACCTTAATTGGGCCCAAACACCGATGTTAGACTGCGGTAAGGCCCAATAGCTGATTCTAAAGGCCTAAAAAGAGAAGAGAAGATATAATTAGGGTTTTAGAGAAGATGAAACCCAAATATAAATATAAAATGAAAAGGAGAGAAGAAAATGATTTTAGTTATGTTAAAGAATTCATCATAGTTAAGTTAGAAACTAACTATGGTTGAGTTAAAAGTAGACCATGGATGAGTTAAGGAAATTAACTATGGTTACTATCCATAACTTAAGGGCTAAGAAAAGGCATCCAAGTGTGTGGCCAAGGATTTTTGAAAGAAGATATTTAGTTATGAAATTAGAAAATCAAAAGAAAAAGGAATGGAAGGCTAGGATTTGATCTTAAAAAGGTTGATCCAAGGGTCCAAATTTAGTATGACCCTTTAACTTCATCCTAATTCATCTCCTTCACCTCCATTCCTCCATTTTCACGCCACACACAAAGGAGGAGAGAAAAAAGTGAAGAGAGAGAGGGAGGGAGAAAAAGTGGAAGACGAAGTGAAACCAAGTAAAACTACCACCATTCTTCACCAAATTTCTTCACCTTCTCCATCCTCCAAACTTTTCGTCCAAAGGGCAGCTACATATTCATCTTTTCTGCAAGGTGAAATGTTGGTCTAAGTGGGAAGAGAAAGGATTTTAGTGTGAGAAAAGCAAAGGAAGCAAGGCTTAAGCTTAAAGAGTAAGTTTTCTCCATTTTATACTTGTAAATCACATGCTTTAAGCTAGTTTTGTTAAACCCTAGCTATGAGTTATTTTTGGACAACATATGAATCATTAGAAATGGAGTTTATATGTTGAATATGAAGGCCTTGAAATGAAGTTTATATGTTGAACATGAAGGCCATATGAGCTTTGTTGTTGTTGTTATGTGCTGAAACTTTGGAAAACACAAAGATTGTAATTTTTGGAAAAATAGAAAGCATGGGGAGATGCTGTCCGAATTTTCCCAAAATTCTTATGGTGTTTTCTTGATGTCTTAAAGTCATGTATACCAAATTTCAAGTCCTAAAACATAAAGGAAAAGGTTATGGAATTTTTAGAACCAAAGAAACACACTTTGAGCCTAAAACGGAGCTAGATTATGTGATGACCAAAACGTGATGTTGGGGCTAGAATTTGATGATTTTATCCATTCAAATGGATTCAAAATGGTGTTTTTAGCTAGGAATACCTATGGGAAAGCCCTCAAAGCTCATGGGATAAAATTCCTAAGTTTTGGCCAAGAAATGCATACTATTCGGTCATAGTGAATGAGAAAGGAAGGAGTTAGATTTTTCCAATTCCAGTGGTCCCATTAAGTTTAAAAGGGGTCATCCTATTTTAGAAGTTAAGATTTATGTGTTAATTGTAATGAATTATCATTATGATTATAGGGTTTGATGTTGTTTTGGGAACTCTAAAAGCAAGTAAACCAAGTCCCAAGGATTGAGGAGCAAAGTTTGCTAAGGTAGTAGTTTTCCTCTCTCTTTCTTTAAGCTTGTATGTTTGTATAATGATGAGTGTTATGCTATATCAAGTTGTCATTTATGCTATCAGATGAGACATGTATGCTTAGATTGTGCTTGGCCTTGTATGAAATTCCTTGTATTGCTATGCGATATGTGGCATCTTGACTAGCATCATGTTATGTACTTACATGCTTGTTTGTGAATGAGATTAGTTTACTACTACTGAGATTTCATAATCTCACCCCAAATATAACCCATGCTAGGTCCGAGTTCAAGCAAAGAAAGGGCAAAGAGTGTGGAGACATAAATCGAGTACCTTACTTTTATGCACCACATTTTGTTATGTAATTAAATATTTTAGATTACTGCATGTATGAGTTATGTTATGACACTGCAAGGTACTCAGGTATGAAATGGAAAGTCATAAATATAATCAACCCTTGAGTACATAGAATATGACTAGCGTGCCAAAAACGTAAAAATGCATTTGCTTATATAAAGGAAAAATAATAATAACAATATGACAAGTGAGAGGTAAAATTGTCTAGTTTTTGTAGAGACACTTTAATATGAATTTATACGCATTCCGATGAGAAAGTATTTTCCCCTTGTAAAGGGCTTAGAGAGCTTGAAGTAAAGCCCTAAACCAACCTCATACGATTTTTCTAAAATTAATTACGTATTATCAAGGTTGGACAAAATTCGGGGAATGACCAAATGAATAGTGAAATTGTATGAGGAAGTTTTTAAAAGGAAAAACATTTTAATTAGTTCAGGTTTTCATTGACTCCTCTAAGTTTTATATGAGGTAATTGTAGTAGGAAAAGTATTAGAAAATAAGGTATGACAAGAAGAAGGGCACCTCATATATATAAGGGGTTTAAGAAGGACTTTTTCAAAAATTTCTATTTTGCCCTTCATTCTTGGCATTTTCATTTCTAACTTGTTTTAGCTCCTTTTTTAGAACCATTTTTCCCACTATGAAATTTAGGTTTTCAATTTAGTAAAATGCCTTTGAAATCACTTGAATCGGAGCTAAAATCTTCTCGAACGAATCTATCAAAGTTTGAGAGTGCACTAACATTGGAAAACGTCCACTGGAGGGGTTTTAGCTGTCCCGGGGCTTCCCATGGTTTTCAAGGCCTTTGACAACCTTGGAGAACTCAAAAATTTCATTTAAAAATCCCTCCTATGAAAATTCCAACTTTGCTCAAAATGACGAAAATGCCCTTACGTTTCGTCTACCTTTCGTTACATTTCGTTTCTTCATTCTAGCTCTGTTTTTCTTTCCATCTGAGCCACGATTCTCATTTTTAGGAGTTTAGAATACTTCCCAAATTTTTTAGGACCTTAACTAAGTCATTTTGGGGGACTTTCCTTTTGTATCTGGTGAATTTTGTTCGTTTACGGAGAAACTGTATGTTATATTTCTCATGTTTTCTCTCATTTTCAAAAAATTAGATATTACACGAGATATGTGATAAGCATGATTTATATATATATTATTCTCCTTATCTTAAGCATTTTAGTGTCCAAATATGGCTTTAAGGGTTCAATTATATAAGATTTCATTTTAATAGCCATTTCTGCACTCAAGGAATTTATTTACAAAATTTTTGAATTTTATTGCACAATTTTCTTTTAATTAATTTTGTGAATTTTTTCTACTTGAATTTTCTTATTTTTGTGTGTAGATTTTTCAATTGGCAATTGGAGTTTGAATAGGAGGTTGGTTTGGAAAAGAGAAGAAGTCACGTGGAATGAGGGATTTAAGAAAGAGCTAGCCATAAGTTCTAGCTAAGGAGCTGCATGAAGCTAAGATACACACAAAAGCATGCTCACGTGGGAAGAAGTTTGTGAACAGAAGGAAGATAGAGCTAAGAATGAGAACAAGCAGCAACTTCAGCCAGGGATTGGTGCAATCTTAACTTCATATTCATAATCCAGAACACGTGATTTTTAATAGGGGTGAGCAACAAGAGATGAAAAGAAGCTTGAAAGGAGCTTGCATAAAGGAAACACGAAGAGAAAGAGCCACGAGATAGAGCTGGAAGAACAACATGAAGAAGAATGTGGGAAGAGATGTGGCTGAACAGAGGAAGAGTAACACGATTTTAAGAGGAAGAAAGAGCCGTGGGCTGTAACACGTGATAAGGGGAGAACTCCAACTCATACACACACTCGAATGCAGAACTGCACGTGGAATGATAAATGGAGTTTTAAGGAAGGATGGAGTTGGAAAACAAAGCATGAGTAGAGCCATGTCCTCACGTTGCAGCCTCATCATGTCAAACATTCCTACAGTGTAGATATCACTCACATGATGAAGCACCAACTCACTCATTCCATGTCCAGAATGCATGAGACACCAAACCATGTAGAGGCTTACATGGAAAATACATGAAGCATTAAGGCAACACATAAGTTGGAGAAGAAGCAACATGGTTCATTATTGGATTCATGAGAAGAGCACGAGGAAGCATTAGTTGCTTGTGGGGAGAAGAAGCCACGTAAAAAAAAAGAATGAGCTAAAACGAAAGAAGCAATGGGTTGGAAGGAAGGAAGAAAAAGGAGCTCATGGTAGAGAAAGAAAACACGCATTGAAGGAATGAAGTAGCACGTAGGCTGGAGCTGAGAATAAAGCAAACAAACACAGTACAATGCTAGGCAGAATGTGCATGGAGAAGAGAAAATAATACATATAAAACACATGGAAGAATGTGAGCTCTGGTTTGAGAAGGAACTAGCCATGGTTTTGGTTGAGAAATAAATGAATAAGTTTCACAAAAAGACAAAGAAACAAGTATGCTGAAGCTATGGGTTGGAATTCACGTGGAATATTATAAAAGAAAATGAAGTGAGGCCCACACTGATACACATATGTTGTGGCTCCGAGCAATGAGAAGGAATGAGATGGCTGAGCACGTGAATAATAAAAGAAACCACGTGAGAAGATTAAAAATACACTTGGGCAAATGCACATTCACTCCATCCTTCGTCTAGAGACCATTCTCTCCATGCCATTTTCATCCACTTCTTCCATCTCCTTCCATTCAAATGAAGCTCTAATTCATCTTGTGATTAGCTTGGAAGACAACCTTGGAGAAGCTTGAATCTATGGATTAGAATTAGAATTTTGGCTAAGCTTCCTATTTCTTTTCTCTCTTTCTACATTAATTTTTGTTATTTTATTTACTTGGTTAAGCTTGTAATTGACTGGATTAATGTAGTTTATGATTAGTAGCTAGTTAGATACTAATTAAGAGAGCAATTGTTGTTTTAATTGATTAATTTCAGTGCTGGATTTTCATTTTCCTACCATTTTCCAAATGTACAATCAAGGTGTTTGATGAAATGCTTACAAGAATTGGTGTGCTTAATTGTCTAATTTGAGGATTCATTAGAGTTTAATTGGTTAATTAAATCTCCTAAGGTGTTAATTCGAGGCTAATTGATCAATTAATCATTCAATTTAAGTATTCATTGATCCTAATGACAAGAGTTAGCAATTTGATGTGGGATTGAGGTTCCAATTCAACATTAGATTGTTAGTTCCTTGATTCTTGTGTGGTAACTCAAGAAAATTTGTATTGATCACAATTAGGGACTCTTAGACCAGAATTAATCATAATTGAATTAGGATAAGGATAGTGGATACCAAGGGACAAATCAAAGCTAGTCACAAGTCCATCATTCATTCATAATTTATACAATTAGGTAGAATTTAGGAACTTTATTTCAATTTCATTTTACTTAGTCTAAGTCAAGCAAAATCCCTTAAATTAGATAGCTTTTAGGACCTTTAATACTAAGAAAACCTAATTAAACATTGAACTCCATTTTCAAGGGAGATGACTTAAGTTGTGCCACTAACTATAAAATTAATTCAACCTAGTTTTATTTTGAGAGTTGCGCAACATAATCGTCAATATGAAATAATTTTTTATCTGTGACGTAACGCAAACATAATCTATTAATTTAATGGACTTTTCTTAGGAACTTGTGTTATTCAAGAAGGCATGAATAGAAATAAGATGAGATAGGCTAAATAAATATGGTATTACACTTTATTGGTATCAGAGCAAAGGTTCAGGCACTTTGATGTAGGTTGTGGCTTGTGAATATGAGTTTGCCTTTGTGTATGAGTCTATTATGGATGAATTATGTGTGATAGTGGTTGGTGTGTTCTTATATGATGTTAAAGTTTGCTAGTGATGTTTCAAAACAATGGTGAACATAGAGAGGTAGGCCTTCCAAAGAGGCTTATGCTGAGGATAGAGCTAAGCCTAGTGATATGATGGTTGGAGCCTTTCAGCCTATTATGGCTTGGTTGGATCAACAGCAAGCCATGATCATGTAGTTACAGGAACGACTTGCATAGAGAGATAGTGAGGGCCCTACACCTCTTCCTCCATAGCCACCACAGCACTCAGATTGTCCCGAGCATTGCTAGGTTATCTTACATGTCCCTCAAAGCAAAAGGGCTCAAGTGTGGTTGGCTAAGTAGTTTCTTAAATCTCGAGAAGGGTGGCGGATGAGGCAACTCATTCTAATCCACAACCACACATACAGATACAACAAACATCTCAGACTCCACCCGTTCAAACACCTCTAGCCCTGGAGCAGCCTTTTATTAGGCAAACTATAGCTCAGTTTAGAAAGTTCAAGTCTTCCACCTTTGATGATGAATTGAATACAGAGAAAGCTAAGGCTTGGATTATGTAGCTTGAGAAGATATTCCAGGTGATGGAGTGTACCTCTAAACAGAAGGCCATGTTTGCAATTAAAGAAAGAGGTAGATTATTAGTGAAGGGGCACTGAGCCAATTCTGAGATCAAGGAACCTTCCACTCACTTGGGAGATATTCCTCTAGGCTTTCTTAAGAGGTACTTCCCTATCTCTATCACAGATCAAAAAGTGTCAAAGTTCATACCCTTGAAGCAAGCTGAAGGAATGTTCGTGGACCAATATGTAGCTAAATTTGTTGAGCTCTCCAGATACTCTTCCTACTCACAAAGACATGATGACGAGCACTGGAGAGCAGATAAGTTAGAAAAGGGGTTGCTACCAAAGATTAGAGACAGGGTAGTTCCATAAAGAATTAGGAACTTTAATACCCTAGTTGAGGTTTATAGAGTTACAGAAGTGAACCTTAGGACTATGCGACCACTTCTAGTGCCAAACCTCCCTTCCTTGTGACCAAGAGACTAAGAAAAGAGACACAGGCCACAGCAAGTAGCAGGAGAAGTGGTAGAAGCCAATGGAATAGAAGGGGCAAGAAAAGAAGAGTTTAGTCCATTAGAGGCAGTTCCACGCCCACACTATGTAACCAATGTGATAGAAATCATGAGAATAGGCTATGTTATATGGGGCATAATGTATACTACAAATATGGTAGACTGAGGCACATAGCTAGGGACTGCACCCAGACTACTCAGTAGAGGGAGATGGCTTCTGCACCTAGACCTTAGACCGAGGGTAGAGCCTTTGCCCTGACACAGTAAGAGGCTAGCAGACCCCTAAGCTTGATTCAAGGTACTATTAAGATTAATGATTTTTTTATAGTTACTTTATTTGATTAAGGTGTTAGCCACTCTTTCATATCATATGACTATGTTAGGAGGTTAGGTCTGAGTATGCATATATTACCATATGACTTACATGTATCTCCCCCACAAGAAACAGAGTCATTACCTCTCATACTTGTTTGAATTATATGGTCCAATTTAATCATTATTATACTACCTTTGATTTGATATGTATGCCCCTTATTAACATTAACTTGATTATCGATATGAACTAGATGTCTGCAAATAATGCCACACTTGATTGTTACCATAGATGTATTACTTTGCCTGAATGTGAGACTGTACCTAGTGTTAAGACTGAGCTAGCCCTTATGACCACCTCCCAGTCTGAGAGGTCTCTAGAGTATAATTGTTAGGGATACCTAGTTTTCTTTTCAATCTAAGCTGAGGTAGAAGAGGGTATAGAGGAAATCCCAGTAGTGAGAGAGTTCCTAGAAATGTTCCTTAAAGAGATTAACAGACTATCCCCAGAAAGAGAAGTTAAGTTTCCCATAGACATTATACTTGGGGCAGGTTTAGTGTCTAAGGCCCTATATAGAATGGCTCCCACTGTAACACCATAAATTCTAATACTTAACTCATGCAAATTCCATGTCTTATCTCATGTTAATTTTATAAGAAGTAATATAATGGCATTGGAATATGGGTGAGGTTACACTTCGTCACAGGTAAAATTTTTCTTTTAGTGTCCCATGGTCATATAAACTCATCCATCTTATTCTAACATTTAAATACACAATTAAAACTCATAACAAGATCAAGCAATGGCCTATACCTCGAGCAAAGGGAGTAGATATACAAAGCTCACTGATGCAGCCTCAGGTAGATTTCTAAATTCTATGCCTAAAATTTGAAAAATCATAACTAATTCTAAAAAAAAATTAAAATTAGGCATACTATACCATTTTGGAAAAGTTATAGATGTCTACTTTATTCTAAAAATAAATCCACGCCACAAAAAAGTTGTTAGCCACAAAAAAAAAATAGAGCAGTACCAGAGGTCAGCTGTCGTCCCTGGTACTAATCTCCAACTTCAAAATTTATATCTCGCTGCTCAAAGGTCCAATTGGGGTGATCTCAGTAGCTATAGAAATATTATCATGTCTAGTTTATTCTTGTAAAATATCATGAGCATTAAACATCATTTGTCCCACGAATGACACAACCCAAGTTTCTGACCATATGAACAGTACCTATATCAGTTCAGCAAAAAAATGGCAACTTTGGAAATTCATAATTAATTTAGTAAAGCTCCAAATAATATGGTCTTTCTCTTCCCAAAAAGCTCTATATAAGGTCTACATTTGTGCCAAATTTGATGGGCAAATTCGTTCATTTGGTGAGATCTTGACGTTGCGTTGCATAATGGCTCATTTTATGTCATCAAAAGGGTTCAAATGGTCCATTTCAAGTTCTAAGGCAACCATAACCACTTGAGCATGTGGGAATGCACCAAAATGACTCTCTAAATTCTCTCAAAGGCGCATAAACCCAAAAATCAAGAACTCACTCTCTCACACCATGCCATACACAAGGTTTCACATGCTTGAACTTGCCATTCAATACCTAAAAACTACATTATCATTCATTTAGCATCAAACCTCATTCATACATCAAATATATGTGTATTTACACATGTTCAAATGATTACATAACAATTTCATCATGGGATTATGTCATATGCCATGTGTATGGCTGCAAGAGAGACAAAACTAGGCATCTTCATACACTTTGATGTCAATCTCCTTTTTCTAGGCTTGGTGGCCTCCATTACCTTGATCAATTGTTTCACCTAGCATGTTAAGACATTAGAGAGGAGGGGATGAGATTCAAAGGATCCCAATAACTCATCTCCCTTTCAATTACACATAAAGTATGCAATATAAGCCTTGAAAATGCATGCATGGGCATATTGACATATAGGAGCATTCAAGAAACATCCTTGACATTTGAACAAATCATACATAGCATACATAGGCTTGCCAAGTGAGTGGATTAGCCTCACCCATTCACTTATGGATTTTGGACTTGCCTCACCTATTTTCCCTAAGGCGTTTTGACTCAACCTCACTCTTGGGAGACTCTTTACTTTGTCTCGACCAAGTTCAAGGGTTCTTGGCTCATCCTCACCATGGCTAGAGGGTTCTTAGCTTCTCTATACTCAAGCAAACTAAGGCAAGCATATAAAATATCATTTGAATGCATAAAACATTATCATGGTACCATGGCATATGAAATCATACTAGAATACCTTTTATGGCTTAAAACACACATACACACATCCAAAAACAATATAAGCACACATTCATGCATGAGAGAATGTGGAAGGAGCTACCTTTATCACACAAGCATACACTTTCCTTCAGCCTTGAGTCCTCTCCCTAGACCTTACACACCCAAGGAGGTGGAGATTATTTCTCTTGGCCTAGACACATTATATGGAAGCCAATTATACTCTTGAATCATATTCTAAGGCCATACATTCACTAGAAAAGCTAGGTGGTTCATATAACTCTTTTATGGTTCCATAATGTGCTTAATGAAGCAACCCTGAGAAAACATCTTCTTGGCTCCATTCCCTTCATTCATTAATGATTCTTGACTCCATTTAAACCTCTTGGAGTCATCACACAATCAAATCAAGGAGCCTAGCTAGGTGTTGCTCCTTTAAGCCATAATATGGAACTTACAATATCATCTCACCATCCATGGCTTCTAAAATTTTTCTAAGGCTTCCTCTCATACTCTTCCATCATACATGACTCAAAACTAAGCTTGGAACAATCTTGAACTTCCTCTTGGTACTCTTTCTAGCCTAGGCCGAAATTATGCATCATATGAGTACCAAGTGGGTTTGCTTCATTTTCTTGATGGAAGATGCATATGAGAAGCCTTCTAGAGATCTGAAGAGCTCATCCAAACACTCATTTAGGCTTAGGAACAATTGTAACAAATCAGATTTTCAAGGGAGCTCATAAAACCCTAGGTTTGCTATCTTAAAAATCAATGGCTTTTACTTGAATTTCTTTGCATATTCTTACTCTCCTTCCTTAAATTCCTAGAATTCACCCTTGGTTTTGCCCAAAATTCAAGCCCACTTGTAGCTACATATATGGGACGAAATAGGGAGAAGAAGGGGGGAAGGAGTAGCTACCATAAAAGTGAGATTTTACCTTGTTTTCTTACTTTTTCTTACTTGTTTCTCATTTTCCTTAGCCTCTTCTCTTCAAATCCAATTTTTTTCCTTTGTTCTACCCTCAAAACAGCACTAAAAGCTTTAAGAATACCATAGGGAGAAAGGGGAGAAGGAGGAGAAACATGTTGCTAAAGAAAGAGCTTAAAATTCCATGAAAATTCTTGCCTTTTCTTTGCCTTTTCTCCCTCTAAAGCCTCTTTTCTTGTTGTGCCTAAGAGCTGGCTTTCTCCTCTAGTTTTGGGGTAGAATTAGGTTGGCCTAGAAGAGGGGAGAAGAAGGGCGAAGTATAAGGAGGTTTTAAGTATCTTCCATTTTTTGAAAGTTTTAATTTTGCCCTTCGTTCTTGGTATTTTTGTTTCTAATTCGTTTTAACTCCCTTTTGAGAACCATCTTTTCCATTATAAAATTTAGGTTCCTAATTTAATGAAATGCCTTTGGAATCACTCAAATCAGAGCTAAAACCTTCCCAAACTAATCTGTCAAAGTTTGAGCTCACTGTTGTTGGAAAACATTCACCGGATGGGCTTTAGCTGTCCCGGGGCTTCCCATGGTTTTCAGGACTCTGAGAACCCTAGAGTACTCAAAATTTTTATTTAAAAAGCCCTCTTATGATAATTCTAAAATTTTCTCAAAATTACAAAAATGCCACTTCGTTTCATCAACCTTTTGTTTAAATTTGTTTCTTCATTCTAGCTCCATTTTTCTTTACGTTTGAACCTGGAATTCTCATTTTTTGGAGTCTAGAACATTACATAAATTTTTTGGGACCTCAGATCACTCTATCTGGGGGACTTCCTTTTATATTTGGTGAATTTCATATGTTTATGGAGAAATCATATGTTACATTTCTCATATTTTCTCTCATTTTTAGAGAATTGGGTATTACACCCATCAAGCTAGCTAAGCTTAAGAAGCAAATAGAAGAACTTTTAGAAAAAAGGTTCTATTAGACCCAGTGTCTTGCCGTGGGGAGCTCCAATCTTATTTGTAAAGAAGAAAGATGGAGAATCTTATACTATGTATAGATTATAGGGAGCTCAATAAGATAACCATTAAGAATAAATATCCTCTCCCCCATATAGATGACCTCCTAGATTAGTGAGTAGGAGCGTTAGTCTTTTCTAAGATAGACCTTAAGTTAGGATATCATCAACTCAAGATTAAGGCTGAGGATATTTCTAAGACTACTTTTAAGGTTAGATACGGGCATTATGAGTTTTTAGTTATAACTTTTAGGTTGATGAATGCACTTACAGTGTTCATAGATTACATGAATAGAGTGTTTAGGCCAAACCTAAACAGATTTGTAGTTGTCTTCATAGATGATATTCTCATCTATTTTAAGAGAGAAACAGTTATATGCTAAATTTAGTAAATGTGAGTTTCGGCTTACTGAAGTTCAATTCCTAGGCCACGTATTCTCCCAGACAGGGGTTATAGTAAATCCCCATATAAAGTAGAGGTAGTATTATAGTGGGAAAGACCTAGGACAGTGATAGAGATCGAGAGTTTCCTAGGTTTAGCAGGTTATTACAGGAGGTTCATTAAGGGATTTTCTCAGATAATAATGCCACTTACTAGGTTTACTAGAAAGAATGTGTCATTTGTGTAGGATGAGAAATGTGAGAAGAGTTTTTAGGAGTTGAAACATAAGTTAACCACGGCCCCAGTTTTAGTACTTCTTGACCTGAGAGAGACTTATGTAGTTTATAATGATGCCTCTAAGAAAGGGTTAGGATGTGTGCTTATGCAGAATGGCCAAGTGGTAGCTTATGCCTCTTGTAATGTTTGGTCTTCGTAAAAACAACAAAAATGGATACATTTTCAAAGTAAGCCCTCTAAATGAATTGGTTAAGGCCCAAAAAAATTAGAATGATGATTTAGACATTAAGTAATGAAATTAGGAGACCAGAGATGCCCTGAAACACAGGCTAAAATAACCAGACAGAAAGCAACGAAATTGTTATGTAACATAATGGTATTTTCATAATTTTGAGCAAATTTTGGAATTCTCATAAGAGGGAATTCTAAATAGAAAATTTGAGTTCTCCGGGGTTCTCAGAGGCCTTAAAAACTATGGGAAGCCCTGGGACAGTTAAAACCCCTTCGGTGTACATTTTTCAATGTCGGTTGACTCGAACTTTAACCCTTTTTATTTAGGAAGGTTTTAGCTCCAATTTGAGTAATTCCAAAGGAATTTTATAATATTGAGGATCTAAATTTTATGATGGAAAAGATGGTCCTAAAAAAGAGCTAAAATGGATCGGAAACAAAAATACCAAGATTAAGGGCAAAATTGAAATTTTTATGAACAAGTAGCTTCTTGAACACTCTTTAAAAGTCATGCCCCTTCTTCATCCTTCTTCATCAACTTTATTATGCCCAAAAATAGAGAGAGAGCAGAAAATTTAGGAACATAAGAGAGGAGAGAAAGGGAGGAGAAAAAGCCAAGATAAAGGTATAAAATCAATGGAATTTCTTAGTCTTTCCTTTAGCAAAGTTGTTCTTCTCCTTCTCCTATTTCTTTCTATGATTTTTTTAAAGTTTTTGGGTCTGTTTTGAGGGCATAATAGAGGGGAGATTTTGAATTCGAGGAGAAAAAGCCAAGCAAGGTGAAAAACAAATAAAGGGAACCAAGAAACTGAGGTATTTTACCATGCTTCAAGCTTAATGCTTCTTGTTCTTCTTCTTGTGTTGTTTGACCTATGTAAGACCACCCCTAAGGGGTTGAGTTTCTAGCCAAACCAAGGATGAATCTTAGGAAAATGAGGGAGGAGAACAAGAATATGTAAAGGAAATAACAAAATAACCATTAGATTTCAAGATAGAAAAGTTAGGGTTTTAAGTGTTCCTTTAAAATTCTGTTTTGATATAAGAATTCTTAAACCTAAATGAGTGTTTGAATGAGCTCTAGAGATCTCTAAGAAACTTCCCACATGCATCTTCCATTAAGAAAATAAAGCAAACTCACTTGGTACTCACATAAGGTATGGTTTCGGCCTAGGCCAGAAGGAGTATCAAGAGATAGTTTAAATTTGTTCCAAGCTTGATTTTGAGTCGTATATGATGGAAAAGGATGAGAGGAAGCCTTGGAAAAATTTTAGAAGCCATGGATAATGAGATGGTATCATAGGTTCCATATTATGGCTTAAAGAAGTAACACCTAGCTAGGATCCTTAAATTAATTGTGTGATGACTCCAAGAGGCTTAAAAGGAGTCAAGAATCATAAATGGATGGAAAGAGTGGATCCAATATTATGTTTTCCTAAGGTTGCTTCATTAAGTGCATTATAGAACCATAAATGAGACATAAGCACAACCTAGCTCTTGAAATGAATATGTAGCCTTAGAATTTGTTCCAAGAGTGCAATTGGCTTCCATTCGATGTGTCTAGGCCAAAGGAAACAAGTCCCACCTTCTTGTGAGTGTGTGGTCATGGGAGAGGAACTAAATTCAAGGAAGAAAGTGTACAATTGTGACAAAGGTAGCTCTTTCTTCTTTCTCTCGTACATGAGTGGATGTTATCTTGTCTTTGAATGTGTGTATATATGTTTTGAGCTATGAAAAATGTCTTAACATGTATCTATATGCCATGGTACCATGATGTTATATTATGTCTTCAAATGATGCTTTGTGTATTTGCTTTAGTTTGCTTAAGTGTGGTATAGCCAAGGACCCACTAGCCATGGTGATGATGAGCTAAGAACCTTCAAGAATGGTTGAGACAAAGCCAAGAGTAAGACCTAGTTCAAATCATTTAAGAAAAAGGGTGAGGCAAGTCCAAAATCCTTGAAGAGAATGAGTGAGGTTAAACCACTTACTTGGCAAGCCTATGTATGTTTTGTATGATTTTTTGAATGTTAGAAATGTTTCATGAATGACTATATATCCATGATGTTCATGCATGCATTTTTAGACTTGGATTTGCATTCTTTATATGTGATTGAAAGGGAGAAGAGCTATTGGGATCCCTAGAATCTCATTCCTTCTTCCCTACATGTCTAACATGTTTAGGTGGACCAAGTGAGCCAAGGAATGGAAGCCACAATGTAATATTTAGTTCTTTGAAAACAAGAGAAAATGTGAGAAACATAACGTACAGTTTCTCCATAAACAAACAAAATTCACCAAATACAAAAGTAAGTACTTCGAAATGACTTAGTTAAGGTTTCAAAAAATTTAGGAAGTATTCTAGACTCATAAAAATGAGAATCCTATGCTCAGATGGAAAGAAAAATAGAGCTAGAATGAAGAAACGAATTGTGATGAAAAGTTAATAAAACGTAATGACAATTTCATAATTTTAAACAAATTTTAGAGTTCACATAGGAGGGCTTTCTAGATGAAAGTTTTAAGTTCTTTAGGGTTTTCAAAGGCCCTAAAAACTATAGAAAGCCCCGAGACAATTAAAACCCTTTCGATGGACATTTTCCAATATTGGTTGATCTGAACTTTGGTTGATTCATTCGGGAAGGTTTTAGCTCCAATTTGAGTGATTCCAAAGGCATTTTACTAAATTATTAATCTAAATTTCATAATGAAAAAGATGGTTATCAAAAAGGAGCTAAAACGAGTTAGAAACAAAAATGCCAAAAATGAAGGGTAAAATTAGAATTTTTAAGAAAGTGGAAGCTTCTTGAACACTCTTTAAGTTTCTTATTTCTTCTCCCCTTCATTTGCATGACCCATTCTACCCAAAATCCAAAGAAAACACTAGCTCTCTTAGGTGCACCATGGAGGAGAAGAAAGGAGGAGAAAAGGCAAGGAAAAGGTAAGGAATTTCATGGATTTTCATGCTCCTTCTTCTTCCAAACTTTTTTCTCTCCTCTTGAGCTTTCTTCCTATGATTTTATTGAAGTTTTTGGATTTGTTTTGAGGGAAGAATAAAGGAAAAATTTTAGATTTGAAGAGAGGAGGCCAAGGAAAGCGAGAATCAAACAAGAAAATAAGGAAAAATAAGGTAAATCTTCCATCCTATGGTAGTTACTTCCTCCCCCCTTTTTCTCCCTATTTTGCCTCATGTATGTAAATGCAAGAGGGCTTGAATTTTAGGCAGAACCAAGGGTGAATTTTATGAATTTAAGGGAGGAGAGTAAGAATATGCAAAGAAATCTAAGTAAAAGTCATGAATTTGCAAGATAGAAAAGTTAGAGTTTTGATTGCACCTTGAACTCTATCATGAACCCTAGCCATATTTTATGATGTTTAAGTGTTCATATGAGTTCCTAAGACATTAAGAGAGCTTTCTACATGTTTCTCCCATCAAAGGAAGTAAAGAAACTCCATTGGTGCCTTATGGAAGCATAACTTCGGCCAAGGAGAGTCCATGCACCTAGAGAGTGTTTTAATTCCTTTCAAGCTTAGTTTTGTATCATGTATGATGGGAGAGTATGAAAGGAAGCCTTGGAAAAAGTTTAGAAGCCATAGAAAGCAAGATGGCCTTATATGTTCCATAATATGGCTTAAAGAAGAAATATGACGACCTTAACTTCTAATCATCATAATTGAAGTTTAAGTACGTGATTAATAATAATAAATCAAGGTTTGAAGTCATCAAGATTGATTACATCGAGAAAAAGTGGAAAAAATTTGAACCTCAACACATTAAAGACATTAACTAAACTACCACAAGTATTTGAGTGCACAAGTGAATCTAATCATCAATAAGATGTCTTACTTCATTTTACTATTGATTCCAACTCATAAAAACCTTCCACAAGAGTTTCTAAATCATTCCTTAGCATTACCATAGGGAAAACCAAGGTTTCTAGGTTAAAATGAGAAATTGTGGACCTTAGCCATGGCCAAATTCCTTCTCGTCGCAGCCAATTGCTCTCAGGTCCACTCTGCTCAACTTTATGGACTTCACCGCGGCTAATTGGAGCTTCACCACGGCTAAAAGACCCACTAAAGCCTTCCCAAGTTACTCCCCAATATTGGCCGTGGCCAATTCTACATTTTGCCGTAGCTAATTACTCTCTGAAACACCACCAGACTTGACTCTTTCATTTAACCGCGGCCAATTTCCTTTTTGCCGTGGCCAATTCCTCTCTGTTACCTTCCCTGTGCAACTTGGTTACATTTGGCCTACGCTAATTAAATTTTGGCCATGGGCAATTCTTTTCTATTTCTACAACTCCTAAATTTTGTCCCATTCACTCCAATTCACCTTCTAAGACCACTCTCCCCCAATTTGTGAAACTCCAATGGTATTTATCTACTTGATTTACCTAGTTAATCTCTCATTGTCCACTTCAAGATTTAAGTATTGATTTCTACTCACCAAATTATCACACATCAGCAAAAATCCATAATTTAGTGACAGCAAAAGTGTTCTGACCACAAGGCATGTAAGGCCAATGCTTAATGTTTATACAAGATTAAGTCATTCATCTATTGTTAGCCAATTACAACCATAATGTTCAATTCCATGATAATTATATTACATGTACAGTTCTTATACTTGGTAATTCATGATGTAATGCCCCAATTATATAAAACTAGTAATCTAATTACACAATACAATCTGACAAGGCTTCCAAACCTATGTGCTACTAAACCATATAATAAGCTTCCATTAATTTTCTCCTTGCCACTAAGAAGTTCGGTCCCTAAAAATGTTAGCTCATAACTAGGGTGAGATATACAATCTCAGTAACAAGAGGCAAATTCCATATATATGTATAGATTAATCAATACAATGCAATTTCATATCATCAATACTAGAATCATTAATTCAATTTGCAAATGAACTAGTTGAGCTACTAATGACTACTGTCCCATACCAACAATCATACATAACATGTTAATGGCCAATAACCCCAAGAGAGGTCTGTCCATGGCTTCTACTCCATAATGTGCACAACCAGGGCTTAGTGCATCTGGGTCTGATCACAACCCAGTGCTTGATCAAAGCATATGCACGGGTGGCAGCCGCACCACAGCTTCACCATGGACTCACAAGGTCCAATCACAATAACAATTCAAGTAGTCAGCCAATCATGTAGCATTTCAAAATATATATGTGTAAACAATATCAGATTAACATAAACATATACATGGAATTAGGAAATTAACTCTGGTTACCTCAATGAAGCCAATTACTCTTCCTCTATCTACCTCCATGTTCTAAAGCATACCAAGCCTAACATAAGCATGATTATCATCATTAAACTACCATTAGTTAAGAATTTCCCTATCCACAAATTAATCTTATCAAGAATTCATTGAGAACTTCTTATCTCCATTTTCATTATACACTGGTCAATCACACTTGGATTGTACATCACTTCATATATTTAGTCAATCACACTTGTTCATTATACACTAGTCCCCAAACTTCCATTGTCAATTTCTTAATCGTAAGTAAGGTTTACATCTTACCCTTCCGTAAGGTTTTTATAACTAGTCAAGTGTTTTACTCTATTTTGTTACCTTCTAAGTTCTCAATATCACTCTAGATGGACTTTGAAAAGCTTAGAATCTTGCTTAGGTGAAAAATTACTACTCTTGTTGTGATTAGTTAACTACTTCAATAAGCCAGTCAACTGGTCCGCCGTACCTAGTTGACTTGCTTAGTAAGTGGTGGTCAATTAGTTATCAAAACTATTAGTAGCCTTATTCATCATCCTCATCAGTTACCTAGTCTTATCCATTTAGTCAACCGGTGCCTCACAGTGAGTGACTAGTGCATCTATCGCGTAGCCAGTTGGCAACAAGCCTCAACCAGTTATTTATCTAGACTAAGACTAGTAACCTAATTTCTGAAGAAAAGAAGGGTAAAATTCTAGTCTTTTCATTGGCATTAACAACCTCAAGTCTCAAAATTAGTATTACTAAAGTGTTATGAGGTAGAATCTCACTACACTATTGTTCTTAGGAGCATACTTATTGTGATAGGTGATGTTCTAGATAAAATTCAAGAAACAATTATTTTAATCAAGCATTACAAGCTTCACATCATTATTCCTCTATATTTTCTTCCAGAACACAAGTAGCACAAACCACATGTTCACATAATTAGCTATTCTTATGAGCTAATACTATGCCAAATATGCATCATGATTGTTAAGTTTCTAACTACAAATTTAAATTAGAACAGTTTTCCTGAACCATTGCTCTGATACCAACTGTGACGACCCTAACTTCTAATCATCATAATTGAAGTTTAAGTACGTGATTAATAATAATAAATCAAGGTTTAAAGTCATCAAAATTGATTACATCGAGAAAAAGTGGAAAAATTTGAACCTCAACACATTAAAGACATTAACTAAACTACCACAAGTATTTGAGTGCACAAGTGAATCTAATCATCAATAAGATGTCTTACTTCATTTTACTATTGATTCCAACTCATAGAAACCTTCCACAAGAGTTTTTAAATTATTCCTTAGCATTACCTTAGGGAAAACCAAGGTTTATAGGTTAAAATGAGAAATTGTGGACTTTAGTCGAGGCCAAATTCCTTCTCACTATGGCCAATTGCTCTCGAGTTCACTCTGGCTAACTTGGAGCTTCGCTGTGGCTAAAAGACCCACTGGAGCCTTCCTAAGTTACTCCCCGATATTGGCCGCCATCAATTCAATATTTCACCGTAGCTAATTACTCTCTGGAAGACCACCAGACTCGACTCTCACATTTAGCCGCGACTAATTCATCTTTGTTACTTTCCCTGGGCAACTTTGTCACATTTGGCCTAGGCCAATTAAATTTTAGCAGCGGCTAATTCTTTTCTATTTTTACAACTCCTAAATTTTGTCCCATTCACTCCAATTCACCTTCTAAAAATAATCTAGGACCACTCTCCCCCAATTTGTGAAACTCTAATGGTATTTATCTACTTTATTTACCGAGTTAATCTATCATTGTCCACTTCAAGATTTAAGTATTGTTTTCTACTCACCAAACTATCACACATCATCAAAAATCCATAATTTAGTGACAACAAAAGTGTTCCGACCACAAGGCATGTAGGGCCAATGCTTAATGTTCATACAAGATCAAGTCACTCATCCATTGTTAGCTAATTACAACCATAATATTTAATTCCATGATAATTATATGACATGTGCAGTCCTTATACTTGGCAATTCATGATGCAATGCGGCAATTATATAAAACTAGTAATCTAATTACACAATACAATCTAACAAGGCTTCCAAACTTATGTGCTACTAAACCATATAATAAGCTTCCATTAATTTTCTCCTTACCGCTAAAAGGTCCAGTCCCTGAAAATGTTAGCCTACAATCGGGGTGAGATATACAATCTTAGTAACAAGAGGCAAATTCCATATATGTACAGATTAATCAATATAATGCAATTTCATATCATCAATACCAGAATCATCAATTCAATTTACAAATGAACTAGTTTAGCTACTAATGACTACTATCCCATACCAGCAATTATACACAACATGTTAATGGCCAATAACACCGGGAGAGGTCCGTCCACGGCACCTACTCCATAATGAGCACAATCAGGGCTCAGTGCATCTGGGTCTAATCATAACCCGATGCTTGATCAAAGCACATGCACAAGTGGCAACCGCACCACAGCTCTACCATGGACTCACAAGGTCCAATCACAATAACAATTCAAGTAGTCAACCAATCTTTTAGCATTTCAAAATCATATATGTGCAAACAATATTAGATTGACATGAACATATACATAGAATTAGGAAATTAACCCTAGTTACCTCAATGAAGCTAATTACTCTTCCTATAGCTACCTCCATGATCCAAAGCATACCAAGCCTAACATAAGCATTATTATCATCATTGAACTACCATTAGTTAGGAATTTTCCTATCCACAAATTAATCTTAACAAGAATTCATTGAGAACTTCTTACCTAAGCTCCCTAAGGGTCTATTGCACCAATTCAAGGTCACAATAACAAGAACTCATAATGGGTCACTCCTAATATCTCTATTTTCGCACATGCAAAAGCCTTATACCAAAAGTTAGTCCAAATGATAGAAGTTCAGTACATACACCTCACAAAAGAAAGGGGAACACTTACACATATGTAATATAAGGTTCTCTGAAAATGAGAGAAAACATGAGAAACGTAACGTATGATTTCTCCATCAACGAACAAAATTCATCGAACACAAAAGGAAGTCCACCAAAATGAATTAGTTAAGGTTCCAAAAAATTTGGGAAGCATTCTAGACTCCGAAAAATGAGAATCCCAGGCTCAAACGGAAAGAAAAATAGAGCTAGAATGAAGAAACAATTTCTTACGAAAAGCTTACGAAACATAATGGCATTTTTGTAATTTTGAGTAAATTTTGGAATTCACATAGGAGGGCTTTTTAAATGAAATTTTTGAGTTCCCCAGGGTTCTTAGAGGCCCTGAAAATCATGGGAAGGCCCGGGACAGCTAAAGCCCCTCCGATCGACGTTTTCCAATGTCAGTGCATCCGAACTTTGATAGATGCATTCGAGAAGGTTTTAGCTCCACTTTGAGTGATTCCAAAGGCATTTTACTAAATTGAGAACCTAAATTTTATAATGGAAAAGATGGTTCTAAAAAAGGAGCTAAAAAGAAAGAGAAACAAAAATGCAAAGAATGAAGGGTAAAATGGAAATTTTTAAAAAAGTCACTTTCCTACCCCTATATATAGGTGGCGCCCCACTTTCTCCCTCATTTGGACTCAAAATTTTCTGCCTAATTTCAGAAGAGAGAGCAAGGGTTTTGTGCGTACAAGAGAGGAAGAAGAAGGAAGAATTCAAGCTTAAAGGTATGTTTTCATGGTAGTTTTTCATGCTTCCATCCACACCTTCTCTCCTTCATTCTCCTTTGTTTCCTTTGATTAAAATGGAGTTTATAAATTGGATTCAATGGAGAAACTCAAGGGAATTTTTGGATTTAAAGAGAGGAGCTTACAGAAAGTAAGATTTAAGCAAGAATAAGCAAGAAAACTAGGTAATTTCTCTTCCTATGGTTGATATCTTGATCCTCCCCCTTCTCCATTTTGCCTAACCCTAGGAACCATAGGAGGATCTGATTTTTAGGCAGAACCAAGCATGAATATAAGGAAAAATGGTGTGGAGATTAAGAATATGCAAAGGGAATTAATAAAAAATCATTAGATTTCAAGATACAAATTCTAGGGTTTTGTATGCACCTTGTAAAATCTGATTTTGTATGATGATTCCTAGGTCTAATTAAGAGTTTAAATGAGATCTTAAGATCCCTAAGATGCTCCCCACATGCTTCCTCCTTCAAGAAAACCAAGCAAATTCTATGAAGGCCAAACAAGCCCTATGTCTCGAGCAAGAAGGGTTGGGGTAGCTAGGGAGAGTTTTAAATTTTTCTAAGGTCGTTCTTGAGTCATATATGTTGAATGAATATGAGGGGAGGCCTTGGAAAAAATTTAGAACTCATAGAAAGTGAGTTGGTACTTTTGGTTCCATATTATGACCTAAAGAAGCAACATATTGTTAGGCTCTTTGTTTTAATTGTATGATGACTCTAAGAGGCTTAAAAGGAGTGAAGAATCATATTTGAAAGGAAATAATGGAGTCTAGAATTTGTTTAAGGGGTTTTGCTTCATTAGGTGCATTTATGGACCATAATGGGGTTTATAGGACAACCTAGTGTCTAAGCAAGTTGTGTGACCTTAGAAATTGTTTCATGAATCTAATTGGCTTCTATAAATTGTGTCTAGGCGAAGAAAAAGCATCTCCACAAGTTTAGGTGTGTGTGGCCAAAGCAAGGGAGGGAATTTCAAAAGGAAAAGTGTATGATTGTGTGCAAAGTAGCTCTCTCCACCTTCTTTCATGCATGGATGTGTGTTTAGCTTGTCTTAGAATATGTGTATGTGTAATTTCAAGCCATGAAAAGTATGCTAGCATGATTTTAGATGCCATGAATTCATGATGACATATTATGTTTTTAAATGATGCTATGATGTTTGTTTGAGTTTGCTCAAGTGTAGAGAGGCCAAGAACTCTTAACCATGATGAGGATGAGCCAAGAACCCTTAAGATTGGTTGAGACAAAGCAAAGAGTCTCCCAAAAGCAAAGTGGGCTCCCAAAAGTATGGTTAAGTCCAAGAATCTCTTAAAGAATGGGGGAGGCAAGTCAAAAATCCATAAGAAAAAATGGTGAGGCAAATCCATCCACTTGGCAAGCACTTGAATGTCTTGTATGACTTATTCACATGCCAAGCTTGCTCCTTGAATGTTCATGACTTCCATTATATCCATGCATGCATTTTCAAGACTTGCTTTGTATATATTATGTATGATGAATGGGAGATGAGCTATTTGGATTCTTTGAATCTCATTCTCTCCTCTCCAATGATCTAATATGCTAGGTGGACCAAGTGGACAAGGTAATGGAAGCCAACCACCTTAAAGAAGAGAGATTGGCAACCAAATGCATAGTTTTTGGTTCTTTAAGGCCATAATTGTGTCAAAGAACATAATCCCATGATGTATATGGTCTATAACCTCTTGAACATGTGTAATTATGATATTATGCCATGTATGAATGAGGGAATATGTTATGTAGCCACTAGAATGTGAATTGAGTATATGATGGCAAATTAGCTTCATGAGTGGTATGATGGAATTATGCATATGTGTGGATGAAATGGCCAAAATGAGATGCATGAGGTTTGGGACCATTTGGGCAGCTCACACAAGTCCTAATTATGCTTTTAGACTTGCCCAAAAGGTGGCAAAACCAAAGGGAAACCATTTGGACATTTTGGTACCCTATATAGAGCCAAAATTGATCATAATGGAACCCTATGTCACTATTTAGTTAAATGAGTTCTTCTTGATTTGAGATTTGGCATACAATTAAATTTGATTGAAATATTTTTAGGAAGCTAAAGTATATAATTTTTGGAGGTTTACAGAATATTTGATGAATTTCCAAAGTTGGTAAATTTTCTGGTTTTGGTCTGATGCACTATTCATCTGGTCCGAAAATGAAATCTGTCACATAGGACTCAAATAATGTCCAATTGCCATGAAATTTTATACAGAGAAACTAAACATTCCTAGTGACTCATGCCAACTAGAAGCATCTCATTTGGATATCTAGAGATGGAGATATGAATTTTAAAAAAATCTGTCTAGTATTAGGAGTTTTACTCGACCTCAGTTATTGTTCCATTGTATTTTGAGGCCTAGGCTTCCTGAACTGATCTAGAGTTATTTTTTCCCTCTAGCTAACATCCACAGCTTTCAATATTGGTATCATTTTCATGTATTGGAGTTATATGGAATTAATTGGACATTTTTGAAGTTTGCTACAGAAATCTGTGACAGCACCAGTGGATAGTTTGACCTCTAGATCATTTTGCATGTCAAACGTCCTCTATATTGGATGTTATGGTTTGGAAATATTTTTAGTATGAATTAGACATCCATAGCTTTCCATAATGGTAAAGAATGCATGATTTTTATTTTTTTATAATTAGTTATGATTTTCCAAAATTATTGTAGAATTGAGCTAAATTCTGGCCGAAAATATGTATGAATATTCTAAGCCTTTCTTCAAGTTTCGTGAGTTGTGAGCCACATTTTATGATGCAAATGATTTGTATTCATGTAATTAAATATGTGAATGTATAGTATGAGCTCACACGATCCACGTGATATCGAATGAAATTTTTAAACTCGATGCAACACAAAGAATTGAGTTATTTTATCCCCTTTTCTTACACTCTCTCATGGAATTGATGATATTAAATATATAAATATCATGAGATGAGCTAGAAAATTATAGTGTTACATTACACCCAAAAGGTCAAATGGACTGGGTTGAGCCTCAACTACCAAGAACACACCATAGGTCATTCTAAAATTCGAATTTGAGTCATCAAGTCCAGAAATTTCATTGTTTCACCTTCATCTCCTTATAATTTCACACAATAGCAGTACCCATTATGAAAATCAATCCTTAAGGACATTTTCCAGCAAAATAATACAAAAAATGAGATTGAAATACTTACCTAATCATCCTTCTGACCTGCAACTCTGAAAATCTTGCAACAATCATCCAAGAACTATATTTCATCTTAAGAAGAGATGAAAAATTCTCAAAATGACAAACCAATCAGACCAAAATGAAGAGGAGAATGAGAGGGATGTGTTTTATATATAGATTACCTTGGCCAAATCTTCCTCTAGAAGTGAGAAATAGTGGAAGAATGAGGATAAACCCTAGCCTCCCTCTAAACCTTCGAATTTTGCTTTACCTCTTGTGTTTTTTCTGCAAAATGGGGAGGAGACTGAGTGTATTTAGAGTTTAGTTAGATTTAAGTTAGGTTTTAAATGCGTTATGGGTTGACCCAAAGGCCTAAATCCTCATGGGTTTAGATTTTTATGCTTATTGGGCCATATTTCATAATTTAGGCTGTAGAAATTTGATTGGGTTAGGCCAAGGTCCAAAAGTCAATCCAATTTGGGTATGCATAATATGTGTAGGGCCAACTAATAGGGCTCATATAAATTGGGTCTTGGCCCTCTATTTCACTAAATCAGATTGGGTCATTGTTAGGTGATCTCTCTTAGGCCAAGTCTCATGATAAGGAGTTGGGTTTGCACCTAAAATCATTAAGCCTCCATAAATCCTTATCCATGGCTTACTAAAATTAATTTTAGGCCCAAATTAAGTTTTAACCCAATTTAAATCTTAAACCCATATTAATAACTCATTTCTCTATAAATTGCCATTCATATAGGTTACCCCTATTTATTCCATAATAATTATCCATAATTAGTCCAAATTCATGATTAACACCTTAATTAATTTTAGGGTGTTAGAAGCAACACATAGCTAGGATCCTAGAATTGATTGTGTAATGACTCTAAGAGGTTTAAATGGAGTCAAGAATCATGAATGAATAGATAGAATGGAGCCAAGATGATGTTTTCCAAAGGTTGCTTCTTTAAATGCATTATGAACCATAATAGAGCCTTATGAGTCACCTAGCCTTTCTAGTAATTACGTGGCCTTAGACTTTGCTTCAAGAGGATTCAAAGCTTAAGAAAAAAGTGTGCAAATGTAAGGAAGGTAGCTCACTCCTCTTACTCTCATGCATGATTGTTTGCCTTACTTGTCTTTGAATGTGTGTATGTGTATTTTATGTTTTGAAAAATGTTCTAGCATGAGCTCTTACTCTATAGTACCATGATGATGCATTATATTTTTAAATGATGTTCATGATATTTGTTTTGGTCTGCTTGAGTGTAGTGAGGCTAAGAAGCCTTATCCATGGTGAAGATGAGTGAAGAATCCTTAAAGTTTGGTTGAGACAAAGTAAAGAGTCTCTCAAAAGTGAGGTTGACTCCTAAAAGCAAGGTTGAGTTCAAGAACGTCTTAAAGAATGGCTGAGGCAAGTCCAAAATCTACAAGTGAATGGGTGAGGCTAATCCACATACTTGGCAAGCCTATGTATGCTATATGTGACTCTTCCAAATACTAAGATTACTTCTTGAATGTTCATGTTATGAAATATGCCCATGCATGCATTTGTGAGACTTGTATTGCATACTTTATGTGTGATTGAAAGGGAGATGAGCTATTGAGATTCATTGAATCTCATTCCCTCCTCTCCAATGTCTTAACATGCTAGGTGGAACAATTGAGTAATGTAATGGAGGCCACCAAGTTTAGAAGAAGAAGATTGACATCAAAGTATTTGAATATGCCTAGTTTTGCTTCCCTTTTAGCCATACACATGGCATATGATGTAATCCTTTGATGAAATTGTTATATAATCATATGAGCATGTGTAATTATATTCATATGTTATGTATAAATGAGAGCTAATATTATATGCATGAGAATGTGCATTTTGGACATGTAATGACCAACTAGCATTATGGAAATATATGTATAAATGGAAGTGGAATTGCCAAATTGAGATGCATGAGGTTTAAGACCACTTGGGTAGTAAATACAAGTCATATTCAAGCTTCTAAACTTGCCCAAGAGGTGCCAAACATCAAAGGAGACCATTTGGACATCTTGATACCTCATATGAAGAACATTTTGACCACTTTAGAACCCTATACTATTTTTTGTCCAAATAAGCTCTTTTTGATTTAAGATTTAGTATGTAATTAAAGCTTATTGAGAGCTTTTTTAGAAGCTAAAGTATAGAATTTTTGAAGGTCTATGGAATATTTGATGAATTTTCAATGTTGAAAAAAATTCTAATTTTGGTCATGCTACTGTTTATACTAGTTTGAAAATAAAATCCATCACACAGGGGCAAATGATGTCCAATTGCCACGAAATTTTATAGATAGAAACTAGACATCCCTATGAATTGTACCAATGAGAAGCACCCCATTTGGATGTCTAGAGAGGGAGATATGAATTTTTAAAGATTCTGACCAGTATCAAGCACTCAAACTGACCTCAGGTACTGTTTGATTGGGTTTTGAGGTCTGGGCATGCCTAAACTGATCTGCAGTTATTTTTTTTCTCTAGCTGACATTGTAGCTTTCTAAATTGGTATTATTTTGCATGGATTGGATTTTTTTGCAATTAATTGGACATTTTTGAAATTTATAGCAGAAACCTGTGACAGTACCAATATCCAGCCAGACCTCTGCACCTTTTCAAATGTCAAACATCTTTTGTGTGGTGTTTCATGGTCTGGACAAATTTTATCATAAAGTAGATATTGTAGCTTTCCAAAATGACAAAGAATGCATAATTTAATTTTTCTAGAATTAGTTATGATTTTCCAAACTTTGTGATAGAAGTGAAGAAATTCTTGCCGAAAATGCATATATGAATTTTATGTGTCTCCTTGCATTCCATGAGTTGTAGGCCACTTTTGGGGATGAAAATAAGTTGTATTTACGTAATTAAATATGAGAATGTGATACACGAGCTCACATGATCCACAGGACACCGAATTAAAATCTATATGTTACGCAATGCTAAAATATTCATTTTTTTTTTCTTGCTCCTTATGTGAGTTGTATAGTTTGAAGCATGAGAATAGCATGGAATGAGTTAAGAAATTATGGTGTTACAGACCAAGTCTAAAGGAAGAAGATTGACAACAAAGTATGAAAATTTGTCATTTTGTAGCCATATGAGTGGCATATGATGTAATCCCTTATTGTGTATGTTGTATAACTTCATGAACACATGTAAATATGTAAATATACTATGTATGTGTGAGATTTGATGTCATATGTATGTTAGAGCATAAATTGGACATTGAATGGCAAGAACTAGCTTATGTAGTCTTGTGCATATCTTGGGGTGGACAAGTGAGTTTGTAAAATCTGGGTTTGTGCACCTTTGAGATATGTTTAGTAGACCATTTTGGTGTTTTCCCATGTGTTCAAGTGGCCATGGGAGCCTTCGAACCAAAATTGACCCTTTTGAGACCATTCAAGAAGCTTAAAAGAGCAAATTTGCAACTCAATGTCAACATTAAACTAAATGAACGAATTTGCTCATAAAATTTGGCATGCATGTAAATCTTATCTAAAACTTTTTGGGAAGCTAAAGAGTAGATTATTTGGAGCTCTATGGAATTAATTATGATTTTTCAAAGTTGCCATTTTTCTGTTATTCTTGTATAAGCATTGTTCGTATGGTTAGTTTCTTGTGCTAAGTCAATCAAGGGGCAAATGATGTCCAATGCTCATAATATTTTGTCGGCACAAACTAGATATGATAAGCTTTCAATAGCCACTAAGATCACTCTAATTGGACATCTGAGCAGGGAGATATGAATTTTTGAAGTTCAGTGACAGTACTAGTAGTGATAGGTGACCTTGGTTATTGTTCTATCAATTTCTAGTACCTAGATGTTCCTTTTGTGACTGAAATTATTTTTAGCATAAAGTAGACATCTACCAGAATGGTATAGTGTGCTTGATTTTGATTTTTTTAGAATTAGTTATGACTTTTCAAAGTTTATGACAGAAAATTGAAAGCCAATCCGAGGCTACATGTATTATTTTCATGTATATACTCCATTAGCTTGAGTTCTTGGTCACTTCTTGAGATGGTTATGAATTTTATTTGTGTAATTAAATGTGAGAATAAGATGGATGATGACTTCATATGGTCTACGGGACACGAAACAAAAAATTTATCTATGACATAACACAAAATATTCTATTATTTTTATTACTTTTCTTAAGTAAGTGTGTGGAATCAATGAAATGCAAGTTAGATTAGCATGAGATGAGTTCTATAATTATGGTGTTACACCTTTAAATGATTAAAACCTCATGAAGAGAATTACCCCACATACAACTTAGAGCTAGTAGCAGTGGTGTTTGCTCTAAAAATATAGAGACACTACTTATATGGGGCAGCCATAGAGTTTTATAGTGACCACAAAAGCCTTAAATATTTTTTTGAGCATAAAGAATTAAATATGAGATAGAGGAGATGGTTAGAATTCTAAAAGGATTATGAATTTACCCTAAAATACCATCTTGGTAAGGCTAACATGGTAGTTGATGCCTTGAGTAGAAAATCCATACATATGGCTTGTATGATGATTAAAGAGCAAGAGTTGATTGAGAGGTTTAGGGATATGAATCTCTTATGTGAGATGCATTCGAGGAAGCTACTAATGAGTGAAACCTGGATAGAAAGTGACCTGAGGAGTTAGATAAGAGAGGCCCAATAAGAAGATGAGCAGATAGGAAGGCTTAAGTCCTAGATAGCCCAGGGTAGCACTTTAGATTTCAATCTATTTGAGGATGGCATAGTGAGATATAGGAATAGGCTGTATGCGCCTAGAAACACTAAAATCAAAGAGAGAATACTAGATGAGGCACATAAGAGCAAATCACAATTCACCCAGGTAGTAATAAGGTGTATCATAATTTGAAAAAGATGTTCCCGTGGCCTGGGATGAAAGCAAACATAGCAAAATATGTCTCCTGATGTCTAGTATGTCATAATGTCAAAATAGAACACCAGAAGCCAGCTAGATTACTTCAGCCCCTAGACATCCTGAAGTGGAAATGGGATAGTATAGTTATGGATTTTGTCATGGGTTTACCCAGGACATCATCAGGGCATGATACCATATGGGTGATAATGGATAGATTAACAAAGTCAACTCACTTTTTAGCAATGAAAGTCACTTATGCTTTAGATAAATTAGCCCAGCTGTACATCCAAAAGATAGTGAGATTACATGGTATGCCTAGAAGTATAGAGTCAAATAGAAATCCCAGGTTCACTTCAAACTTCTGAAGATCATTACAGGATGCTTTAGGCACTAGGTTAAGATTTAGCACAACCTATCACCCCCAGACAAATGGACAAATAGAGAGAACCATCCAAACCTTAGAGGACATGTTGAGGGTGTGTGTATTAGAGATGAAAGGGAATTAGGATACATACTTGCCTCTAGCGAAATTTACCTATAATAATAGTTATCATGCGAGTATTCAGATGGCATCGTATGAGGCATTATATGGGAGAAAGTATAGGTATCCAATGTGTTAGGTTGAACTAGGAGAAAAAGTCTAATAGGCCCAGAATTAGTGAACCAAACCTCTAAGAAAATTGAAACCATAAGAAAGAAACTCCTAACTGCACAGAGTAGATAGAAAAGTTATGTAGATAAGTGGAGAAGGCCGTTAAAGTTTGAGGTTAAAGACCATATCTTTGTTAGAGTGTCTCCAGTCACAAGGATAGGTTAGTCCATTAAAAGTAGAAAACTCAATCCAAAATCAAATAGGTCCATTCCAGATTCTCGATAAAGTATAACCTGTGACCTACAGACTTGCTCTTCCCCCAAATTTAAGCCAAGTTCATAACTTATTCCATGTATCCCAACTCAAAAAGTACTAACCTGACCCCTCAAATGTCATAGAGTATGAAAATGTGCAATTACAGGATAATCTGTCTTATATAGTATCACTAGATCAAATCATGGATACTAGACTCAAGCAATTACAAAATAAAATGATACCACTTGTGAAAATGGTTTGGAAGGGGTTATCTGTCGAAGAAGCTACCTAAGAGCTGGAAGAAGAGATGAGGAAGAAATATTTAGAACTCTTCCCATGAGGTATGTTCTCTAAATTTTGAGGATGAAATTTATTTAAGGGGGAAGAAATGTAATACCAATTTTCATAAAAACAACAGAAACAGATATGTTTTAAAAGTAAATCCTCTTAAATGAATTGGTTAAGGTCCAAAAAATTTAGAAAAATGATCTAAACATCAAGTAATGAAAATAAAAGGCCAGAGGTACCCTGAAACAAAAGCCAAAATAACCAGATAAAACTTAACAAAATTATTACATAACGTATGGCATTTTCATAATTTTGGTAATTTTTAGAAAACTCATAGAAGGACTTTTTAAATGGAAAAATTAAGCTCTATGGGGTTTTCAGAGGCCCTAAAAATGATGGCAAGTCTCAGGACAGTTAAAACCCCTCTGGTGTTTGTTTTTTAACGTCTATTAACCCGAACTTTGACCCTTTTGTTTGGGAAGGTTTTAGCTCAAATTGAGTGATTCCAAAGGCATTTTATAAGATTGAGAATCTAAATTTTATGATGAAAAAATGGTTCTCAAGAAGGAACTAAAATGAACCAGAAACGAAAATGCCAAGTTTACGGGACGTAAATAGAATTTCTTTAGAACAATTTTGTTTCTCCACCTATATATAAGTCAAGCCCCATCCTTCTCCTCCTTAAACTAACTTCATTTCTACCCTAAAATAGAGAGGAGACCTAGAAAGTGAGGCGTACAAGGGAGGAGGAAAAAGGAGAAGAAAAATCATGTGAAAGGTGTGGAAATTCATGGATTTTCTTAGTTTCTCTTTAGTAAACTCTTTCTCCTCCTTCTTCTCTTCCTTCCCATGGATTTATTGAAGCTTCTAGATCTAATTTGAGGTCAGATTAGAGGGGGAATTTTCAAAATTGGAGAGGAGAATTTAAGCAACAGAAAGAGCATCCAATAAAGGTTAGGAAACTAAGGTAATTTGCTATGTTTCAAGCTTGCTCTTCCCTTGTTCTTTTCTTATGAGTTTCAGCCAAGATAGAGACAGCCAAGGAAGAGTGAATTTTGAACCCAACCAAGGATGAATCTTAGGAAAATGAGTGAGAAGAATAAGAATATGCAAATGAAACAAAGAAAGGACCATGAAATTGTAAGATAGAAAAACTAGGGTTTTAGTTGCACCTTGGTTTGTAAGATGAGTTCTAGCCATAAATTAAGATGTTTAAGAGTCCATATGAGTTTCTAAGACACCAAGAGAGTCTCCCACATGCTTCTCCTATGAAAGAAATCAAAACAACTCTATTGGTGCCATATTGAAGCATAGTCTTAACCTAGCATGGAAGGAGCACCAAAGGAGTGTTTTAATTTCTTCCAAGCTTGGTTTTGTATCATATATGATGGGAGAGGATGAGAGGAAGCCTTGGAAAATTTTCAGGAAGCTTAGGAAGTGAGATGGTGACATAGGTTTCATATTGTGACTTAAAAAAGCGACATAGAGCTAGGCTTCTTGAAATGAAAGTGCGATGGCTCTAAGAAGCTTAAATGGAGTCAAAAACCATAGATGGATGGAAAGAATAGAGCTAAGATCATGAATTATTGGTGTTGCTTCATTAGGTGCCTTATGGAACCATAATTGAACCCTAGAAGCAATTTAGCTTTTCAAGTGCATGTGTAGCTTTAGGAATTATTTCAAGAGTGTAATTGGCTTCCATATAATGTATCTAGGTCAAAGGAATGAAGTCTCACATCCTTGTGAGTGTGTGGCCCAGGGAGAGGAAGAGTTTTCAAGGAAAAAAGTGTGCTTTTATAACCAAGGTAGCTATCTCTTCTTTTTCTCATGTATGATTGGGTGTTGTTCTTGTCTTTGAATGTATGTGTGTATGTTTAAGCTATGAAAGATGTTTCTAGCATGTAATTATATGCCATGGTACTATGATGCTTTGTTATGCACTTGAATGATGTTTTATAAATATGTTTTAGTTTGCTTAAGTGTGGTGAAGCCAAAAGTCCCTTAGCTAGGGTAAGGATAAGCTAAAAGCCCCAAGAATGGGTGAGACAAAGCCAAAAGTCTTTAAAGAGTGAGGCTTAGTCAAAAGTTCCTTAAGAAAATGGGTGAGGCAAGTCCAAAATCCTGAAAAGAATTGGGTGAAGTTAAACTATCTTCTTGGCAAGCCTATGTATGTTTGATGTGACCTCTTGAATGCAAGAAATGTTGCATATGTGATTATGCATTCCATGATATCCATGCATGCATTTTAGACTTGAATTTGCATCCTTTATGTATGCTTGAAAGGGAGAAGAGCTATTAGGATTCCTACAATCTCATTCCTTCCTCCCTATTGCCTAACATATCTAAGTAGACCAAATGAACCAAGGAATGGGAGCCACCAAGCTTGAAGGAGGAATATTGACAAGAAAGTGTGTGATTTTGTTCACTTTGTAACCATTTTGATAACATATGATGTAACCTTATAAGGGATATGTTGTAGAACCATTTGAACATGTGTAATTACATGGATACTTAATGTATATATGAGAATTCATGCCATATGAATGATAACGAGGGACAGGACAGTAACTCCCCTGCATTGAATAGTAAATAAAGCCACTCCCCAAAGGGGAGTGTACCATTCCTCTTCTTTCTCTAGCTTCTATTCTCTAGCTATACTTGCTTATAGCTAGACTAGCTTATTTCTCTACCTTCTATTCTAGCTACCTTCTAGTGAAGTAGCATCCCATCTCTTACTCTTAGTAGCCTATCCTTTAAACTCATAAGAAGGGTATTCCCCCTAGCCATCTCATGCACAGCTCCTAAGTGATAAAAGAAAGAAGATGAGTTCTTCTTTCTTTTTTGATTACCTTCCTCACGTATGTATAAGACCGAATCCATTCGATTTTTCATTTTAAAAAGGGGCCCCATTGGCGTGCATCCAGTAGGAATTGAACCTACGAATTCGCCAAATTCTTGACATTGAATGGCATGATAGAGCTAGTGTGTTCTTGTGTATGCCTTGGAGTGGGAGAGTCAGTTTGTGAAATATAGGTTTATGAACCTTTGAGACATGTTTAATAGACCATTTTGATGCTTTTCTACATGCTCAAGTGGCTATGAAAGCCTTGGAATCAAATTTGAACCAATTGAGACCCTTAGAAAGCACAAAATTGACCATTTTGGAACCCAATGTTAAGATCTAACCAATTCTTCATGAAATATAGATCTTATCCAGAGCTTTTTAGGAAGTTAAAGACCAAACTATTTGGAGCTCTGTGGAATTAATTATGAATTTTCAAAGTTGCCAAATTTCTGCTATTCTAATATGGTTACTGTTCATATGGTCAACTTTTTCTCCTATGTCATTTGATAGACAAATGGTGTCCCATACTCATGATTTTTTATAAGCATAAACTATACATGGTAAGCTTTCTTGACCACTGAGATCACCCCAATTGGATTCTAAGCTGGGAGATATGAACTTTTAAACTTCTGTGTCAGTACCAGTACTGCCAGTTGAGTTTATGTACTATTCCATTAATTTCTGGTGGCTAGACATTCCTATTTTTCTCTGGACTTATTTTTCACATAAATTAAACATTTGTAGCTTTCTAGAATGGTAATGTGTATGATTTCAATTTTTCTAGATTTAGTTATGATTTTTTAAAGTTGACTTTCAGAAGTGGCAGTAGAACCCAAGACAGCTATGTAATATTTTATGTATATTTGCTATGAGTTCAAATTATTGGCCACATTTTGAAATGGTTTTACATTGTATGTATGTATTTAAATAAAAGAATGTGATGGATAAGTTCATATAGTCCATGAAACATGAAATAAAATTTTTATCCATGATGTAACACAAAAATTATCTATTAATTTAATGGACTTTTCTCAGGAACTTGTGTTATTCAAGAAGACATGAATAGAAATGAGATGCGATAGGCTAAATAAATATGGTGTTACATGTAAAGTGGATGACTGTGTATAATTCATGCCTACATGTGTGTGGCTGAAGTGTTGCATATATATGAGTGTGAGTTGCATTTAAGCATCCATGCATGATAACGTGGGAATGATGTGTCCAATTTGTATGAAAAGGAAGCTATCCATGTGACTTGCATTAAATGATCCAGCCATGCATTGCATGAGAGTGGAGAGAAAAAAATTGAATCTCCTCATTTGTGTGGAATGTCAGCACCATTATCTCCCTTTTTTTCAATTTTTATATTCTTAAAAATCCATTAAAAATCTACACAATTATTCCCTCCTTTAAGATGTATGTATGTAGCTTCCAACTTTAAATCTTGGCCTTTGATTCAATCTTGTAGCTTTCAATTTGTTTCCAAATCAATTTCCCCATTTAAATTTTATTTGCCATCAAAATCTGCACAAATAATGAAAAATATTAAGTAGAAAAATTCACAAAATTATTTATAAAGAATTTATGCATTAAAATTCAAGAATTTTGCAAATTAATGCCTAGAGTATAGGAATGACCAATTAGAATCAAATCTCATCCAATTAAATCCATTAAGCTATAATTTATCATCAAAATGTCCAAATTAAGAAGAATAAAATATATAAAATTGATGTTTATCAGTTCAAATATGAAGAAAGGACACTACTTGAACCATTAGAATGAATTTAAGAGCCTTATGTTGAAAGGTGAAATTTTATAGTTCATAAAGGGCCTAAAGAAACAACTTAGTGTAAGCTTGTTTAACCATACATGTAATGGTCTTAATGAGTTCCATTAGAGTCATATGACTCATAACAAGCGAGATTTTGGAGCCTAGAAATTGAATGATGAAAGTTGCTGTAACACCATGATTCTATGACTTATCTCATATCATATGTAGGCTTATTTCCATAAAGCATATGAATTCCTCAAAAAAAGTCATGGAAAAATACAATTAAATTGCATTACACCATGGGTAAATTTTTCATTCGATATTCTGTGGGCCATATGGACTCATCTATTTCATTCGCACATTTAAATACACAAATAAAACTTATAACAAACTCAAGAAGTGGTTTAAAACTCATGGAAATGGATGGATACTCAAAAACATAGTGTGCAGCCTTGAGTAGAATTTCCAAATTCTGTGCCCAAATTTTGAAAAATCATAACTAATTCTAGAACAATGGAAATTAAGCACACTATACCATTTTGGAAAGCTATAGATGTATACTTTATGATAAAAATAAATCCAGACCATAACAGAGGCTGCTAGCCACCAAAAATTAATGGAATAATACCAGAGGTCGACTGTAGTTACTGGTACAATCCTCCAATTTCAAAAATTCATATATCTCTGGTGTGAGATCCAATTGGGGTGATCTTGGTGGCTTATCATGTCTAGTTTATGTCTGTAAAATTTCATGAGCATTGTACATCATTTGACCCACGAATGACACAACCCAAGTTTCTGACCATATGAATAGTGTCTCCATCAGTTCAATAGAAAAATATCAACTTTAGAAATTCATAATTAATTCCATAGAGCTCCAAATAACCTGCTCTTTAGCTTCTCAAAAAGCTTTAGATAAGATCTATATGCATGCAAAATTTCATGGGCAAATTCCTTCATTTGATCAAATTTTGACATTAGGTTGTAAAATTGTCACTTTTGAGTCTTACAAAGGGTCCAAATGGCCCAACTGGAGCTCCAAGGCAACCATGACCACTTGAGCACGTGGGAATGCACCAAAATGACATTCTAAACTTGTCTCAAAGGTGTATAAACCTAGAATTTGAAAACTCACTCTCTCACACCATGCCATACGCAAAATTACGTATGTCTTACATTGCCATCCACTACCCAAAATGCATATTACCATTCATTTGACACTAAAACTCATACATACATTAAACATTTGGGTAATTAAATATGTTCAAATGATTACATAACAATTCCATCATAGGATTACATCATATGCCATGTATATGGTTACAAAAGAGACAAAACTAGGCATTTTGATGTCAAACTCTCATCTTCCAACTTGATGGCTTCAATTACCTTGCTCACTTGGTTCACCTAGCATGTTAGAACATTGGAGAGGAAGGAATGAGATTCAAAGAATACCAATAGCTCATCTCCCTTTCAATCACACATAAAAGATGCAATACAAGTCTTGAAAATGCATGCATGACCATAATGGCATGTATAATCATTCAAGAAGTATTCTTGGCATTTGAATAAGTCATACAAAGCATACATAGGCTTGCCAAGTAAGTGGATTAGCCTCATCCATTCTCTTATAGATTTTGGACTTGCCTTACCCATTTTCTCTACGAGGTTTTGACTCAACCTCACTCTTGGGAGACTCTTTACTTTATCTTAACCAATTTTAAGGGTTCTTGGCTTACGTTCACCATGGCTAGAGGGTTCTTGGCTTCTCCACACTCAAGCAAACCAAGGCAAGTATATAAAACATCATTTGAATGCATAAAGCACCATCATGGTACCATGGCATATGAAATCATACTAGAACACTTTTCATGGCTTAAAACGCACATACACACATTCAAAGACAAGATAAGCACACATTCATGTATGAGAGAAAGTGGAGAGAGCTACCTTTGTTACACAAGATACTTTTTCTCTTGGAATTATGCTCCCTCTCTCAGCCACACACTCACAATGATGTGAGGCTTGTTTCTCTTGACCTAGACACATCATATGGAAGCTAATTACACTCTTGAATCAAATTCTAAAGCCATACATTCACTAGAAAAGCTACGTAACTCATATGGCTCTTTTATGGTTCCATAATGCACGTAATGAAGCAGCCTTAAGAAAACATCATCTTGGCTTTATTCTCTCCCTTCATTTATGATTATTGACTCCATTTAAACCTCTTGGAGTCATCACACAATCAAATCAAGGAATCTAGCTAGGTGTTGCTTCTTTAAGCCATAATATAGAACTTATGATACCATCTCACTATCCATGGCTTCTAAAAGTTTTCCAAGGCTTCCTCTCATCCTCTTCCATCATATATGGCTCAAAAATATGCTTGGAACATATTAAAACTACCCCTTAGTACTCTTTCTAGCCTAGGCCGAAACCATACTATATATGAGTTCCAAGTGGGTTTGCTACATTTTCTTGATGGAAGATGCATATAAGGAGCCTTCTAGGGATCTTAAGAGCTCATCCAAATACTCATTTAGGCCTAGGAACAATTGTATCAAATTAGATTTTACAAGGAACACTTGAAACCCTAACTTTGCTATCTTAAAAACTAATGGTTCTTTGTTAATTTTCTTTGCATACGCTCATTTTCCACACTCAATTTCCTAGGATTCACCCTTGGTTCTGCCAAAAATCCATGCCTTCTTGGACCTCCATATGTTGGACGATCCAAGGAAGAAAGGGGAGAAGAAGTAGCTACCATGGGATGGAGATTTTACCTTATTTTTTCTTGATTTCTTGCTTGTTTCTTCCTTTCCTTGGCCTCCTTTCTTCAAATCCGAATTTCCCCCTTTTTTGTTTCCTCAAAACAGATCCAAAAACTTCAATGAAGCTATAGGAAAGATGGGGAAATGGAGAAGAAAAGGTTTGCTAAAGAAAAAGCATAAAAAAGACCAAGAAAATCCATACCTCTTTCTTACTTTTCTCCTTCTTTTCTTTTCCTTCTTGTGCGCCTCACCCTTAGGGTTCTTTGTCGAATTTAGGGCATAAAAAAATGTGGCTAAATGAAGAAGGAGATGGGGCGCCTCATATATATAGGTAGGTTTAAGAAACATTTTTCAAAAATTCTCATTTTACCCTTTTGTCTTTGCAGTTTTGTTTCCAGTTTGTTTTACCCTTTTATCTTTGTCATGAAATTTAGGTCCTCAATTTTATAATATGCCTTTGGAATTAAACAAATCGGAGGTAAAATCTTTCCAAACGAATCTGTCAAAGTTTGGGTCAACTGACATTGGAAAACGTCCACCGAAGGAGTTTTAACTGTCCTGGGGCTTCCCATGGTTTTTAGGGCCTTTGATAACCCCAAAAAACTCAAAACCTTCATTTAAAAAGTCATCCTATAAGAATTCCAAAATTTTCTTAGAATTTCAAAAATGCCATTATGTTTTGTCAATCTTTCGTTCAAATTCATTTATTCATTCTAGCTCCGTTTTTCTTTTCGTTTGAGCCTGAGATTCTCATTTTTAGGAGTCTAGAACGTTACTTAAATTTTTTGGGACCTTAACTAATTCATTTCAGGGGACTTTCTTTTGTATCTAGTGAATTTCATATGTTTACGGAGGAACCATACACTATGTTTCTCGCGTTTTCTCTTATTTTCAAAAGACTGGATGTTACAATTGCTCCTTGAGGGAATTAAAATGGTTCAAAGTTGCATTTCAACTTGTAAGAGATTTAAGAGATAATAATGTGAGTTAGAATGAGTCTTGTTGAATTATCTTGCATTGTGAATGGATGTATGTAGGTTAAGCTAGTCCAAATCCATCAATTCATGTGTGTACCTAAGAAAGGGCAAGGAAAAAGGAGGGAGCAATGGAGTTAGTGGTAGTTTGAAGTTCCTAACTTCATAAGGTAGCTATCTCTTTCTATCTTGCATGCACTTGAGTGTATGTATGAGTTGAGATACTTGTATGCTTCGTTGTTTGATGATTTTATGAGCTATACTTTGAATTAGCTTTTGTCATGAGTTTGATGTATATATGATATTATGTTTGGCTCCTAGTTCCCTATGGTGGGGAATTGAGTTTAGTAGCTCTTTTTTAGCCTAAAGTTAAGTTTAGTTGAACCTAACTAGTATATTTGTAATAACTGTAACTCCTAATCACGCTAATTATGCATAATCATACAGTTGATAATCAATACTTATAGTCTAAAGCTAATACTAGTTTACTAATGGATGAAAATATAGAAAAATTTGAACCTTTTAATGATTAATAATTATCTATTTATATAATCTAAAATATTTAAGTTCATAAGAAATTTAATTTTCTCCTTTGGGACTTTCAACTCATCCACAAATGGATGAGAAGCAAAAAACTCCAATGTATTGGTTTACAAGTCATTACTTATCATTAACTTAGTGAAAACTAGAATTTAGAAGCTAAAATAAGGGTTTAGGGACTTAAGCCGTGACTTAGAAGGACTTCATTATAGCTAAGATGGCTATTGTAACTCCTAAAAGCATCAGAATACACTAACACTGTGACCTAAAAACTTCTCACCACAACCTAATTTGATTCTGAATCTAAAAATACAAAATTTCTTAATACTTGCCATGGCTAGGATTCCCCACGTTGCAACAAAATGCCCCTTGAAACTACTTGTTTATGAAATTTTGTGTCTTGTTGTGGTAAGCCTACTTGGTGCCGTAGCGAGATTGCATACTGGAGCCTTGCCAAGGCACTCGTCCTATTCTCATCACGGCAAGATTGCTTTCTAAGGCACTCTTTCCCTATTTTTCTTGATTTGCACCACGACTGGGAAACTTGCACTGCAGTGCACTTCACTTCTATTACCCCCTCAAAATAGTTTGCCTATAACTTAAAGACATCTCAATTATGACCTGGTATACCTCTGATCCTAAACTATTAGATGCTCATCCCAACCATTTAACATTCCCTCTAATTGATTTTTAAGGTCCTTCTATGACTAGAATGCATGGTTTTAATGGCATAAAATCTCCTATAACTCCCATCATTTTGGGACTTAAAGTTTGACCAAGACAATTAAGCTTACTATATATCAGCAATTTACCAATTATGACAGCAAAAGGGTACTTAGAGCTACTAGTGATAATATCAAAATGTGCAATTCCCTACCATCTGACCTCAAACCACTCAGGACAAGTCTTAATAAACCAAATAAACTTATTCCTAACCTTAAGTTGCTAAGGTATCCTTAAATATAAAATATAGCTAGACACATCATAAATCCACATACAAGGCATCAATACAAGCAAGAATCTTCATACATTAGAAATTTAGGCTAAACATTCATATAATAACAAAATTCTCATTCATAAATTAACCATTTAAAATTCATACATTCATAAAAATCCAAATTAGATCAACATTAAGTAAATACATTAGGATCCATATAATTTAAATTTCTAGCTTCCTAAAGGTTACATCCTTGGTAATAAAAACATCAAAATGCCTACACTTAGGAATACGAATGCATTATGATGCTTGCGAACACCGTATTTTGTCCGGACAAGCTATTAATTTAGAACAAAATTGAATTAACGAAAATACAAACAAAAACACAAACACAAAAAAAAAGAAAGAAAATAGAAAAATTGGAGAAAATGAAAACATTAAAAAAAATAGAAGCTTTAGAAAATAAAGAAAAAGTTACAAAAAAAATTAGAAAAAAAAAAAACCCAAAGCCTTAAAAAAAAAGGGAATTTCCTAAAGCTTGTAGCCCAAATTAAAAAAATTTTTGCAGCCCACTCATGTTAATTCTGACTCACTAAACTCATAACTGAAAAAAAAGAGAGTTTGTATCGAGCCCAAAATTGAACAAAAACAACTGGCCCAGTTCCTTGAATCCGTCGGATCCCCCAAGCCCATCCACCCCTATTCGTTTTGTCGCAAGGCAAGTTGAAGCAGAGGGGCGCACAGACCTGGCGGAGCAGAAGAACGAAAAAATGGAAAGAATCCTCTGGCCTATCAGAGGGTCTGAGTGGAGCAGTTTCCAGTGAGGGGCTCAAGGAGTTGACCCCTTCTCGTGTCGCCTTGATCAAGGTAGATCGAGAGAAACAAACAAAAAAGGGGCAGAGGTAGAAAAGGGACGGATCGAAGGGAGAAGAGAGAGAGGGAGGGAAAAGAGAGATGGGGACGAAGAGTGAGAGATAGAGAGATAGAGAGGTGGAGACGGAGAAGGTGAGAAATAGGGACGAAAAAGAGGGTCCGAGGGAGACAGAGCGGAAAAAGAAAAAAAATTGAGAAGGAAAGTCGAAGCGAGGCAAGGAATCGAGGGAGGCAAAGGGTAGAGCGGAAAAAAGAGGGCGAACAGAGAGATGGAGACAGAGTGAGAGATAGAGAGATAGAGAGGGGAGAGGCGGAGAGAGCGAACAGAGAGGGAGCGCGAGGGATCTAGGGATTCAGAGGGAGACCAGAAGGGGAGGAGAAACAGGGTGCGAGGGAGAGAAAGAAAAAAAAAAGACAGGGAGAAGGCGAGAAATAGGGATGGAGAAGAGGGAACAGAGAGCATGAGCGATCTGAAAAATCATAGGGAGGAAGAAATTTTCGGATTCAAAAAATAGAAGGAGGTTTTCGAGTCAAAATTCGAAGCAGGGAGGATCGAGAGAGAGGGTCTGAGAAATCAAGGGAGGAGAGATTTTTGGATTCGAGAAAGGAAGAGGGATCCCGATTTCCTGGTTCGAAGGGAGGACGGTGGCGAAGAGCGATGATTCGGATGCAATACGAGGATCGGGAAATTCGTTTCGTCGGCTACGATTCCTGCAGGTAAAATTCTTCATCTGTTATCGATTTACAGTAGCTTGAATGTGGGGTCGCTGTACTGGTTGTGCGTTATGATATGGCTGATGATCATTATAAGTTATTGCATTTTGTATTTGTTTTAATGAGTGCCCAGTGAGTGTTCGATGAAAGGTTTGAGAGAAACGTCCGAGAGCGAATTGGATTTTCAGCCTCCCTAATTGCTGTGTTAAACATTTGATGAAATTATGGCTATGATTCTGACCTCCATAATAGTGTTATTTTATGAATGGATGAGAATGCATCTTGGGTGGGTGATTGCTGATGTTCTGAAATGGAAATGCGGGATTAAGTGATACTCTCGCGCGGGGTAGCCATGGCCATAGTTCAAAAAGCCAGGTTCTGTATGCATCCTTAGGTATGCGCATTAGATGCTCGATGGAATGCCTGATAGAAGATTGGATTAAGCTTCAGCATTTGATCACGAGCGATGAGTCTGTAAGGTCTAATAGAGTCTTAGACATTTGCTTGGACCTTTTTCTTGTTATAATTTCGTGTAAAATGAGTGTACATTTCAGAGTATTAGCTTGGCATGAATGTATGTTCCTTATAGCCATCTGATGTGTATCTCGAACTGATAGAGGCCGTGACATTATTAGGCATCCCTATTGGATATTTAATTGTTTCTTTCCATCTTATGATGTAGCTTGAGGTGTTTGGTTCTGAAATGTTGCTGTGGTTACATTGGGAAGGGATGCTACATTAGTATGAATCAGTCGAAATAGGAATTTGGTTGAGCATGGATTCTAGCAATAAATATTATGTTTGCTTCTACTCGTTATGATGGTATCATGAAAATCCTGCTGTTGCTATCCTAGTTTATTTGTTGCTAAAAATGTCAAATGGGTTAGTTGACCTTATGTGTTAATTTATGGATGATATGCCACTTTATGGGCAAATATGAGGCTACAATATTTTCTACTTTCCTGGAAACTTCTGCCCTTCTGTTTTCTCTGTGCGAGGCCCACGACTTGGAGGCTCAGGATCTGATGGAAAACAAGAAAGTTGACGCTGCCCAAGGAGATGAATGGAAGAGACATCACATGGCACAAAGATCAAGGAGATGGATTACAAAAATTGCGCAAAAATCAGAGGAATGGCATCACTGTAGCACATGAAACTGGATGGGATATAGTAGAGTTAAGTGGCTTGAGCCTTTTTTATTTTTTCCCACATTAGAAATGTATGGAAACATGGCATTTAACTGGTTGGACACAAACACACAACGCAAATATCTGGACATTATATTACTATTTTATTACTGTTGTTATCTTCAGATTTATTTTGTTTTGTTTTTAAAAATTGTCTCGTGGGATTTATTGTCCCCTTTGACGGATATGAATCAATTCAGGGGTACATGAGGCAATAAGCTTCCTTAACCCTTATTGAGTTTCACGATTATCTTTTTATAAATTTTAAGTTTTGATAGACTACAACAAAATGGGCTTGATTATAAATAAGAAGGTATAATAAAATTGAGGGATAAAAAAAAAGAGAGGTTTTAGAATGAAGAAACAAGAAACAAAAGAAAAACAAGTAAAGGATATCAAAAAGTTTTGTTTGGTTTCTTTCTAACTTGACATCTTATTTCCAATGTCAAAATTCTAAAAAAAAAAGGCAGAACAAAAAGGTGGTAAATTTAAAAGAAAAAAAGAATAGGAAAGAGAGACCAAGTGTTTAAAAGCTTCCCATTTAAAAAAAATAAAAAACAAAACAAAAAATAAAAAAAAGGATAAAGAAAAAAAAAACACAAAAAAAGCAATAAAAGAAGAAAGAGTCCTTCTACGGATAATAAAAGGTTTTCAAACTAGAAGAAAATTAAAAACAACAAAAAATGATATAATTGAAAATTAAAGCAAACAAAGAAAAATGAAATATAAATCCAAAAATAACCATATAGAATCTAAAAACAAAGGGGAGCAAAAACAAACGCAGAATAAAACAAGCAAAAAAGAAAACACCTAAAAACTTAAAACACCAAAAGGTAAAAACAAAGCAAGACAAAACAAAAACTAAATAAAACAAATGAACACAAAAAAAAAACTCAAAAAGCCAAAAAAAACAGAGCAAAAAAAAAAAACAAGGAACAAAAATAATGAAAAAAAAGGAAAATTGCAGAGGCAAGGCAAGGAAGCTAAAACTAAATTAACCTTTAACAAACTAAAATACATCAATCAATCTCAAAATTCATTTTACTTGTTAAAGCAAGAAATAGTTTTTGTTAGCCTTGTCTTTTCAAAAAAAAAATCATTTGAATGAGTGAAAAATCAAAAAAAGTATTAATGATAGAAAAGAAATATAGAAAAGTATAGAGAAATGAGATTAACTTTATCTTCGTCATATTAAAACCTTTCACCCAATGCTAACCTTGTTTTGTTTGCCAAAGATTAAAAAAAATCATTCTTATCTTTCTCTTTTCACCCCAAAAACAAACAAAAAAATAAAGACAAAAGCAAAAACAAGAATAAAACCAAAAAGTAGTTAAAACAAAAACAAAAACAAAAGAGTTAAAAGACAAAACAAAACAAAAGCAAAGAAAAAAATAAGAGGGATAAAAAAAAAAAAGAAGAACAAAAACACACACAAAATGTAACATTAAAAAAAAAAGAAAAAGGGAAGCATAAACAAAGCAAAGACCAAAAAAAGAAATAAAAGTAAAAGTAAAAAAAAAAAACTAAAACTAAAAAGGAGAAACAAAACCAAAAAAAAATCAAAGATCAAAAATCAAACAAAAGCCCAACAAAAAAATAAAACAAAACAAAAACAAAACAAAAAATGAAAAAAAAGAAAAAAAACAAAATAAACAAATCCATTCTCGCATCGAACTACGTGGACTTTGATCCCCTTCAGAGGGTACGTAGGCCCTAGGCTTTTATCTTAGGTCAAGTCCGTCCTTGTAAATAAAATTTTTGTTCAATTTTCATTTTCTTAATTTCTTTTATTTGATTTTGTTTTCTAATTTCATTTTCTAATTTCCTTTTTCCTTTTTAACTTCATTCATGTTATTTCTATTTCTTATTTTTGCATGTGATTTGTTAAGGGGAATTAAAATAGGATACAGGCTATATTGATTTTGCATGACTAACTTTGGGTAACCGTTCTTGGTAACAAGTGTTGTGGGGTGCCTAACACCTTCCCCACTCACAATCGACTCCCGAATCCGAACCTGGTTCGCAGACCACATTTTTTTTATATTCTAAATTAAAAGGTTTTTTCCAAAATTTTGCCTTTTCAGAAAATAAAAATTTGGTGGCGACTCTACTTTTTCCAATTTACTTTTAATTTCGATTTCAATTTGGCGCCGCGCGGTCGCATTTTCGGGTGTGACAATGCTATACAAAATAAATTACAAAAGAATAACATCTACACTAAACTAAGTCTCCAAGTGCAAAGTTTCTCACACAAGTTCTTAAGCTATGGATGATCCTTCACTTATTTCCCTTGTTCTTTAACTGAGGAACTTTTACCTAAAATTGTAAGCCTATAAAATGGGATGAAATATGAATCTCAGAAACCAAAGGAAAATTTCCATACATAAATGCAAAATAATCAACCTAAATGCCATTTATACAAAAAAATACCAGATGCATTTATAAAATCAACAAATGAACTAGTTGGACTATCAGTAACTATCATCTCATACTAATAATCACATTTAACATCTTAATAGCCAAAAGCAGAGGGAAAGGCTTATCTATAGCACCAACTCTTTAATGAGCATACTCACAGCTCAGTGCATTCTGTTGGGTCTAGTCACAGCTCAATTCACGATCATGGCACAATGCACCGATGCCAACTTGACCATAGCTCCACCAAAGACAAGATCACGGTCCAAACACAATCAAGTAGGCAACAATCATTTAGCATTGAAAACATATATGTACAGAAATATTAGATTAAAATGAATATATGTAAGGAATTAGAATTAAACCCTGGTTACATCAATCGTAGTGTCAAATTCTCAAAAGCCAAGATTAATTTTCAATATTTTAGATGTCTTAAATTACCAAAAATCATATTCTAAATGTAACACCATGTATTTCTAGCTTATGTCATACTATCTCCATGTCTCATGCCATGAATTCTATGAAGAGACAAGGAAAAATGATATTAAAAAGTGAATATTTTAGCATTGTGTAGGGAATGCAAATTCCATTCAACATCACATGGACCATGTGAGTTCATGTATTACATTCTCATATTTAATTACATAGATACAACTCATTTCCATCACCAACAGTGGCTTAGAACTCATGCAGGGCAAGGGAATACATAAAATTCATGATAGTAGCCTCAGCCAGAATTTTCCCTTTTCTGTCACAAACTTTGAAAAATCATAATTAATTCTAGAAAAATTGAATTCATGCATTCTTTACCATTCTAGAAAGCTACAAATGTCTACTTTATATAAAAATATGTCCAGGCCATGATGATACATAACACAGAAGACTTTTGACAATCGAAAAGGTGTAGAGGTCTAACTAGTTACTGGTACTGATACAACTTTCTGCTATGAACTTCAAAAATGTCAAATTAATTCCACAAAAATACAATCCATGCAAATGATACCAATCTAGCAGATGTTAGCTAGAAGGAAAAAATAACTTCATACCAGTTTAGGCACTTCCAGAACTCGAAAACTAATCAAACAATAACTTAGGTTAGTCTGGATGCCTGATACTGGACAAATATTTTAAAAATTCATATCTCCCTCTCTAGACATCCAAATGGGGTGCTTCTAGTTGGCACAAGTCACTGGGAAGGTCTAGTTTCTCTTTATAAAATTTTACAGTAATTGGACATCATTTACCCTTTGAGTGATAGAATTTAATTTCGGATCAGTGTGACCAGTTTCCTGAACCAAAATTAGAAAATTTTCCAACTTTGAAAATTCATCAAATATTCCATAAACCTCCAAAAGTTCTGCACTTTAGCTTCCCAAAAAGCTCTCAACAAGCTCTAAATGCATGCCAAATCACATATCAAGAAGAGTTCATTTAGACAAAAAGTGGTATAAGTTTCTAATATGGTCAATTTTAGTCCATATTAGATACCAAATGTGTCCAAATAGTTTCCTTTGATATTTGGGACCTCTTGGGCAAGTTTAAAAGTATGAATATGACTTGTATGAACTGCCCAAGTGGTCCCAAACCTTATATATCTCAATTTGGCTATTCCACTTTCATTTATACATGCATTTACATAATGCAAATTTGCCATGATATGTCCAAAATGCACATTTCCATACATACAACTTTAAACTTCATTTGTACATGATACATTAGCATAATTATACATGTTCATAACATCATAGAACATATACAACCACAATTACAACATTTGCCATTTATATGGCTTTAAAGAAACAAAATCTCTATATTTTAATGCCATGCTTTCATCTCTCAAGCGGTTGGCTCCCATTTCCTTATTCTCTTGGTCCACCTAGCATGTTTGAATATTGAAGAGGAGGGAATGAGGTTCAAAGAATCCCAATAACTCATCTCCCTTTCAATCATAAATAAAAGATGCAAAACAAGTCTTACAAATGCATGCATGAGCATACTTACATGTGAAATCATTAAAGAGACATTTTCAACATTTGAGCAAGTCATACATAGCATACAAAGGCTTGCTAAGTAAGTGAATTAGTCTAACCCATTCACTTGTGAAATTTGGACTTGCCTCATCCATTCTTTAAGAGGTTTTTAACTCAACCTTACTCTTGGGAGTCAACCTCACTTTTGGGAAACTCTTTACTTTGTCTCAACAAATCTTAAAGGTTCTTGGCTCATCCTCACCATGGTTAAGGGTTCTTAGCTTACCACACTCAAGCAAATCAAAGTAAGTATCATAAACATCATTTAGAAATATAATGCATAATCATAGTACCATGGAGTAAGAGCTCATGCTAGAACATTTTTCATGGCTTTAAATACACATACACATATTTAAAGATAAGCCAAGCATACATTCATGCATGAGAGAAGGAGGAGTGAGCTACCTTGGATGCAACCATACACTTTTCTCCTTGAATTTGCTCTCCCTTCCTCAGCCTCACACACACAAAGGTGTGGGAATGATTTTTCTTGGCCTAAACACAATTTATGGAAGCCAATTAGTTTCATGGAATTAATTCTAAGCCTCACATCTTCCTTAAACACTAACTTGATCTATAAACCCCTTTATGGTTCCAAAAATGCACCTAATGAAGCAACACCCATCAAATAAATTCTAGACTCCATTTTTTCCTTTCATATATGATTCTTGACTCCTTTTAAGCCTCTTAGAGTTATCACACAATTAAAATAAAGAGCCTAACTACATGTTGCTTCTTTAGGTCATATTATGGAACATAAGGCACCAATTCATTCTCTAGACTTCCTAAATTTTTCACAAGGCTTCTCTTCATTTTCACTCATCATATATGACTCAAAAAATGGGCTTAGAAAAATTTAAAACTCTCTCTAGGTATGCCAACCCTCTTAGGCCAAGATAATGAAGCATAATGGCCTTCATGGACTTCGCTTTGTTTTCTTGATGGAGGAAGCATATGGGGAGACTTCTAGGAATCTTAGGAGCTCATTTAAACTTTCATTTAGGCATAAACATTAAGTTATCAAGTCAGATCTTACAAGGAGCATACAAAACCCTAGAATTTCTATCTTGAATTTTCATGATTATTTGTTAATTTTCTTTGCATATTCTTATTCTCCACACTCTTTTCTTAAGATTCACTCTTGGTTCTACCCAAAATCCAAGCCCTCCTATTACTTCTTGAGTGGGGCAAAACATGGAGAGAAGAAGAGCAAGGGGTAGTAATCATAGAAGGAGAAATTACCTTGTTTTTTCTTGTTTCCTCACTTGAATCTTCTCTTCTTTGGCCCCCTCTCTTCAAATCCAAATTTTTCCTTCAATTTCTCCCTTAAAATAGATCCATATACTTCAATATAATCATAGGAAGTAAAGGATAATGGAGGAGAAGAGGTTTGGAAAGGAAAGAGCATGAAAAACTACCAAAAATCCATACCTTTAGCCTTTGATTTCTCCTCCTTTTCCTCTTCCTCTTGTGCGCCACTCTCCTAGGGTTTTTTCTCTGGTTTGGGGCAGAAGCATATGAAGCTAAATAAGTAGGAGAGTGGGGCACCCTATATATATAGGTGGAGGAAGAATGACTTTTCAAAAATTTTATTTTGCCCTTCATTTTTGGCATTTTTGTTTCTAATTCATTTTAGCTCCTTTTTTAGAACCATCTTTTCCATTATAAACTTTAGATTCCCAATTTAGTAAAATGCCTTTGGAATCACTCAAATCGGAGCTAAAACTTTTCCGAACAAATCTATTGGAAAACATCCACTACAGGGGTTTTAACTGTAACATCATAATTTTTAGCTCATTTTATCCTATATCTATACTTCCTATTATGCATCTCATGGAAGAACCAAGAAAAAAACATAAAAATAATGAATATTTTTGCGTTGCGTCGCATATGAAAATCGGTGTCACATGGACCATGTGAGCTCATACATCACATTCTCATATTAATTACATGAATACAACTCATTTGCATCATGAAAAGTGGCCTACAACTCATAGAACTCAAAGGGAAGCTTAAAATACACATACATATTTTCGGCCAGATTTTTCCACTTTTCTGTCACAACTTTGAAAAATCATAACTAATTCTAGAAAAATTGAAATATGAATTCTTGGCCATTACAGAAACCTAGACATGTCTACTTTATGCTAAAAATATGTCCAGACCATAACATCCAACACAGAGGACGTTTGACATTCGAAATGGTCTAGAGGTCAGGCTATCCACTGGTGCTGTCACAAAATTCTGCAGCAAACTTAAAAAATGTCCAATTAATTTCACAAAAATCCAATACATACAAATGATACCAATCTGGAATGCTGTAGATGTTAGCTAGAGGGAAAAAATAACTCTAGATCAGTTCAGGCATATCCAGAGCTCAAAACTTAATCAAACAATAACTGAGGTTGGTTGAAGTTCCTGATACTGGACAGATTCTTTAAAAATTCATATCTCCCTCTCTAGATATCCAAATGAGGTGCTTCTAGTTGGCACAAGTCTCTAGAAATATCTAGTTTCTCTGTATAAACTTTCATGGCAATTGGACTTCATTTAAGCTCTGTGTGACAGATTTCATTTTCGGACCTGAGTGAATAGTAACATGACCAAAACTAGAAAATTTGCCAACTTTGAAAATTCATCAAATATTTTGTAGACCTCTAAAAATTATTTTCTTTAGCTTTCCAAAAAGATCTCAACAAGCTCTAATTGTATGCCAAATATCATATCAAAAAGAGCTCATTTGGATAAAAAGTGACATAGGGTTCCATTATGGTCAATTTTGGCTCCATATAGGATACCAAAATGTCCAAATGGTTTTCCTTAGGGTTTGGCACCTCTTAGGCAAGTCTAAAAGTATAAATAGGACTTTTGTGAGCTACCCAAATAGTCCCAATCCTCATGCATCTCATTTTGGCTATGCCACTTGCAATTATAAACAATTACATAAACTCGTTCAAGAAGCCACATTGCCATTTCATACCCAAATCATATTCTAGTGATCACATAACATATTCTCCCATTTATACATGACATATTATCATAATTATATATGTTCATAACATCTATTGATTACATCATTTGCCAATTGTATGGTCTTAAAGTAGCAAAATTCATGTTCTTGGATGTCATACTCTCATCTTCAAGGTGGTTGGCTTCCATTACCTTGCTCTCTTGGTCCACCTAGCATGTTAGAACATTGGAGAGGAGGGGATGAGATTCAAAGAATCCCAATAGCTCATCTCCCATTCAATCATACATAATGGATGTAAGAAAGTCTCATAAATGCATGTATGGTCATGTTGACGTGTACAAACATTCAAAAGACAATTTCATCATTTGAGAAAGTCATACATAGCATACAAAGGCTTGCCAAGCAAGTGGATTGGCCTCACCCAATTTCTTGTGGATGTTGGACTTGCCTCACCCATTCTTTAAGAGATTCTTGGACTCAACCATACTCTTAGGAGTCCATCTCATTTTTGGGAGACTCTTTACTTTGTCTCAACCAATCTTAAGAGTTCTTGGCTCATCCTCACCATGGCTAAAGGTTCTTGGCCTCACCACACTCAAGAAAACCCAAGCACACATCATAAACATCATATGAAAGCATTTTGTAACATCATGGCACCATGGGATCAAATTCATGCTAGAACACTTTTCATAGCTTAAAAATACACATACACACATTCAAAGACAAGTAAAGCAAACAATCATGCATGAGAGAAGGAGGAGTGAGCTACCTTGGATACAATTACACACGTTTTCTCTTGAATCCAAGCTCCCTCTTTCAGCCACACACACACACACAAGTGTGGGGATGATTTCTCTTAGCCTAAACACAATTTATGGAAGTCAATTAGGTTCATAGAATTAATTCTAAGGCCATGCAACATGCTTGAATTCTAGCTTGATCTATAAACCTCAGTATGGTTCCATAATTGAACCTAATGAAGCAACACCCCTCAAATAAATTTTAGGCTCCATTCTTTCTTTTCAAATATGATTCTTGACTCCTTTTAAGCCTCTTAGAGTCATCACACAATCAAAACCAAGAGCCTAACTATATGTTGCTTCTTTAGATCATAATATGAAACATAAAGTACTAACTCATTCTCTAAGCTTCCTCTCATATTTATTCATTATATATGACTAAAAAATGGGTTTAGAAAAATTTAAAACTCTCCCTAGCTACATAAACCACTATTGGCCGAACCTATGCTAGGTTTTGGCATCCATGGATTTTGCTTTGTTTTTTCAAAGGGAGAAACACATGGGGAGACTTCTAGGGATCTTAAAAGCTCAATTAAACTCTTATTTAGGCCTAGGAATCATTGTGCAAAATCAGATTTTACAAGGTGCAATTGAAACCCTAGAAATTGCATCTTGAAATCTAAGGGCTTTTTGTTAATTCCCTTTGCATATTCTTAATCTCCATACCCTTTTTCCTTAGAATCACCCTTAGTTCTGTCTAAAAATCAAACCCTCCTAAGGTTTCTTAGATGAGGCGAAAAGGAGGAAAGAGGGGAACCAAAGGTAGCAACCATTAGAGGAGAAATTACCTTGTTTTCTTGCCTTTTCTCACTTGAATCTTGCTTTCTCCAAGCTCCTCTCTTCAAATCCGAATTTTCCTCTAAGTTTCTCCTTTAAAACAAATTTGTAAATTTCATTTTAATCAAAGGAAACAAAGGAGAATGGAGGAGAGGAGGTTTGGATGGAAAAAAGCATGAAAAACTACTAAGAAACCATACCTTTTTACCTTGATTTCTCTTCTCCTTCTTCTTCCCTTGGTATGCCTAAACCCTAGCCTTCTTCTCTGAATTTGGCCAAAAACAATTGTTTCTAAATGAGTGAGGAAGGGTGGCGCCACTTATTTATAGGTGGAGGAAAATGGTTTTTTCAAAAATTCTCATTTTGCCTTTCATTCTTAGCATTTTTGTTTCTCCTTTGTTTTAGCTCCTTTTTTAGAATTGTCTTTTCCATTATAAAATTTAGGTACCCAATTTAGTAAAATGCCTCTGGAATCACTCAAATCGAAGCTAAAACCTTCTCAAACAAATCCATCAAAGTTTGGGTACACTAACATTGGAAAACATCCACCAGAGGGGATTCAACTGTCCCGGGGCTTCTCATGGTTTTCAGGGCCTCTGAGAACCCTGGAGAACTCAAAATTTTCATTTAAAAAGCCCTCCTATATGAATTCCAAAAATTGCTCAACATTACGAAAATGCCATTACGTTTCATAAGATTTTCATCAAAATTTGTTTCTTCTTTCTAGCTCTATTTTTCCTTCCATTTGAGGCTAGGATTCTCATTTTTAGGAGTCTAAAATGTTACTCAAATTTTTTGGGACCTTAACTAATTCATTTCAAGGGACTTGCTTTGAAAATGCATCTGTTTCTATCATTTAACGAAAATCGAATGTTACATTAACTATCTTGGGGCTTTCCATGGTTTTTAGGGCCTCTAAGAACCGTGGGGAACTCAAAACTTTTATTTAAAAAGCTCTCCTATGTGAATTCCAAAATTTGCTCAAAATTACAAAAAATGCCATTACGTTTCATAAGTCTTCCGTTAAATTTCAATTCTTCAATCTAGCTCCATTTTTCTCTCTATCTGAGCCTAGAATTCTCATTTTTAGGAATCTAGAATGTTACTCAAATTTCTTAGGACCTTAATTAATTCATTTCGGGGGACTTGCTTTGAAAATGTACCCATTTCTGTCATTTAATGAAAATCGGACATTACACTAAATCATCATTTATTACAGATATTAATTACTCATTTATTCTTAGCATCAAGAATCACTCAAGAATCATTTGCCCAATCTCTAGTGAATTTCAAATTTAGACTTGAGCTTTCTCACACAAGAAACTACAATAGTTCACTCCAAAGGCTAGCAAATGTGCACATAAATAAAACCCAATGTGAAAGTTAGTCTTTGGGGCCAACTTCTAGCACATAACACATCAAAATGAATAGGAATTACTTACCTAATGGTTCTTCTAGCCTCAATCTCTAAAAGTCATACAAGAAACCATTAAAACATCTAATTTTAGATTTGGTGATGAGGTGAAAATCCACTAAACTAGAGATTAATCAGACCAAAATATAAAGGAAAATAAGGGGATTAACTTTTATACAGCTCACCTTAGCGAAATCTCCCTCTAAAAGTGTGAATTAAAGCCATAAAGCAAAAAGCTCCTAGCCTTCCCTTAGCCTTCACATATTTTCAAGGTGGCTACAGATGGTTTTAGGGTTTTAGTTTGAAATGGGTTGACCCTAGAGTCCATGATCCAATTGGGCCCATTTCCTATGTGTTAGGGCAAGGTAAAATGGGCTTATTTGGGTTGTGTCTCCATAAAAATGTAGTTGAGCCTCAAATAATGGTCCTTAACATTAACAAATTAATCATAGGCCCAAGCATTTAATTTTCCCTTTCACTTAATTAATTTTTCTTAATTAAGCCCAAATCCATTTTTTTCAGTCTAAAGTGGCCAATAATTACTATTTGCTCAAGATGTCCAAAATGATAGCTTCTTATAATTTAATCCTAATATTCCATAATAATTCCTTATTTTCCTTTAATTAATTACTTAATTCTCCACTATTTTCCATAATAAATTCTTAGACTATATTCTCCCATCCTTTTAGGAATTTTGTCCTCAAAATTAAACATACCTTACTCAAAAAGTGTTGCATAGTCTTTCTTTATTGTTTCCTCCATCTCATATGTTATTTCATCAGGAGTTAGTCCCTTACATATCATTTTTGCCAAGAGGAGGTTTTTATTACACAGTGATAAGCATGATTTTTATGTATTTTATTCCCCTTAACTTAAGCATTTTAATAGTTAAATGAGGCTTAATGGATTTACTTAGATGGAATTTAATTTTAGTAGCCATTCTTTGCATTTTAGAAAATAATTTACAAAATCTTGGATTTTTAATGCATAAATTTCTATAGATAATTTTGTAGTTTTTCTTACTTAATTTTTCCTTCCATTCTTGGTGGGTAGATCATTTGGCTTTCTTAGTTTCATACATGGGGTGGACTTCCACATGTGGCTCCACTTGTAGCATCACACACTCATACATGGAGAAGAGAAATGAATGAAGAGAAGGCAAAGCAAGATGTAAACTCAAAACAGAGGAGAAGAATGCATGGGCAGAACCAAATGAAGACACATTAGAAGCGAAGAAGGCAAGGAGCATGGGCTGAATAATGCATACACGAGCAAAATAGGTATAAGATGCCATGGATGCATGAGCTGAGATGAAGTTAAGAGAACAAACATGCCAAAGAAGCCTCTGTTTTTGGGTTTCTGGTTTAAGAAAGAGGAAGCAACATGTGGTATGAAAAGAAGGCTTGAGCTAAACGTGAAGAAATGAAGGAAGATCGAGCTAGCAGAATAGAGCATGTGGACAGTATAGCGCATGAAGAGAACTATGTGAGGGAGATTTAAATGAAGCTCGTGAAGAATGATGAGAAGAAACACGCGGGCTAGCAGCACAAAATAGAAGAGGAAGAATGAGCTACATGGGAGAAGAAGAAGCTACGTGGTGAAGGAGCTGCAGTTTCAACGTGAAAAGCTAAGAATGAAAAGAGAAGAAACACACTCAAGCTTGGGTAGAGAATAAGTGAAGAAGCTGCTGCACGAGCTGAGAAAAGAAGAGCTACAAGTTAGAGAGCAGAAAAACACACACAGATGCAAAATCATTTACTTGTGCAGCAGCCACAGTTTAGTAGCAGAAACAGAGAGCTGAACATGTGAAAAGAACATGATTATAAGGCTAAAGGCTGAGATCATTCCATGCATTGGGGCCCACGCTTATACACATACAGAGCCACGAGAGCATAGGAGGATTCTTACGAGGAAAAGTGCGAGTCTGGTTTGAGAAGGAATGAAGAGAGCACGTGAATGATAAAATGAAACACGTGAGTGGATTATTACATGAGAGGTAGTAGCATCCTTCATATATTGGATTCATTCACACTCCATTCCCCATACACGCCATATCCATTAGAACCCTCGTCATTTTCCACCCCTTCATCCAGCAGCCATCTCATCCATTTCCATCCTCCATTCTCACCTCTATCCATTCTTCAATGAAGCTCTAAACCTTCATGTATGACTAACAAGGAAGAAGGACCTTGGAGAAGCTTGAATCCATGGATAAACACAAAATTTTTGGCTAAGGATTTCTATTTTCCTACACTTTTTCTCTTTCATATATTGTCTTGTTTAAGTTGTATTTGATAGAAAATTTGTGTAATTGTAATTAGTGGCTATTTAGACACTAATTAGGAAGCCTTTTGTTGATTAATTGGTTAGATTAAATACTGAATTTTTCAATTTCTTACAATTACCCATGTATGCAATCAAGGTGTTTGATGAAATGCATGTGAGAGATTGAGTCTTTAATTGTTTGATTTGAGGACTCCTTGGTGTTTAGTTGGCTAATTAAACACTTTTGGATGATGATTCAGAGGCTAATTAATCAGTTAATCAATCAAATTCGGTGTTCATTGATCTTAAAAACAAGAATTAATAATTTAATATGGGATTGAGTTTTCAATTCAACATTAGATTGTTAATCTCTTAATTCTTGCGTGGTAACTCAAGATACAATTGCCGTGAACACAATTAGAGATTCTTAGGCTAAAATTAATCACAATTGGATTAGGATAAGGATAGTGGACACCAAGGGATGATTCCAAAGCTAGTTACAAGCCCATCTTTCACCCATAATTCATATAATTAGATAGCAATTAGAAATTTTGATTCAATTTAGTTTTAGGTTAGTTTAATTCAATCAAAAACCCCCCTTAGTTTAGAAATTTTTAGAGTCTTTTAACATTTGGAAAACTCAATTAAGCATTGAACTCTAATTCCAAGGGAGATGACCTAGGCTATGCCACTAGCTGCATATTTTATCAACCTAGTTTTATTTTGAAGGTTGCGCGACAGACCATTCACACAGCTATTTGATTTTTGAGTCCACTATTATTTCTGGCTCAACTACATAAGACAAGTTATCTTATAGATATATATTCTTATGCTCTATGACATGTAAAGGGTCTAGGTGATGCTTTTTCTACTGGGATACGTGGAACACATCATGCAATTGAACTAAATTTAAAAGTAAAGCCACTTTATAGGCCATGGGTCTTATTCACTCAAGGATTTGAAAGGGACCCAAATAACAAGGACTGAACTTTCTTGACTTAATAAATTGACCTACACCTATCACTAGAGTAACCTTAAGAAATACATGGTCTCCCATCTCAAATTCTTAGGGTCTCCTTCTTTTATCTACATAACTTTTTTTCCTACTCTGTGTAGCTAGTAACTTCTTTATGATGAGTTCAATTTGATAGGTGGTTTGGTCCATTATATCTGGTCTTAAAAGACTCCTCTTACTAAGTTCTACCCAGTACAAGGGTGATTTGCACCTTTTTCCCATAAAATGCCTTAAATGAGGCCATCTAGATACTGGAATGGTAACTGTTATTATAGGTAAAATTGACTAAAGGTAGGTACACATCTTAGTTTCCCTTTAACTCTAGTACACTAGCTTTAAGAATATCTTCATAGGTTTGGATAGTCCTCTCAGTTTATCCATCTAACTGAGGGTGATAGGTAATGTTAAAGTTAAGATTAATGCCTATGGCTTCCTGTAGAAACTGCCAAAATTTCAATGTGAACCTATGGTCTCTATTAGACAATGCTATTAGGGACACCATGCAACTTCACAATCTCACAAACATAGAGTTGTGTTATTCTATCTAGAGGATAAGTAGCTTTAATAAGTAAAAAGTGGGTAGACTTCATTAGTCTATCCACAATTACTTAAATAGTGTCATAAATCAAGGATGTCCTACATAAATCCTTCACAAAATCTATGGATATGCTATCCTATTTCCATTCTAGAATCTTTAAATGGTAAAATAAGCCTGCGAGTTTTTGATATTTAGTCTTAACCCTTTGATAAACTAAATATCTAGCAACAAAATCTGCTATGGCCAACTTTATTCCAGGCCACCAAAAACTCTTCTTAAAGTCCTTATACATCTTAGTGGTGCTAGAATGAATGGTATATCTACTCTTATGGGCTTTAGGTAGCACTAATTTTCTTATCTCTTCATCTCTAGGTATACACACTCTACCTTGATACCTCACCAAACTATCAGTAGATAAGTCAAAATCCTTAACTTCTCCACTCCCCAGTTACTCTCTAATGCTACCCAAATACTTATCTAGCTTTTAAGCCTCCTTAATTCTCTTCTTAAAATTACTTTCGATCCTTGACTTACCCAAAAGAAGGCTACTAGGATGCATAATCATAGACAAATTCAAATTCCTCAATTCCTCAATCAACCTTTATTCTCTAAGCATTATCATTGCCATATAAATAGATTTCCTACTCAAGGCATAAATAACCACATTCGCCTTTCCTAGATGATACGTTAAGTAGTCATAATTCTTAAAGGATTCCATTTACCTCCTTTGTCTCAAGTTTAGCTCCTTTTGGTCAAACAAATATTTATAACTCTTATGGTTACTATACACCTCAAATTATGTACCATAAAGATATTACCTGCAAATTTAATGGAAAATAACCATGGTGGCTAACTCTAAATCATTGGTAGGATAATTATCCTCATGGAATCTAAGTTGCCTATAAGTATGGGCTATCACCCTCTCTTGTTGTATCAAAACACAACCTAAAACCTTCTTAGATACATCACTATAGACCATAAACATCTCTTTAGGGTTTGCTATAACTAGCATAGGTATGGAGGTCAATCTATTCTTAAATTCTTGAAATGCATCCTCACACTTGGCATCCCACACAAAAGGTTGATCTTTCCTAATCTACTTAGTCAAAGGCATTGCTAGTTGAGAAAATCCATTAATAAACCTCCTATGGTAATTGGCTAGACCAAAGAAACTATGGATTTCAATCACTATCTTGGGTCTTTCCTAATTTAACACCACTTCCACCTTACTAGGATCTACCACCACCCCTTGTTCTGAAATCATATGATCTAAGAACTTCACCTTTTGCAACCAAAATTCACACTTGCTAAGTTTGGCATATAATTGGTGCTCCCTCAAAGTTTGAAAAACTATCCTGAATTACACCTCATGTTCCTTACTGCTCTTTGAATAGCAAGGATGTCATCAATGAACACCACCATAAACTGGTCAAGGTATGGCTTAAAAATCCTATTCATGTAGTCTATAAAAATAGCAGGGGTATTGGTTAAACCAAATGGCTTGACTAGGAGCTCATAATTATCATATAAAGTCCTAAAAGTGGTTTTAGGTATGTCTTCTGCTTTCACCCTAAGCTAATGGTAATCAAACATAAGATCAATCTTCAAAAAGACTAACGCTCTCACTAATTAGTCAAGTAAATCATTAATCCTAGGCAAGGGGTATTTATTTTGCATAGTCACTTGGTCCAATTGCCTATAATAAGTGCAAAGTCACAGACTCCCATCCTTTTTTTGACAAATAACACTTGTGCTCCCCAAAGAGACACACTCAACCTAATGAATCGTTTCTTAAGCAATTCCTTTATTTGACTCTTCAACTCAATAAGCTCAATAGGAGCCATTTTATATGAAACCTTAGAGATTAGACTTGCACCAAGAACTAAGTCTATAGAAAATTCTAGCTCTCTCTCTAGTGGTAAACCATTAATCTCTTTAGGGAAAACCTCCAAGAATTTTCTAATTGCAAGTATATCCTTCAACTCATCCTTAATCTCAGCATGTAGGGAAAAGAACATAAGAAACACTTTGTAACCATGCCTAAGGTATGTAATATCTAGTTTTTCAAAAACTAAACCAAAACTGATATTGTGATATCAAAAAAGTCTAAAGCAGAGTAAATTAAGGCCAATTGAGATTAGAATACTAATTATAACATCTAAAAATGTGGTAAGAAAACTAAGAATAGCCAAAACCAAAGCTAAAATAGCTAATCATATGTAACTAAAAATCTAGTGGCAAAATCATAATTTTTAGCAACTTTTGAAAAACTTAAAGAATAAAGTTTTAAATGATAAAGTTGAGCTCACTTGGGATAGGGACCGTTAGATTGGTTGACCTAAATTTTGACCAAATTATTCAAGATTGTTTTACATTTCATAAATTTAAAACAAAATGTTTTTAATAAATTTAAAGACCTAAATTTTATGATAGAAAAGATGGTTCTAAAATAGGAACTGAAATGAGCTCAAATCATGGAATTAAAAATCAAGGACAAAATTAGAAGTTGGAAACTTCATGAAACCCTAGCTCTTTCATAGTAATAGCCACCCCCACCTTTTCTTCTTTATTTGGATGACTTTATGTAGCTCCAAATCTGACCTAAGAGGCATCCAAGAGCCATCAAAAACTAAGGGGAAGGAAAACCACCTAAGGAAGTCAATGTGAGGATTTTTCTTATGATATCAGCATACCCTAATTCCTACTCTTTTTCCTCTTTTTTTTTCCCATGGTTTTAGCTTTCTAAAAAGTAGGGTTTTGTGGTTGAACTTATGGAAGAAGATGCTTTTTCAAGGAAACTAAATAGACCATATTATTCTCAATTTAAAGCCTTTTCATTTGACATATAATATGATGTGTGAAGTTATCTTCTCCTTGTTCTTCTATTGCCCTCTAGGTTTGGCCAACTTGAGATGAAGATGAAAGGGGTTAGTTTTTTACCAAAACATACTAGGAATTGGGGTTTGATGTGTAAAGATTAAGAATGTACCATTGAAATCAATTAAATGGCTATAGGTTGCAAGAATTGATATCTAGGGTTTTGATTGCACTTTAAGGAGTATGAAGCCTTAAAATGGTATTTCAAACTATGCAAGAGAATAATTGAACTAAGAAGACACTAAGGGAGCTCTATAGGTGCCAATTCTTATAAGAATGAAACAAAAACTCCATAGAAGCCTATCCTAGTGTGTGTCTTAGCCATATCTAGGGTACCTAGAAAGAGTTTTCAATAATTCCAAGGTTATAAATGGTTTAGATATGAATTATAAACACCAAAGGAACCATTAGTTTGAATTTAGAAGCCTTATTTTGAAAGGTAAAAATTTAGGGTTCAATTATGTATAAAAAGGCAACTTGGTGTTAGGCACCTTAAATTGAGTTTATGATGGCTCAAATGAGTTTTAATAAGTCACATAACTCATATTAAGTGAAGTCCTGCGGCCAAGATATTGATTTATGAAAGTTGCTTCATTATGCCACTTAATTGCACCATATGGAAGCCTAAAATTCTAGTTAACTTGTATAAGGCCTGAATGATTACAAGTATGGTTCTATTGATAATTTTGTGCTTCATTTGAGGCCAAGCAAGTAAACTATCACCCAAGTGTAAGTGTAAGGCCAAGGGACCAAGCCAAGAAACAAAGGGGAATTAAGCTGAACTCTTGTATTAAGGTAACTCTTCATCCATTCTTGTGTATGTTTGTTAGTTGCTTAAGCGTCTTGAATTGCTTGCATGTATTATTTGTAAATTATATGTATTGTTGATTGTTTGATGATCATATACAATTGCATGACATTTAATTGCATTTGGAATTGGTTGGCCCTTAAATGGGTGAGGTTGTGCCAAAAGTTCCTAGAATTGTGTGAGGTGAGGCCAAAAGCCCTTAATTATGCAATATGAATGATATTTGGTTGTATGACATAATACTTGCCTTTTTCTACCTTTATGCATGTTGTAACACTTAATTTTTGTAAAAATGATAGAAACAGGCTATATATAAAAGAGAGTCCTCTAAAGTGAATCAGTTAAGGCTAAATAAAATTAGGATAAAATTCAAAATATTAGAAAATGAGGAATCAAAGCTTAAGATGCCCAAAAATTGAGCTAGAGTGGCTAAAGAAAATGTGACAAAACATAGTGGCATTTTTGTAATTTTGGGCAACTTTTAAAAAATCAAAGGAGGGATCTTTAAATGGAGAAATTGAGTTTTTTGGGGTTCTCAGAAGCCCTAAAAACTATAAGAACCCCTAGAACAGTTAAAACCCTTTCAATTTACGTTTTAGAGCACTAGTAAACCTAAACTTTGACCCTTTCATTCGGGAAGGTTTTAGACCCGATTTGAATGATTCCAAAGGCCATTTATAGGTTAGAGAATCTAAATTTTATGATGGAAAAGATGGTTTTCAAAAAGGAGTTAAAATGGACCTAAAACGAAAAATCCAAGAATAAAGGACAAAATTAGCATTTTGAAAAGCTTCTTAAGGATCCCTAGCTACATATAGGTGGCGCCCCACTTCTCCCTCACTTTTGGCTGACCTAATTTCTACCTAAAACTAGGGAGAAGTTCTGCTAAGAAGGACGCACAAGAAGGAGCTTCAAGGGAGAAGAAAAACTAAGCAAAAAGGTGAGAAAATCCTTAAAATTTCAAGCTCCTTCCTTTAGCAAACTTGTTCTCCTCTTTCTTTCCATGATTTTGGTGTGTGATTTGGATCTGTTTTTAGCCATGTTCAAAGGGGAGAAGTTCAAAAATCTAAGGAAGAGCTAAAGAAAAGGAGAAGACTCTTGGTAAAGGCTTGAATTAAGGTAGGAATCATAGCTTTCCATGCTTTCTTCTCTTGTTCCTTAAAAGGTAGTTTCGGCTTTATATAGAACAACCAAGAGGGACCAAAATTTGACCTAAACAAAGAATGAAACCTATGTTTTAAAGGGTGAGAAACAAGTAGATGCAAAGAGATTTCAAAAAGAAGCACTAAAAATTAGGTTTCCAAAACCTAGGGTTTTCATTACACCTTGGTATGTATGAAGCTTTTTAATGGTATTTCTAATTGCCTAAGAGTGTATATGGGTTCTCAAGATACCTAGAAAGCCTTACATGTGGCAGTTCTTCCAAGCAAACAAAGCTAGCTCCATAGGTCCAAAAAGCCTCCATAGTCTCGGCCTAAGGTCCTTCAAGTACCTAAGGAGAGTTTTAAATTTTTCTAAGGGTAGAAAGGGACTAAATATCATAGAAAAGCATCAAAGGAAGGCTTGGAAAAAATTTAGAAGCCTTGGTTTGTGTGATGGAAGTGTAGGCTCCATAATATGACTTAAAGAAACAACTTGTGTCTAAACCCTTGGGAGTGATTTTGTGATGACTTCAAGAGGCTTAAATGGAGTCAAGAGACCTAGGTGGAAGGAGAAAAAGGAGCCAAGATCTTGAATTCTGGCACTTACTTCATTAGGTCTTATATGAAGCCATTATGTAACCATAGAATAAAGTGAACATCCATGGAGAGTGTGTGATGTTAAATCTTGCTTCCATGATGTAATTGTGTCCTATTTAATACGCCTAGGCCAAGAGAATCAAACTCCACCTCATTGCAAGTGTGTGGTCGAGAAAGGAGAAGAGTAATCCAAGGAAAAAGTGTTAAGTTCTTACTTCAAGGTAACTCTCTAATCTTTCTCACATGCATAGCTTAGTTGTTTTCTTGTCATTGAGTACTTGTGTGTATGTTTGAGCCATGAGAAATGTTTCTAGCCTATGCTTACATATTATGGCACCATTATGTTTCTTGAAATGTGTTCATCATGGTTTTATGGCTTGCTTGAGTTTAGTGATGCTAAAAGTTCTTTAACAAGGGTGAGGATGAGCTAAAAGTACTTAAAAATGGATGAGACAAAGCCAAAAGTCTCAAGAAGAGTGACGCTAAGTCAAAAGTCCCTTGAAAGTGCGTGAGACAAATCTAAAAGTCCTAAGAAAGATGGTTGAGGCTAACCCAATGCCCTTGAGAGCTTATATTTGTTATGTATGAGTTGATGTGCCTAAGAAAATGATTTATACATGATCACTAATTGCTTGAATATCATACATGCATTCTATATGCATCCATCATGTATGTTTGAAAGGGTTAAGAGCTATTAGGATTCTTTGAATCTCACTCTTTCCCCACACATGTATAACCATGTCTAGTTGAGCTAAATGGACAAAGAAATGGAGACCAACAACTTTGAGAAGCAAGACTTTGATAAAGAGATAGAGAAATGGCCTTTTTGTTTGTATTTTGATGTCAAGAATTGTAACCATAAGATGTATATATGATGTAAACCCTTGAGCATATTCTAATATATATATAAATTTCCTATGTATTAATGTGGGAGCTAGATGAATGCGAATATGAGATTTTGCCACTCATTTGCCCTTATGTGATATGATGTACTTGTGTATGTATGCATGTGGCAAGATGACATTAAGCTCTATAAGGATTTGGATCATTTGGCATGCTTTTACATATGGTATTTATGCTTTTAGACTTGCCTAAGTAGTTGTTGAAATTCAAGAAGAGCTTTTGGTGTCCTAAAATCCCATTTAAGACTTCAAATTTGACCATTTTGTGTGCTAAACCAAAGTCTGACCAAATGAGTGAGTTTTTCCATGAAATTTGGCCAACAGGTAGGACTCATCTTGATCTTTCCAAAAGACAAAGATCACTTAATTTAGACCTCTAGAGAATTTATTATAATTTTTCAAAGTTGGCCAAATTATGTAGAAATGGTATGGTTATTGTTTATTTGATTAGTTTTCTTCTTTGTGTCACACGTGCGTCAAATGAAATCTAATACTCATGAAATTTTACAATCATAAACTAAATATCATAATCTTTCTATAGCCACTAAGATCACTTCATTTAGAGCTCTGTGGAGGGAGAAATGAATTTTTAAATTTTCATGACAATACTAGTAATGCGACCTGACCTAAGTTATTATTCTATCAATTTACACTGGTTTAACCCATGGCATTGCTTTGGAACTATTTTTATTCAATAGTAGACATCTACAAATTTCTAGAATAGTATGGTTTTCTTGATTTTGATTTTTCTATAATTAGTTATGAATTTTCAAACTTTGTATAAGAAAATTGGAATCTGAACCCGAGAACAAACCATTGATTTTGTGAGATGTAGCCTAAACCCGAGGTTCTTGAGATATTTGGTGATTGTTATAACTGTTATGGATGGGTTATGAATAGAAAATGATATTCATGAGTTCACATGGTCTATGGGGCATAAATTAAAGAAATCAGATCCTACGTAACGTAAATAAATACCATTAAATTTATCACCCTTTTCATGTGAGGTGCATGGTTTCTTGCATTTGTGCTCCAATCCATATGAAATGCATTGAGATGGATAATGAGACCATGGTATAATAGTAAAAAGGTTAAGGTATTACACATGTTTGAATGGTGAATGAGTTATTGGGATTCTTTGAATCTCATTATTTTCCCTATTCTTCCTAACCATGTCTTAGTAATCCTTAAAGAAGTAAGATGGTCAGCGAAGAGCTTGAGAAGAGCCATTTTGACACTAGTTTAGGTTATAATGTATATTCTTGCATTTATGGTAATGTATATGTATATTTTCAGATGTGATCATTCCCACACACTCAAAAGTATGAGACTATGATATACCAACTATTTTTTATGTAAATATGTGATATTATGTTATTTGACCATTTGAGTTCCACCTTATGCATGTATCTAATTACAAGTGGGAGTGTGATTTTGAGTGGCACAGCTTTTGAGACATGTTGGCTAAATTTGTTGTATTTTCCATTTAGAACTTGCTCAAATGAAGACATGGTATAGCATAGTTTAAATATAACCATTTGGAACCAAATCTTGCACTTTTTGAGTCATAAAATGTCCCTAAACAAAAAATAGAACAAATGGATGAATTTAGGGCAAACATTTGGCAAGTATTTAGAGCTCTTCTAGAGCTTTCCACAAAGTCAAAGAACATAATTTTTGGAGCTCTATGAAATTTTTTATAAATTTCCAAATTTGGCTAAAAAGTGTAAATTTTTTTTGATTTACTGTTCATATGGTCCAATTGCTATTTTCATGGGTTTTAAGGGAACAAATGAACTTGTTTTGATCTAAAATTTTTATAGTAGATAGTTCTCATTATAAGCTTTCCATAGTCACTAAGTTTGCACAAATTGGGATTGTGTAAATCAAGTTATGATTTTTCAAAATTTAGCTCGTAGTATGTGCCAAAGTTGTGAAATTGCGTGTGTTAAACAAGTTTTGAAATTTGAGCTTCCTTTTGTGATATTCAAAGCCTAACAAACTTTTTTGGCATGAATTTGGGAATTTATATAATGAAAATATTTATTTATGCTCAATTATATTAATTAAGGCTTTAATAACAGTACATTTCACTGCCAAAAGTATCAAAATGAGTGATTGTTGTCACATCCTAAAATTTTGCAACTATAATAAAAATAATGAAGGAAGGATAACAAGGAACAATCTTAAGCAAATAGTAGAAACTACCCTGATAATTATGAACTAACTGAGTTGAATAGCACAAAAAGGAGTCTTGGCGGTAATGTTAAATAAATAAAGAAGGGAGAAACCAACAAACTAATGATAATAAAGCCAAGATAGGGACACATTGACATTTCATTCCCTCACAATACATATTCGCTATTCGGTCATGGTGTGGTACTTTATCTAGTTGTGGAAATTAGTAAGGAGTTGCATGGAATTAAAGGTAGCCTGAACAAAAATTAAGAAGAGATTAGGTGATGGTAAAGTGGGATCAAGAGGGGAGAATCTAAATGGATAAAATACTTGCACCCATTCTTCATATGTACGGTCCAAAAGAAAAACAAAAATATGTATATAATATATGCATATGAGTAGATAGCATTTGGTTATAATAATACCCTATGTCCAGCCGTGGGGAATAATGAGAAGTGCATGTAATATAATAGTTAGCATAAGTTAAAGGAGAGACACCTAGCATGCATGGACGGATAGGTAATGGAAGAGAATTAAGGCAATTAAATCACAACCTCCCTTGACACCTCATGTAACACCTTAACCTCTAGCTCATACCCAACATGCCCTCTTACTCTTAGGACCTGCGGAACTCACAAAGGAGACACTTTCTCTACCTTATGCTTACTCTCTCAGCGGCACTATGTGTGGGTAGAGCTCCATTTAGAAGTAATATGGACTGGTTGAGCTCTCTCTTTGATTCCTCATGCTCAATTCCTCTATTGAGACTTGTTTCAATCCCTACTATATGCTTAAAACTCATGGAAAGCAAAAAGGGATTGGAGACATGCATTTTCGCTATGGGCAGATTTTGCTTCATTTCTGGGCTAACTTGGGAAATTCATAACTAAATGCAGAAAAATCGTATCTGCATGATCTGGGTCATTATAGAAAGCTTGAGACGTCTACTTCATGTTAAAAATAAGTATAAGTCTCAATATCTCACATACTCTGCGTTGGACATCAAAATCGTTCACTAGTCAGAGGGGGCTTCTTTGCTGTCACAGTTTACTGATATGGACTTTGAAAATGTCTAACTAATTCCAAAAAAATCCAATACTCATAAACTATATCTCTATGGACATATGTGGATGTTAGCTAGAGGAGAAAAATATCTCCAGATCAGTTCACCTAGCCAATTTCCCGAAAACCGATGAAACAGTACCTCGGGTCTGGTTGGGTGTCTGATTCTGGGCAGGAACTTCGAAATTGCATAACTTCCTCTCTGGACCTCTAAATGAGGTGCTTCCAGTTCCTACAAGTCACTGTGACCATCTAGTTTCTGTGTATAAAACTTTGTAGCCATTGGACTACGTTTGCCCCTCGGATGACATGATTTCTAAACTGACTAAATGAACAGTGATTTTCTGAAATCCGAATTTCTGATGTCAACTTTGATAAATCATAGAAAATGCTATAGACCTCTAAATGACATGAACTCTAGCTTCCCAGAAAGCTCTAAAGATAATCTAGCTACATGTCAAATCTCATAGCTAGAAGAGGTCATATGGCTATTCTATGACATCATGTGCAAAAGGCCCTTTCTTGGCCAAAAGTGTGGCTAATGGGGTCCAATCTTAAGTTTTCTACTTCTATGACTCCTTGAGCACATGAGAAAGCATCTTTAGGAGCTATCAATCATGCCTCAAGTGTCTAATAACTTATATTGGGGAAACTCACTATCCCATGCCTACTTATGCACCCATATATTCTAGGCTATCATGGATTCTTTCTCATTCAACCATGCTCTTTCATTCATCATAAACCTCATTCTCATACATTCATCGTTAATACATACATTGTCTTACAATATTTATCATTGCTACATCATATACAACATTTACATCTTACATCTCATGTACAATGTATTACAAAACTTTACACTTTTCTTCATCTCTATCCCTAGCTTCATGCTTGTTGGTGGTTGCTCCCATCCCTAATCTCACTTGGGCCACCTGACATGGTTGGATGGTGGAGAGGGAGGGTGAGATTCATGGAATCTCAGTAGTTTAACTCTCATTCAAACATACATATATTGCATGCAACAAGTCTCATTATGTATGTATGGCATGTTAGCATATAAAACATGATGAAAACATTTAAAACATGTGAAATGGCCATGGATAACATTCAAGAGCTCGCTGAGTACGTGGATCAGCCTCACCCCTTCCCTTATGGCTTTTGGATTTGCCTTCCCATACTTTAGAGGTACTTAGACTCACCCTTACTCTTTGGGAGTCAACCTCACTTTTGGGAGACCTGGCTCAACCAACTTAGGGCTTCGGCTCATCCTCACCTTGGCTATAGGGTTATTGGCTTTTCCATTTCCTCAAGCAAACCAATAATCATTTAAAACATCATCTCAATCATAACACATAATCATGCTAACACACTTCTCATAGCTCATATCATTCATACACACAAGCAAGACAATGTAAACACACAATTATGCATGAGAGAAAGTGGAGAGAACTACCTTTGTTGGCTATTCTCAACTTGCTCTGTCAATTGTCTCCTCCCTTGTTGGATTTCACAACAACTCCTAGATGGGAGAGTTCCTCTTGAGCCTAACCACACAAAAGCATGGAATTAATACCTTAATACTTAATTCTTAAGCTAGGGATCTCTTTCTAGCAACCCTACTAAGCATGTCAAGCTAGGGTTCTTTCTCTCACTAGAATTCATTAACTATTCTTTCTCTTCTCTCAAGCTCTCAACTCTTAAGAAGAGAAAGCAAGGAAGAGAAGGCTACATGACTTCTAACCTCCCTTAAGAGTGGTTTTCCACTCTCCCTCCTCTGAACCAAGCTCAAAACATGGCTACTTTACCTATTAAAACCGTGGGAAGAGAGGATAAGGGGAGAAGAGTAACATACTAAGAGAAAAGCCATGGAATTCCTTATCTTTCTTGTTCTTCCTTCCTCTCCTAAGCTTCTCTCTCTCTCCTCCGCCCTTTTCTCTCTCTTAAAGTGAGCTTAAGTCGGTTACAGAGTAAAAGAATGAGTTGGGATGGTTTAAAAAGTCAAATTCTCTCTTTTCACGTTTTTCCGGACTAACTCTCGCTATAGCGAGCCATAACCCTCGCTACGGCGAGCTCGAATAAGTCCCAGAACTCTGCCTTCGCTATGGCGTTCGCTACGGCGAGCAACTCCCTGGATTTTGTATGGGGGTGCCCGAACTCACTATAGCTAGAAGCTTTCTCGCTATAGCTAGAAGGCATCTCGCTATAGCTAGACCATTCTCGCTGTAGCGAGCAGGTACATTCGCTATAGCTAGGCTGTAGCTAGCAGACTTAGAAAATTTTCAGCTTCCAAAAATTTTCAGCTTTTCTTTTCTTTCCCTTTTCTTTTCTCATTTCTTTTCTATTTTCTTTTTCTTTTCTTTTCTTGGCTGTTACACCTCATGCTTTCTTATGTGAAACGTGTACATATATGTGTGTAGATGGCATTTGATTAACTTAAATGGTGCGTTCAGTTATGGAGAAGCTAGGGATAAATATAAGAGGCAATGCTTGAGTGGAAAGTGGGAAGAAGAGACACACGACTAGATAATCAAGTAGGAAAGGAAGTAAGAAAAATTAAATTAAACCTTTACCCTTGCCACCTCATGCTTGCACTATCTACCCATATATGTGTAATGGATTAATGTTTAGTTAGTGCTCTTATGCTGCATTGCTATGGAAGTTAAAGGCCAATTGCAATATATGTATTAGGTGGAGACAATATAGATAGGATGCTGCCACCTAGCCTTACACCAAGCAAGAAATGGAGAGAATGAATGCTTAATCACTTGAAGGAATCCAAATAGTGGTGAGAAACTATAAGCTGTCCATTGCATTGATTATCCTTCACTTAGCCTTATTTTATGGCTGAAAGAAATAGTGGTAGGAAGGGAGAGAGAACTTGGACAACCATGGAGCTGCAAGGAATGAATAAATCATGAACACGGGGAGGAATTCCAAGGAGAATCCATAGAGGCAAGTATAAGAAAACATTTAGACTTCTTAACTACTTCCATTTGACCAATTAAATTAATTAATTATGATGTTTAATCTTGGTTGGACAGCAACAGAATTTTAGAGGAAAGGCTATTAGGAGTAGATTGTGGAAAATCAAAGGTAAGGGACTAAATTTTGCTTCCTTAAAGCCAATTGGGACTAAGAGAATAAAAGGATAGGAATATGTATACATTTGAGTATATTAGCCATGAGGATAGCATGCTAGAAACATTCTAAATTGTAGAAGAAAAATGGCACTAAGTGGCGAAGCAGAGGAGAGATATTTAGACACCTAATAGAACCACACAACCAATTACTAGGCAAAGAGCACTCACATATATTGACATAAGTTGAAAAGGAATTAGAATTTTCATACAGGGAATTAGTAGCTTAATTGATGTGTAAATATTAACCATGACCTATCCCTAATTAAGGTAATATGTGACTAAAATTTTAGGAAAATTAAGTGGAGCAATGAGAACTAAGGAATGACTCTACATAACAGCGGTAATGCAACAGGTAGCTAACATGGTATTTTGTTTGTTTACATGCGTAATTACACTGAATGATTTCTGAATTTTTTATGTTGTATATGGTTGCATATATGTCCAGTAATGTGACTCTCATGAGTAGGAGATCACTGTTATTGGCCAATGACCGAAGTGTATTAGCCTAACGAATGAAAGTACCCTACTACTTGGGATTTACGTGCTCCTACACCAAATTGTGCATCAACTATGCCTTGTTTAATATTCAATGTTCCTTGTGTGTGTATACCATGATTATGTTGTTATCTACTGGGATTATATCTCATTATAAAGCTAACTATTTATTTCAGGTAGTATCCATACGACAGACGGAGTTCGATTGATAGAAGATAACCGAACTAATTAAAAGACTATGCACTAACTGTAGTTTGTTGTAATCTCCTCGAATTATGTTAAATTCTGAAGGCTGACTCTAGTTGAGTATTTAGTGTTGTTTACTAACCCCTCGTTGGTTTCTGTATAAATATCATACATGAGAAATTTACTGTAATATAACGACGATGTGTATTAGAACCACTAAACTTCATGTACAAGTAATTTCTCGTAATTGCATCTGCATGAAACTGATTATCACAATTTTAAAGGTAATTCTAGAATAATGGTATGTATTTAACTAATGTGGAAAAGACTATTTTAAAGTTTGTACAAAGACTTATTGAGTGGACTAAAATAACAAAACATATGTAATATGACATTGTGTGTTGCTGCGTTTTAAAGATAGCTAATGTTTGCCTCTTATGAACATAGTTAGAGGAGGATTTTAAAGTCCAAATTTCTATAGTAGGTTGTCCTTTTCTTGAATTGGAAATCTGGAAAATTAGGGAATTTTTGGGGTAAGATAGATTATGAAATTACTCTATTATAGTCACCTAACTTCTGCACAGGATAGTTTTGAGCAGGTTTCATAATCAATCTTGTTAAATAGTTAAATGAAGGAGTTAATGCATGAAATTTTATGGAAGGATATCTAAGACATATAACTTTCAATTTGGAAAATTTCAGAATTTTCTAGCTTTGTTTACTAAGCTAACTAAGTCAAGAACAAAGACCTTTAGGTGTAGTGGACTCAATTGAGGTAGGGAGTGAGATAGCATTGGTTAAAGTGCTATCCATGAGAGTTTTTAAAAATTATTTTAATGGCTTATAGTTAACATAATAGGAAGTTAATCTACCAATTTTTATGATTTTTAGATAACATTTGATGGGTGAAAAAAAATTCCACAAAAGCAAGTGCAAAATTATGAGCAACCTGGACTTTCTATACTTCCATTTCCCCACAACAAAAGAAGAATCTGTAGGCTAATCAGAATAACAATGTTATCAACTTATGTTTTCTCATGAAGAAGATAAGGGATATCTAAGTATGACAATTTGGTATCAGAGCAATGATTTAAGAAACTTGTATTGATTATGAGACGTTGTAGTGACCTTTTTATATGTTAAATCTTTGGTTTATATAGGTTTTTCCGCTAGGAGTTATTAACTAAGTAACTCACTTAGTTTTATTGCTTGTTCTATCTAAAAATTTATGTGTATTACTGGTTAACAAGGCCTCAAGAAGAACACAAACTGCAATCCTAGAAGGATTAATGGTAACTATACAGTCTATGTCAAATAAGTTAGAAGAACGGGCAGTTAAGCAAGCTGCCATTGCTGAGGCACTGGAACAAGTACAGGAAACTTTGAGGAAGAAAGATTAGGGTAGAAATGTGGAGAAAAACCCTATTGAAGTATATGAGCTAATAGAAAACCGTAAGATACCTCAAGAAAGGGAACCTAGAATCAACCCTATCTTATCAGTTTTATCCCATTTCAGGAAAGCTTATCCCCTAGTATTTCAAGGTGATATGACCCCACTAAGGCGGAACGTTAGATTTGTAACACCCCAAAATTAATTAAGATATTAATAATGTATTTGGACTAATTAAGAATAATTATTATGGAATAATTAGGTAAGCTATATGAATGGAAATTTACAGAGAAATAAGTTATTAATATAAGTTTAAGATTTCAATTGAGTTAAAGCTTAATTTAGGCCCAAAATTAATTTTAATAAGCCATGGATAAGGATTTATAGAGGCCTAATGATTTTAGGTGCAAACCTAACTCCTTATCATGAGGCTTAGGCCAAGAGAGATTACTTAGCAATGGCCCAATCTGATTTAGTAAAATAGGGTGCCAAGACCCAATTTATATGAGCCAACCCAACACGCATTATGCAAACCCAAATTAGATTGACTCTTGGAACTTAGCCTGACCCTATCAAATTTTTGTAGCCTAACTTATGAAATAAGGCCCAACAAGCATTAAAATCTGAACCCATAAGGAATTGGGCCATTAGGTCAGCATATTCCACTTTTAGCTCTAAGTTTTATGCAGCCCATTCATTAAACCATAGCCCAACCACTAGAAATGAGCCCAATTGGACCTTGGGCTGATGGGTCAACCTATTTCTCATTAAAAACCCTAAAGGTTCAGCAGCCACACCCATTTGGAAAAGAAAAACACTTGGTTCTGCAGAAGTGAGAAACCTATTTTTGCACCTTGAGGAGAGGCTAAGGTTTCATCACTATTTTGGCTCAATTTCTCCCACTTAAAGCAAGATTCAGCTAAGGTAACCTTCATATAACTTAATCCTCTCTTCTTCCTCTTCGATTTGGCCCGATTGGTCTTTTATTTAGAGCAATTTTATCTTCCACCCAAAACTGAAACTTGTCGTTTGGTGCTTCCATGGTGGATTTTCGGAGGTTGAGGCTATGGGTGTTGTTAAGTGAGTATCTTCTTCCCATTTTGATGCATTTTCTGTTAGTTTGAGACCCCTATAGTTGACCTATGATATGGGCTTTAGTTTCATGTGAAATTACCTAGAAATTGGAGTGAACTGTGGCAGTTTCTGGTGTGGGAAAGTTGGAACCCAAAATTAAAATCCATTGGTAATTAGCTGAGTAACCTCTAGGCAGTCATTAGCAGTTCAACTCTTTGGGTATCTGATTTGTTGCTAGAAATGATGATAATTATACTTGTTATAAGCTTGATGTGCATTTGGATTTTTATAGTAGCTAAAGGCAGAGTAATTGGCTTCATTGAGGTAACGAAGGTTATTTTCCTAATTCCATGTATATGCTCATGTTAATCTAATACCTGTTATGTAATACCATAATTTCTTAGCTCATTCTATGCTATATTTACACCTCATATCAACCAATTCATGTGAGAGGCAAGAAAATGACATTAAAGTAGTGATTATTTTTGCGTTATGTCGCATAAAAAAAAGTCCATTCGGTATCACATGAACCGTGTGAAATCATACTATACTTTCCCATATTTAATTACATGTATACAACTCATTTGCATCATAAAATCATGCCCACAACTCATGGAAACCGAAATGGAACCTAGAATATGGAGGTTTATTTTCAGCCAAATTTGACCTCTTTCTTGGCCCAACTTTGAAAAATCATAACTATACAAGCAAAAAGTATGCAATAAATTCCATTTCATGCCACATTCACATGTCAAGATCACTTTCATGCTTTAGGGACTTTTGGTTTAGCCTCACCCCATTTCTAGGACTTTTGGATTTGCCTCACTCTTGGTTTAGGGACTTTTGGCCTTGTCTCACCCATGTTATTAGACTTTTGGCATCTCCTCACCTTTATCAAGGGACTTTTTGCATCATCTCACCCTTATGAGCTCTTTCCATAACCATAGTCATTCAAGACAACACATTGGTACTAATGCACAACAAGGATCAAGTGGCATGTTATCAAGCATCAAGAATGCATGCAAGCACACTAAGACATACATATGCACACAAGAATGCAAAGAGAATGAGGTGGAGAGCTACCTTTTTATTTATGCAAGCTCACTTTGCAATTTCCTTCCCCTCATTGGTATCACAAGAGCACTTAGGTGGAGTGTAACATTCGGTTTTCTGAAAATCCAAGAAAACGTAAAGAAACGCGAGAAATGTAACATACGGTTTCTCTGTCAACGTACGAAATTCACCAAATATGAAAGGAAATCTCCTAAATAAAATAAATTGAGGCCTAATAAAATTAGAATAATATTCTAGATCATAAATAATGATGATTCAAGGCCAAAGGTGCCCTAAAATTAGGGCTAAAATAGATGAAAAAAAAGAGATCAAAAAAATGTCCCGAAGAGCCTCCAAAGTCAAGTATGAAGGAGCCAAGGACTAAAATGCAAAGAAAAGTTATATATCGAGCAAAATGTATAAATTGCCCTAAAGTTCAGGGAACTCTAGTTTCACCCTCTATTCGTGGCTTTAACCACGAATATCAAAAAATTGGACAAGAATCTCATAAATCCGTGACCCACGGTTAAACTCAGTTTGATGAGACGAGTCCAATGATGCCAAGTTGTACGGATGGCCAGGCGGGATCCGGTATGGGATCTGGTTAGCCCGATCAGTAACTATGAGCAAAATAGAAAAAGGAAGTTGTAACAACTATAGAAATAAAAATAGCTAAAGGGCTAAGAAACCCTGAACGAGTTTCAGGGACAGAATTGCAGTAAAGGAAAAGTTTATAGCACAATCGTAATACATAACGATGAAAATTATACCTATAGACCCGGGTGTCCGATTGACACCGAAATTTGTGAGGATTGAGGTTAAGGGCCCCTGACCCATGTTTAAAGCTCCGTATGGCCAGAAAGTAGAGGAAATAATATTTGTAAATTTTAGAAAGTCTAAAGGTATGTATTGTACCATAAAGCCTTAATTGGGCCCAGACACCGATGTTAGACTGCGGTAAGGCCCAATAGCTGATTCTAAAGGCCCAAAAAGAGAAGAGAAGATATAATTAGGGTTTTAGAGAAGATGAAACCCAAATATAAATATAAAATGAAAGGGAGAGAAGAAAATAATTTTAGTTATGTTAAAGAATTTATCATGGTTAAGTTAGAAACTAACTATGGTTGAGCTAAAAGTTGACCATGGTTGAGTTAAGAAATTAACCATGGTTACTCTCCATAACTTAAGGGCTAAGGCAAGGCTTCCAAGTGTGTGGCCAAGAATTTTTGGAAGAAGATATTTAGTTATGAAATTAGAAAATCAAAAGAAAAAAAGGAATGGAAGGTTAAGATTTGATCATGAAAAGTTTGATCCAAGGGTCCAAATTTAGTATGACCATTTAACTTCATTAGATTCATCTTCTTCACCTCCATTCCACCATTTTCATGCCACACACAAGGAATAAAGAAAGAAATAAAAACGTGAAGAGAGAGAGAGAGGGAGAAAAAGTGGAAGATGAAGTGAAACCAAGCAAAACTACCACCATTTTTCACCAAATTTCTCCGTCTTCTCCATCCTCCAACCATTTCTTCCAAAGGGCAGCTGCATATTCATCTTTTGTTCAAGGTGAAATGTTGCTCTAAGTGGGAAGAGAAAGGATTTTAGTATGATAAAAGTAAAAGAAGCAAGGTTTAAGCTTAAAGATTAAGTTTTCTCCATCTTATACTTGTAAATCACATGCTTTAAGCTAGTTTTGTTAAACCCTAGCTATGAGTTATTTTTGGACAGCATATGAATCATTAGAAATGGAGTTTATGATGAATATGAAGGCCTTGAAATGATGTTTATATGTTGAACATGAAGGCCATATGAGCTTAGTTATTGTTGTTATGTGTTAAGACTTTGGAAAACACAAAGACTGTAATTTTTGAAAAAATAGAAAGCATAGGGAGATGCTGTCCGAATTTTCCCAAAACTTTTATGGTGTTTTCTTAATGTCTTAAAGTCATGTATACCAAATTTCAAGTCCTAAAACATAAAGGAAAAGGCTATGAAATTTTTAGAACCAAAGAAACGCACTTTGAGCCTAAAATGGAGCTAGATTATGTGATGACCAAAACGTGATGTTGGGGCTGGAATTTGATGATTTTATCCATTCCAATGGATTTAAAATGGTGTTTTTAGCTAGGAATACCTATGGGAAAGACCCCAAAACTCATGGATAAAATTCTTAAATTTTGGCTAAGAAAGGCATACTATTCGGCCATAGTGAATGGGAAGGGAAGGAGTTAGATTTTTCTAATTCCAATGGTCCCATTAAGTTTAAAAGGGGTCATCCTATTTTAGAAGCTAAGGTTTATGTGTTGATTGTAATGAATTATCATTATGATTATAGGGTTTGATGTTGTTTTGGGAACTCCAAAAGCAAGTAAACCGAGTCCCAAGGATTGAGGAGCAAAGTTTGCTAAGGTGGTAGTTTTCCTCTCTCTTTCTTTAAGCTTGTATGTTTGTATAATGATGAGTGTTATGCTATATCAAGTTGTCATTTATGCTATAAGATGAGACATGTATGCTTAGATTGTACTTGGCCTTGTATGAAATTCCTTGTATTGCTATGCGATATGTGGCATCTTGACTGGCATCATGTTATGTACTTACATGCTTGCTTGTGAATGAGATTGGTTTACTACTATTGAGATTTCATAAGCTCACCCCAAATATAACCTATGCTAGGTCCGAGTTCAAGCAAAGAAAGAGCAAAGAATGTGGAGACATAAATCGAGGACCTTACTTTTATGCACCACATTTTGTTATGTAATTAAATATTTTAGATTACTATGTGCATGAGTTACGTTATGATACTGTAAGGTACTCAAGTATGAAATGGAAAGCCATGTATATACCTAACCCTGAAGTAAAAAGAGTATGACTAGCGTGCATAAGATGCAAGAATGCCTGTACTTATATAAAGGCAAAATAATAATAATAATAATATGACCAATGAGGGGTAAAACTATCTACTTTGTTGTAGGGGCAACTTTATATGAATTTATATGCACTCTGCTAAGTAAGTATTTTCCCCGTGTAAAGGGCTTAAAGAGCTTGAAGTAGAGCCCTGAATTAACCTCATACGATTTTTCTATAATTAAGTATGTATTTTCAAAGTTAGATAAGAATTTGGAAATGACCAAATGAATAGTAAAATTGTATGAGAAAGTTTTAAAATGAAAATTTTTTATCAGTTCAGGTTTCCGTTGACTCCTCTAAGTTTTATATGAGGTAATTGTAGTAGGAAAAGTATTATAAAATAAGGTATGACATTTATGGTATTAGAGCAAAGTTTCAGGCTTTTGGAAGGTTGTATATGGCTTAAGGATGTGGCTATAAGGCTATGTAAAGGTTTATAGAGTTATGAAAAGCCTTATATGAGGTATCTTGGGTGTGTAAAAGTGACTTATGTTTTTATTTATACTAAAGGAGTTGTGAATGGTCGTGAGTAGGTGGTCAGTTGTGGGTGAGATTGGCCTTCAGTTCTGAAACAGAGTTAAGTGATCTAATGGCTAGAGCCCTATAATTTGTAGTGGCTTGCCAGGATCAGTGGCAAGCTCCGAGCTGCTAGAGAGGCTTGCCTAGAGAGGTTATGAGAGGCCTAATCTCCCTGAGTGCCATATTTAGACCGTTCGAGGATGTCTTGCCTAATGCAGGAACAAGTAGTAAGATAGCACAATATGCGGTAAAGCTGCTACCGTACAGAGTGGGGGTTAAGAGAGTTATTTCCCCCTAGTCATGACACCCAGATATTACGATGTGAAGAGCTCAAAAAAGAAACTCTCTCAAGCCAGAGGTTTGAGTTATAAGTTACACCTCATAGAGCCTCGACAGCCCAGAAGTTGTAGTTAGTTATGTATGTGTACAAGTAAAGCAAGAGGTGGAATCCTCTAGCTTTAATGATAGACTGCAAACAGAGTTGGTGAGGCTCGGATCACATAGCTATAGAGAAGCTCCTAGTTATAGCAGAGTGTATTGTGACATGAAAGGCCTTATTGGTCATATTCAGGCTAACATGAAAAATGAGTTACTATAGGGTCAATTGATGCACAGAGAGCTGGGACCCCTAATATAAATAAAGAAGAAGAACAGTAAAGGGTGACGAAAAAAAATCAGTAAGTAACTCGTGATTAGTGGGCCTAGTAGTTGAAACTGAGAAGGGAATTCTTAGATAATATCAAACACAAGAATAATAAGGTTGTTAAGACCCGCCTATAAGGCATTGACTCCAACCTAGAATGCTACTCTATAAAACACTAAATGACAGAGATTCAGAAGAGAATAAGAATAGGTTAAGAAGTACTAAGTTCATTGTAAGTCCACCTTCTCTCATGAATGGATGTGTGTTTAGCTTGTTTTAGAATGTGTATATATGTATTTTCAAGCTATGAAAAGTATGCTAGCATGCCTTTACATGTCATGATCCTTGATGCTATGTTATGTTTTAAATGAAACCATGATGTTTGTATGAGTTTGCTTGAGTGAGGAGAGGCCAAGAACTCTTCCCTTTGGTGAGGATGAGCCAAGAACCCTTGAGCTTGGTCAAGACAAAGCAAGGAGTCTCCCAATAGCAAAGTAGGCTCCCAAGAGTATGGCTGATTCCAAAGCTCTTAAAGAATGGGTGAGGTAAGTCCAAAACCCATGAGGAGAAGTGTGAGGCCAATCCAAACACTTGGGGAACTCTTGAATGTCTTGTATGATTGATTCACGTGCTTTAGTAGTGACTAAATGAGTAGACTGAGCATAGAAAAGTAAGTAGATAGGGGTCCAATAGTCAGTCCGACGAGCTCCCTAATATGAGAATAATGTAGGGTTAAGGCACATGAGTAATTAAAGCACTCAGTAGAGCATAAGTCTTTAGTAAGGTAGAATACAGACATTGAAGGTATTGTATTGGGTTAATGAAACCCTAAAATCAGTATACTGTGCTCCTGGGGATGAGACTAAGAGGTTGAACAGAGAGAAAGCCTAGCTCCGATATGAAAGTAGAAACGAGTTGAGACAAACAGTGAGTGCCTTAGTACCCTCAGAGAAGCTCGAGAGAGCTAGAGACTGCCTGAGAAGGTGAGTCTTTGCATTATATAGAGAAAGAGTATAAGTCAAGAGTGCCATAGAATGTAATTCCTAGATTTCATGAAATAGAATTTTCCTACAAAGGAATGCTCTAATTAAGAGCAAAGTAAGAGTAAGAGCAAAAAGTAGACCCCTTGATGTTATAGAGAGTAAAGAAGTAAAGGAACTCAGGAAAATGTAGGTGCTCTTGAGCGTAAAGAAACTTAAACTGGAGAAATAGCCAGTAGTAGAACATTCTCTTACCTAAGTAAGAGGATAAGAAAGGTAAAAGGAGAAAGAAAATATGATAGTGTTTAAGCCGATGATATAATAAATTGAGAATAGATATTAAGTTGTTGTGCTTAAGTGTTTAAGAAAGCACACTTGTCCTTGGCATAGATGCCCTTCTAGCATGATACTGCACGAAGTAAAAACAGTCGAGCAATGCAGAGAAATCTCAGGATGTAGTCTGGAAGAATCCTACTTTCCCTGAGAACTCTGCAAGAATAAGGCAAATAGAAAGAAGAAAAAGAGGGATACTTTAGATTATTAGGAAACTTGCAATATATAGGCGATAGTGGCTTTGAGCTCAGTCATGAGGCGCCCGTGTATTAGTGTTTGATGTTATGGTTTGCTCGCAACAATGGTTGCATAATATTAGGCCTGATCAACCTAATAGTAATGTGACTTGAGTGCGTAGCAAACAACGACATTAATCACTAAAGTGTCCCAATAATCGAAGGGTATCCTAGTTAGTTAAATAATGAGAAAAGTCAAGAGAGAAAGGTAAAAGGATTCTAGTAATATCAGAATGATGAGAAAAGCATGCAGAAAGAAATCCCTGATAAAGAATGTTCAGATCCAAATAGCATGAGTTCATTACATATGATTTAAGTCCCTTATAGTACATGTAAACAAAATGAATAGGGACCAATGCATAGCCTCTTTCCAGCTAGACATGTTAACCACACTTAGAGTGTAAGATGCCCTAGTGCCAAAGCACTTAAAAGCAAAACATGGGCATAGTTAGTAACTGCAGGATATGAGAGGAAAAGATAGACAAGTACAGTTAGAGTAATAAAAGAAAGCCTAAGTCAAGAGAGGCTAAAGTGGGAATCTGAGGATTCTATGAGGAGCAATGAGTGAAGAATTTAAAATGCTCCTTAGTATCAGCATGATGGGATCCTAGAGAATCAGATGACATAGAACCCACTTCCCACGAAGAGCATGATGCACCTCTGAGTTTAGCCTCAGCTATTGGGGGCGATAGTCACCGGACTTGGTGAGCATGTATTTTACTATCAAATACAATGATCTTAGGCTTTGACATCTCCCAGAGATGGATCGCAGTAGATCCTAGCATAGCACAGTGGGTTGCAGTAGACCCTAGCAGGGCTCTAAAAGGTCATAGTAGACCCAGGAGTCACAGTAGATCCCACAGAGTTACAAAGAGCCCTAGCCACAGCATGATAGTTCTCTAGTAGAGATGACAACCTGAGATAGTTTTACAAAGTACTTAGTCTCAGAGACCAGTACAGTTTCAGCTAGCTTTTGTCTCAGAGACTAAAGACCTCCTGAGTCTGATAGACTATTGCTACAGAGATATGAAGGCTTTACTCAGATAGTTAGACCACTGACTAGATCTCTCTAGAGATGACACAGTGTATGGGATGAGGAAAGCAAGAAATAAAGCTTTCCAAAGTTAGAGCCAGATAAACCACTACCCAACAGACAGTAGCCCTGACCAAGGGATAAAGAGATCCCTGCATGCTAGCTTATGTATTCAAAAAAGGGTCAAGTGCAGTTTTAAATATGTGGTACAATATGTCTCCATTAATCTAAACTGTGAGTATAGTTAGCATCCCACTAGAATTCAGCAGTAATCAGTGGTAGTTGCTCTTTGATGTTAGTACAGGACAGAATAAGAGCATGATGATTAGTCATTAAGCCAAAGAGTTATATAAGCCCTCTTGAGTGAATAAAGAGAGTAAAACACAAGTTTAGACCTAAACAGGCAAAGGTAAGAAAAGACCAGTTAGCAAAGATATAAGAAATGTCAGATGAGAATGTACCCCAAATTTCGAGGACGAAATTTATTTAAGGGGAGGAGAAATGTAACATCCGATTTTCTGAAAATCAAAGAAAACGTAAGGAAACGTGAGAAACGTAACATATGGTTTCTCCGTCAACGTATGAAATTCACCGGATATGAAAGGAAGTCCCCCAAATAGAATAAATTGAGGTCTAATAAAATTAAAATAATATTCTAGATCGTAAATAATGATGAGTCAAGGCCAGAGGTGCCCTAAATTTGGGGCTAAAATAGATGAAAAGAAAGATATCAGAAAAAGGTCCCGAAGAGCCTCCAAAGTCAAGTATGAAGGAGCCAGGGACTAAAATGCAAAGAAAAGTTATATGTCAAGCAAAATGTATAAATTGCCCTAAAGTTCAGGGAACCCTAGTTTCACCCTCTATTCGTGGCTTTAAGCACGAATATCAAAAAATCGGGCAAGAATCTCATAAATCCGTGACCCATGGTTAAACTCAGTTTGATGAGACGGGTCCAATGATGCCAAGTTGTCCAGATGGTCGGGTAGGATTCGGTCTGGGATCTAGTTAGCCTGATCAGTAGCCATGAGCAAAATAGAAAAAGGAAGTTGTAACAACTATAGAAATAAAAATAGCTAAACGGCTAAGAAACCCTGAACAAGTTTCAGGGACAGAATTGCAGTAAAGGAAAAGTTTATAGCACAATCGTAATACAGAACAATGAAAATTACACCTATAGACCCGGGTGTCCGATTGACACCGAAATTTGTGAGGATTGAGGTTAAGGGCCCCTGACCCATGTTTGAACCTCAGTATGGCCAAAAAGTAGAGAAAATAATATTTGTAAATTTTAGAAAGTCTAAAGATATGTATTATACCGTAAAGCCTTAATTGGGCCCAGACACCGATGTTAATCTGCGGTAAGGCCCAATAGCTTATTCTAAAGGTCCAAAAAGAGAAGAGAAGATATAATTAGGGTTTTAGAGAAGATGAAACCCAAATATAAATATAAAATGAAAGGGAGAGAAGAAAATGATTTTAGTTATGTTAAAGAATTCACCATGGTTAAGTTAGAAACTAACTATGGTTAAGTTAAAAGTCGACCATGGTTGAGTTAAGAAATTAACCATGGTTACTCTCCATAACTTAAGGGCTAAGGCAAGGCTTCCAAGTGTGTGGCCAAGAATTTCTGGAAGAAGATATTTAGTTATGAAATTAGAAAATCAAAAGAAAAAAAGGAATGGAAGGTTAAGATTTGATCATGAAAAGGTTGATCCAAGGGTCCAAATTTAGTATGACCATTTAACTTCATTAGATTCATCTTCTTCACCTCCATTCCACCATTTTCATGCCACACACAAGGAAGAAAGAAAGAAAAACGTGAAGAGAGAGAGAGAGGGAGAAAAAGTGGAAGATGAAGTGAAAATAAGCAAAACTACCACCATTCTTCACCAAATTTCTTCATCTTCTCCATCCTCCAACCTTTTCCTCCAAAGAGCAGCTGCATATTCATCTTTTGTTCAAGGTGAAATGTTGCTCTAAGTGGGAAGAGAAAGGATTTTAGTGTGAAAAAAGCAAAGGAAGCAAGGTTTAAGCTTAAAGAGTAAGTTTTCTCCATCTTATACTTGTAAATCACATGCTTTAAGCTAGTTTTGTTAAACCCTAGCTATGAGTTATTTTTGGACAGCATATGAATCATTAGAAATGGAGTTTATATGCTGAATACGAAGGCCTTGAAATGAATTTTATATGTTGAACATGAAGGCCATATGAGCTTAGTTATTGTTGTTATGTGCTAAGACTTTGGAAAACACAAAGACTGTAATTTTTGGAAAAATAGAAAGCATAGGGAGATGCTGTCCGAATTTTCCCAAAACTTTTATGGTGTTTTCTTAATGTCTTAAAGTCATGTATACCAAATTTCAAGTCCTAAAACATAAAGGAAAAGGCTATGAAATTTTTAGAACCAAAGAAATGCACTTTGAGCCTAAAACGGAGCTAGATTATGTGATGACCAAAACGTGATGTTGGGCTGGAATTTGATGATTTTATCCATTCCAACGGATTCAAAATGGTGGTTTTAGCTAGGAATACCTATGGGAAAGCCCCCAAAACTCATAGATAAAATTCCTAAATTTTGGCTAAGAAAGGCATATTATTCGGCCATAGTGAATGGAAAGGGAAGGAGTTGGATTTTTCCAATTCCAATGGTCCCATTCAGTTTAAAAGGGGTTATCCTATTTTAGAAGCTAAGGTTTATGTGTTGATTGTAATGAATTATCATTATGATTATAGGGTTTGATGTTGTTTTGGGAACTCCAAAAGCAAGTAAACCGAGTCCCAAGGATTAAGGAGCAAAGTTTGCTAAAGTAGTAGTTTTCCTCTCTCTTTCTTTAAGCTTGTATGTTTGTATAATGATGAGTGTTATGCTATATCAAGTTGTCATTTATGCTATAAGATGAGACATATATGCATTTTGTTGGAATTGATTCTAGTATAGATGATAGCACTGTGACTACTAATGCACATGATTGTGTTGATTCTGAATTGCATGATGATGATATTGATGAGGAAATTGTTGTTGAATATCCTTATTTGGTTGATTGTGGTCATTCATTGAGTAAAATTGATACAATTGTTGATATTTATGAACCCTTGTGTACTGATGCACTTGGTATATCTACACCTAGCTGTGACCATAATGATAAATTCATTTCTGAGCCTGTAATTGATGAATCTCTTAAGTCTAGAGTAATAGATAAATGTGGGGGTGACCTAGAATGTAATGATCATTCTATTCCTAGTCTGGAATTGGTTGATAGGCCTATTAATGATGCATCTACTGAGTTTAGGGATACTATACCATCTGGATCATGTGATATAGATGCTTTAAATGATTCTGTTGATTGTGTATGTGCTGGATCCACTATAAGTGATAGATGCTCACAGATTAATTCTTTCATTGACACTAGTGAGTTCCTCACATATTCTAATCAACATGATTTCTCACTAGCCTATGATGGTATGACTGATGAAACAATGAAAGTAGCATGTGATAATGATATAGACAATGAAATTGTTGAGCAGCTTGTTGTTGATGAATCAGATTTAACTTTTGAATGCTTATGTGATGATATGTATACATGTCCTATGTGTGTTGAGATTAATGAGTTTCTGGAGTCTGATAAATCTGTTTAATTCATAGAGTCCTTTGCTTGCACTAAAATTGTCAATGAGACTGATTCTCCTGATCATACTAGTGTTGATGAGAGCATGCATAGTGCTAGTACTAATATTGAACATCTTATTAATCCTTGTGCTGTTATTGATACTAGTGAGTGACTAGATTTAATTGTTGATCATTGTTTAGAATATTATGAGCCTACTAATGTCTCTTGGGTTAGGAAAGATGTTATTTCTCTTATTGAGAGTCCGGAACAAATTCTTGAAGTTGGTGAGCTAATTCCCAACAATCAACAGACTCTCCTAATTGAGAAAAAGCAACTGCCAGATGCCTTGAACTCAAAGGACTGTGAGAAGTTGCAATCTAATTTTTCTGTTGATGCAGTGACTCTTACTGAGGGGAGTCTAGTAGATTTCATTGGTTTTAATAGATATTTGGAGAGTCTAGAGTCTAGTGTTTTTAAATTTGATTCTAAATTTTATTTCTTTAGTTTTAATTGTCCAAATTTTGATTTTTCTTCTTTTACTGCTTTTAGATATGTTAAAAATGACTTTCCTAAACTACTGATGGTTGAGGAAGTCCATGAATCATCTCTGAATGATCAATCAAAATGCTTTAAAGTAGTGAGACTTAAATTTGTTCAGCTAAGAAGGAATAAAGTAGTTTTAATTCTTGTTTTTGATACTTATGATTAATTAGTCTTTGATAGAGTTCTTTTTAGTTTAGGATTTAGTTTTTCTTTTTCTTTTCTGCATTACAGTTTATTTTGTTTCTACTTTGTAGGTAATAATAGGTTGCTAACCAGCTACATGGGAATCTGAGCCTACCTTGAGATCTTTGATTCAAGTTCATCCGGTTGTACTCTCTCCTTTCACTCTCTTTATATTGTGTTGTTTATCTTTTTACTGGATTGTGTGCTGACATTGAGGACAATGCAATATTTAAGTGTGGGGGGGAGAGCCATTTCATTCCATTCCATTTCTTCATCTCTTTGCTTTATCTTGTAAAAAAAAAATTTTGAAAATTTTTGAGAAAATTTTTGAAAAATAGCGTGATTCTTTTTTGTTTTTTTTTTTTGTGAAAGTTGCAAGTTGAGATGATTATACCTTGGATTCACTTAAACATGATAAGCAATGAATCTTGTGTCTTGATTCAAGTGAAGTGGCAATGAATTTGATTTCAATGAATTGTTTGATAGCCATTAGCTAGTAAGGATTTGAGCCTTAATTGTTCATTTCTAGTGTGTATTCACCTATCAGTGTTTTCACTTTAGAAATTGTTTTGATTCTTTGTTGAGACCACATTTGCACTTACATGCATGAAAATGATAAGGCATTTCTTTCTTTTTGTAGCTAGATAGCCAAAAACCCAACCTACATGCATTTTATCCATTGTTTAGCCACTTTGAACCTTAATTTTCTTTTCTTGTTAGCCTATAGCCATTTAAAATGTTTTCCCACCTTGTTTTAGGATGCCTTAGGGATTTCAAGGAGCATTACATCCAACTAGGATGAGAATATGTGTCTTACATCCATTTAGGCCATGGTTATTAAAAGTTGAGGAAATTGTCTTGAGAAAAAAAAATACAAAGAAAAGAAAAGATGAAAAACAAAAGAAAAGCAATGAAAAAAAATGAATGAAAAAAAAAGGAAGAGAAAAAGCAGTTGAAAATCAAAAAGAAAGAAGTCTTTTGAATTGAGTTTATAGTTGCCTATAGTGATAGGAAATAAGGCCTTGAATGCACACTCTTCTCTATCCTAAATCTCCATTGATTGCTCTTGAGGTTCTAAGGTATCCATTTGTTTATCTTTTCTTGAATGTCCATTCATTTCACTCCCTTAGCCCCATTACAACCACGAATAAAGTCCTGTTGATTTGTGTATTGCATTTGGCATGGGTGGTAGAGATTTAGAAGCTTGACAAGCTTATGGTAGTGAACTTTGATAGGTGAAATTTGAGTGATCCACATTGCCATAAACACTTGAGAGTTGAGACTAAACACCAATCCAAGTGAGGGCCTATGCATTTTGATTCATTATTTTCAAATGAAATTGCCATGGAGCTTAATTCTTGATGCAAGTGAAGTTATCTTATATTGTTGAAGTGTTGAAGAGTCTTGATCATTCCTTAGCTTGTGATTTTTCACTTTCATTTTCCCACTTGTCATTCCATTAGTCTTCCTTTGATTTTGAGCTTTGCCCAGGAGTGCAAAGGTTTAAGTATGGGGGAATTTGATAACCATAATTTTTATATATTTTATTCTCCTTAACTTAGATATTTTAATGATTAAATATGGCTTTAAGACTTCAATTAGATAAGATTTTATTTTAGTGGTCATTTCTATATTTTAGGAATTTATTTGCAAATTATTGGTTTTTAATGCTTAAATTTATCTTAAATAATTTTTTTGAATATTCCTATTTGATTTTTCCCACTCTTTTGTGCAGAATTTTAATATGTAATTGGAGCTTTGAATAGAAAATTAAATTGAAGAAAAGTAAGAGAAGAGATGGGCTTCAAGTGTGTTAGTGTGCAATCTCAAGAGCTTCAATACACTCACTACTCCACTGCATTCACGTTAAAGCAACACTTTTCACACATGCAACACAACTCTCACGTTGCACCCATTCACATGAAGCCATGGTCATTCAAGTCACACAACCACAAAAACACATAAAGAAACAGCTATGGGTTCTGAGCATGTTATTGCAATGAAGAAATCTCACGTGAAAACGATGCAATTGAAGCCATGGGATGACATGAAGAAGCTTGTTCGAACAGAAGCTTTGAGTTGGAGATTTAAGAGAGGAAGTGAAGCTTCTGAACAAGGAGAAGTAATGGAAGAAAAACATAAACCAGCACAATGGAAATGAAGAAGCATATGGGTCTGACGCTAAAAGAAGGAAAGAGAGGCTCGAGTTGGGTTCTACGTAAGGAGAAAACATGAGGAGAAGCCACGGGTCTCAAGTTAATACAGAATATGCAAAACAGAGGTGAGAAAAAAGCTAGAATGAAGAGCAGAACGTGGATAACATGGGAAGCAAATGAAACCTAACTGCATGATGGAGGAACACGAATGAAGAGCCACAGGTTCTTACACAGTAGCTAAACAAAGGAGGCTGTACATGCATGAATAAATGGAGAGCAGAACACATGGATTAATGAAGCATGGGCTGGAGATTTTGAGCAGTTCACGGGAAGAACAACGTAGGAAACATGACGTGGGAAAGCTTCAGAGAAAACGAAGAAGAAAGCTACGTGATGAGCTCGAGTTTAAAGGAACAAAGAAGGCTGAGAGGAGCTTCACGTAAAGAACAAACACACGAGCAGAACAGATAAGAATCATGTACATTCCATGTGCACATGCAACTGAACAGCAACGTGAAGAATATGAAGCTAAATCACGTGAGAACTCGAGCTAGAGATGAAAGAAGTTGACATGGGCTCCTGCGTTGAATGATTGAGAAAGTTAACGTGGAGTATGAAGCCACATTGTAATAAAAGAAGAGAAAGGCTCAAGCTTAATTTGTGAAAAGTAGAACATGTGAGAGAAGAGGCTGGAATAAAGAAAAAAATGCAGCACATGGAATCATTAAAAGACTTACGTGTGAGAAGAGGCAAGGGCAGAGTAGATGATTTCATTCATTTTTCATCGCACGCCGTAATTCATTCACTCATTCCATCCATTCACACGCCCCCATCGTCCAGTGTCTCCATCCCCATCTCTTTCCACCCTAAAATAAAGTTTTAATCTCCATCTGTGGCTAGCTAGGAGGAAGATCCTTGGTGCAAGCTTGAATCCATAGAGAAGAACTCAAAATTTTGGCTAAGATTTCTTTAATTTCCTACACTTTTTCTATTTCAAATATTGTCTTGGTTAAGTTGTATTTGATAGGGAATTTGTGTAATTGTAATTAGTAGCTGGTTAAACACTAATTAGGAAGCTTTTTGTTGATTAATTGATCTGATTAAACACTGATTTTTCATTATTCTCTAATTTCCATGTGTGCCTCAAAGGTATTCGATGAAATGCATGAATGAAACTATGTGCTTGAATGTTAAATTTGAGAATTCCTTAGTGTTTAGTTGGTTAATTAAACATCTTGAGATGATGATTCAAAGGTTAATTAATTAGTTAATCAATCAAATTAGATGTTCATTGATCTTAAAAACAAGAATTAATAATTTAATGCAGAATTGAGGTTTCAATTCAACATTAGATTGTTAATCTCTTGATTCTTGAGTGGTAACTCAAAATATATTTGTTATGAACACAATTAGGGATTCTTAGACCAGAATTAATCATAATTGGATTAGGATAAGGATAGTGGATACCAAGGGACAAATCCAAAGCTAGTCACAAAACCCATCATTCAATTATAATTCATCCAATTAGGTAGCAATTAGGAATTTTAATTTCAATTTAGTTTTAGGTTAGTTTAATTCAATCAAAAACCCCCTTAGTTTAGAAATTTTTAGAGTCTTTTAACATCTGGAAAACTCAATTAAACATTGAACTCCAATTCTAAGGGAGATGACCTAGGTTGTGCCACTAGCTACATATTTTACCAACCTAGTTTTATTTTGAGGGTTGCGCGACGAGCCTCTCAGTGGCATCTTGACTGGCATCATGTTATGTACTTATATGCTTGCTTGTGAATGAGATTGGTTTACTACTACTGAGATTTCATAATCTCATCCTAAATATAACCCATGCTAGGTCTGAGTTCAAGCAAAGAAAGAGCAAAGAATGTGGAGACATAAATCGAGGACCTTACTTTTATGCACCACATTTTGTTATGTAATTAAATATTTTAGATTAATATGTGCATGAGTTACATTATGATATTGTAAGGTACTCAGGTATGAAATGGAAAGCCATGTATATACCTAACCCTGAAGTAAAAAGCGTATGACTAGCGTGCATAAGATGCAAGAATGCCTGTACTTATATAAAGGCAAAATAATAATAATAATAATAATATGACCAATGAGGGGTAAAACTGTCTAATTTGTTGTAGGGGCAACTTTATATAAATTTATATGCACTCTGCTAAGTAAGTATTTTCCCCGTGTAAAGGGCTTAAAAAGCTTGAAGTAGAGCCCTGAATTAACCTCATACGATTTTTCTATAATTAAGTATGTATTTTCAAAGTTAGATAAGAATTTGGAAATGACCAAATGAATAGTGAAATTGTATGAGAAAGTTTTAAAATAAAAAATTTTTATCAGTTCAGGTTTTCGTTGACTCCTCTAAGTTTTATATGAGGTAATTGTAGTAGGAAAAGTGTTATAAAATAAGGCATGACATGAATCATTGTTCTAATGCCAAATGTAACAACCCTAACTACTAATCAAATTAATTAATCATAACTGAGTTCCTAATCACTAGTACTGAAAGTCAATCGTCATTAATAATTTGTTTAAAGATGAAAATACGGAGGAATTTAAACCTATTTAATCAATACTAGTCACCATTTAAAGGAACAAGAAAGATTCATGTGTGTGGTTAAATAAATCCTCATATTATTAGACTTCCATTTCATTCTTAGTCACTTAGAGAAGCATACAACTCATTTACATTTGTTTCCATGACCATATACATCATTACTATAGAGAAAACCAAAATTTATAAGTTAAAATAAGGGCTTGAAGACCTAGGCCGTGACTTGGGAAGATTTGGCTATGGCCAAGTTAGCTTTTGTAACTTAAAAATTGAAATTTTAGACTTATGCTATATGTAACACCATAATTTCTTAGCTTATCTCATGCCTTTAAATAACTCATTTTCAAGAATCATGTAAATATTCAAAGAAAAAGACATTATAATAATGCATTATTTAGCGTTGCGTCGCGTTTATAATTTTCATTTGGTGTCTCGTGGACCATGTGAGCTCATACATCATATTATTATATTTAATTATATGAATACAACTCATTTTCATCACTAAAAGTGGCCTACAACTTGTGGAAAGTAAGAAGATACATAAAATTCATACTTGCATTTTCAGCCAGAATTTCCTTTTTTCTATCACAAACTTTGGAAACTTATAACTAATTCTAAAAAAATCAAAATCATGCATTCTTAGCTATTTTGGAAAGCTACACATGTCTACTTTATGATAAAAATATGATCAAACCATGAAACACCACATAGAAGACATTTGACATTTGAAAAGGTGCAAAGGTCTGGCTATTTACTGATACTATCATAGGTTTCTGCAGCAAATTTTAAAAATATCCAATTAATTTCAAAAACTTCCAATACATGCAAATAATACCAATCTAGAAAGCTATAGATGTTAGCTAGAGGAAAAAATAACTCTAGACCAGTTCAGGCACGCCCAGATCTCGAAACCCAATCAAACAGTACCTGAGGTCAATTTGAGCACCTGATATTGGGCAAAATTTTTAAAAATTCATGTCTCCCTCTCTAGACATCCAAATGGGGTGCTTCTAATTGGCGCAAGTCACTGGGAATAATGTCTAGTTTCTTTATATAAAATTTTGTAGCAATTGGATATTATTTGAGCTCTGAGTGATAAAAATTATTTTTGGATTTGAGGAAATAGTACATCAAACCAAAACCATAATTTTTCCCAACTTTAAAAATTCATCAAATATTCTCTAGACTTCCAAAAATTATGTTCTTTAGTTTCCAAAAAATCTATCAACAATCTCTAATTTCATGCCAAATCTTAGATTAAGAAGAGCTCATTTGGACAAAAAGTGGTATAGGTTTCCAATATGGTCAATTTATACTCCATATAGGATACCAAAATGTCCAAATAATTTCTCTTAATGTTTGGCACCTCTTAGGTAAGTCTAAAAGCATGATTATGACTTATATGAACTGTCAAAATGGTCCCAAATCTCATACATCTCATTTTGGCTACTCCACTTCTATTTATACATTAATGCATCAAACTTCCAAGAAGCGAAATTTGCCATTACATGCTCAATATACATTCTAATGGCCACATAACATAATTTCTCATTTATACATCATATATTAACATAATTATACATGTTCAAGTAGTCATAGGTCATATACAACAATGGATTACATCATTTGACATCAATATGGCCTTAAAGAACAAAAACTATGCACTTTGATGCCAAGCTCTCGTTTCTCATGTGGTTGGCTTCCATTCCCTTGATCTCTTAGTCCACCTAGCATGTTAGAACATCGGAGAGGAAGGAATGAGATTCAAAGAATCTCAATAACTCATCTCCCATTCAATCATACATAAAAGATGCAAAACAAGCATTACAAATGCATGCATGGGCATATTGTCATGTGTAAACATTCAAGAAGCATTTTCAACATTTAAACAAGTCATACATAACATACAACGGCTTGCCAAGCAAGTGGATTAGCCTCACCCATTTACTTGTGGATTTTGGACTTGCCTCACTGATTCTTTAAGAGGCTCTTGGACTTAACCTTGCTCTTGGGAGTCAACCTCACTTTTGGGAGACTTTTTACTTTGTCTCAACCAATCTTAGGGGTTCTTGGCTCATCCTCACCATGGCTAAGGGTTCTTGGCCTCACCACACTCAAGCAAACTAAAACAAATATCATGAACATCACTTGAAAACATAATACATCATCATGGTATCATGGAGTAAGAGCTCATGCTAGAACATTTTTCATAACTTGAAATACACATACACACATTCAAAGATAAGTAAAGCAAACAATCATGCATGAGAAAAGGTGGAAAGAGTTATCTTGGATGCAATTACACACTTTTTCTCTTGGATTTCCTCTCCCTTCTTCGGCTTCACATACACAATGGTGTGGGAATGATTTCTTTTGGCCTAAACACAATTTATGGAAGCCAATTAGGTTCATGGAATTAGTTCTAAGGCCACACAATTTGCTTAGACTCTAGCTTAACCTATAAACCCCTTTATGGTTCCAAAAATGCACCTAATGAAGTAACACCTATCAAATAAATTCTAGGCTCCATTCTTTCCTTTCAAATATAATTCTTAACTCCTTTTAAGCCTCTTGGACTTATCACACAATTAAAATAAAGAGCTTAACTACATGTTGCTTCTTTAGGTCATATTATGGAACATATAAGGCCAACTCATTTTCTATGGTTTCTAAATTTTTTCCAAGGCCTCCACTCATCTTCACTCATCATATATGACTCAAAATGGGCTCAGAACAAATTAAAACTATCCCTAGGTACTCCAACACTCTTAGGCCGAGACTATGCTTGATTTTGGCTTCCATGGAACTTGCTTTTGTTTTCCCAAGGGAAGATACACATAGGGGGACTTCTAGGGATCTTAGGACTTCATTCAAACACTTATTTAAACATAGAAATCAAGAGATCAAATCAGATTTTACAAAGAACACTTGAAACCCTAGAATTTACATCTTGAATTTCCATGGTTATTTGTTAATTCTCTTTGCATATTTTTAATCTCCACACCCTTTTTTCTAAGAATCAACCTTGGTTCTACCTAAAAACCAAGCCCTCCTAGGACTTCTTGAGTGGGGTAAAATGGGTGGAGAAGAGGAGCAAGGGGTAGCAACTATAGAAGAAGAAATTACCTTGTTTTTCCTTGTTTTCTCACTTGAATCTTGTTTTCTTTAGGCTCCTCTCTTCAAATCAGAATTTTTCCCTTAATTTCTCCCTTAAAATAGATTTATAAACTTTATTATAATCAAAGGAAACAAAAGAGAATGGAGGAAAAGAGGCTTGGAAGGAAGAAAGCATGAAAAACTACCAAAATTCCTTACCTTCAAGCCTTGATTTCTTCTCCTCTTCTTCTTCCCTTGGTGTGCCACTCTCATAGGGTTTCTTCTCTAGTTTGGGGTAGAAAAATATGAGGCTAAGTGAATAGGAGAGTGGGGCACCCTATATATATAGGTGGAGGAAAATGACTTTTTCAAAAATCTCCATTTTGCCCTTCGTTTTTGGCATTTTTGTTTCTACTTCGTTTCACCTCCTTTTTTAGAACCGTCTTTTCCATTATAAAATTTAAGTTCCCAATTTAGTAAAAAGCCTTTGGAATCACTCAAATTGGAGCTAAAACCTTCCCGAACAAATCCGTCAAAGTTTAGGTACACCGACGTTAAAAAATGTCCACCAGAGGGATTTTAACTGTCCTGGAGCTTCCCATAGTTTTCAAGGCCTCTAAGAACCCCGAAGAACTCAAAACTTTCATTTAAAAAGCCCTCCTGTGTGAATTCCAAAATTTTTTCAAAATTACAAAAATGCTATTACATTTCATAAGTTTTCCGTTAAAATTTATTTCTTCATTCTACCTCTGTTTTTCTTTCCATATGAGCCTAAAATTCTCATTTTTAGGAGTCTAGAATGTCACTCAAATTTTTTAGGTCCTTAACTAATTCATTTGGAGGACTTGCTTTGAAAACGCATCTATTTTCATCGTTTAACGAAAATTGGACATTACACTATAACAACCCAAACTTTTAAACACATTAATTAAACTTAATTGGTCTCTTAAATATGAGTATTTAAGGATAAACATTATTAAAAGTTCATTAATAAGTGAAAACCTGGGGAAAATTTGAACCTTTCTAATTATTCCTAATCGTGAATAGGTAAGTAAAAAAATCCATGACTAAAGGATACTAAAATTCTCCTATAAAACCTCCATTCCATTTAAATTTAATTATAAAAGGCATAAAACTCATTTACATTTGTTTAGAAGTCAATACATGTAATTACCATAGTGAAAACCAAGGTTCCAAGGCTAAAATAAGAATTTAGAGACTTAAGCCACGACTTAACTCATTACTAGAGCCTAAAAACAAAAAACATACAATTCTCACTATAACCAAGATCTCCCGTGCCGCGATGAAAATGCTTTCGAGAAGTTATTGTTCCCCAAAACTTAAGTCTCACCATGGCAAGCCTATGTAGTACCACAGCAAGAGTGCCTATTGGAACTCTCCCAATAAATTCACTTGATTCTCGTCATGGCAAACTCCTCTGGTGCCACAACAAGATTGCTCTTGGGTACCTCTTGGACTCAAGTTGTGCCAAGGCCTAAGAACTTGTATCGCAATGCCTTGAGCTTCTGGATGACTCTTAGTTGCGGCTCAAACCTTCTTTGATACTAAGCTCCTTAGTAATCATTCCTACTCCCTTATACCTCCCTTCCAACAATATCTAAGGACCTCCTAAGTCCAAAACACATGGTTTTAATGTTGTACCCCTCTTGTACTCACCAATTTATTTACTCCCAAGACTTAGGGGCCTAAGTTTGGATCAAGCCACAAATCACCATTTCATATCAGCAAATTTACACCTCATGCCAACAATGGGTACCCAAGTCACAAGTCATAATATCTAGATGTATGTTCTAGTGGAAATTCTATACAACAAGACGCAGAATAGTCATTCATTTCCTATCATGAATATCTCTCAAGTAGATAAACCATGGTTTTTCATTCACAATAGCCTATATCAGATCCACATTAGCTACATGCATCAAATTACAAGTAATATAAAGTCTACTTCCTAATAGTTATGCCATTAATTATAAAACATCAAAATACCTACACTTAGTAATATGAGTATGTGATGATGCTATACAAACTAAATCACAAAAGAATCGCATTTACTTTAAATCAAAATGGTCCAAGTGTAAAAATCCTACACAATGCCTCAAATCAGGGATGTTCACCTCTTGCTTCCCATTTTTCTTACCTGAGATATCTTCACTTGAAATTTTTAGCCCATCAAATGGGGTAAGATATGAATCTCAGTAACCAAACAAAAATTCCAAAAATATGTATAATTTAATCAGCACAAATGCCTATTAAACATAGTTACCGAAAGTATCATCATAATCAATAAATAAACTAGTTAGACTACCAGTGACTACTATCTCAAATTAGCAATCACATACACCATATCGATGGTCAATAACACAGGAAAAGGCCCATCCACGGTGCCAACTCCCTATTGAGCACACTCTAGGCTTAGTACATTTATGAGTCTAATCACAATTTGGTGCCATATCAAAGCATAATGCAGGGGTGGCAGCTATATCATAACTTCACCAGGGACATGCTTATGGTCCATAACAACAATTAAATAGCCAACCAATCATTTTGTATAGCAAAACATATTATGCAGCAATTATTAGATTAACAATGCACATACGTAAGGAATTAAAATTTAACCTTAGTTACCTCACTTAATTAAATAAAGTTCTGAAGCCAAGATAAATTCTCAATTCTCAAGAGATCTTAGTATATTAAAACCAATTTTCTAGTTAACACCAAACATAAAAATCAGTTACCTATCATTCCTAGCATCTTGAACATTTAAGAAGCACTTCCTTAGACTTTAATGAAACTTAAATTCATATGTGTGCCTTCTAACACCAAAAACATCAATGTTCCACTCCAAAACCTTGGTAGTTTTGCACAAAATACATTAAAATAAAGTGAGGATACTTACCTAATAGGCTTCCAACCTTAACCTTCGAAAATCAAGTTAGAATCCATCAAAATCACAAAGTTTATATTTGAGAAGAAGATGAAAATCCTCTAAATGACAAACTAATTGGACCTAAAATATAGAGGGGAATGAGAAGAACAAATTTCATATAACTCACATTGGCTAAACCCTTCTCTAGAAGTGAGAAATGGTGGCAATATGCTAAAGAAACCCTAGCCCCCTTTGGATAACCAAATTTTCCCTCTTGAGACTCTTATGTTTTCCACAGAATAGGAAGAAAGCTACAGAGAGTTTGGGGTTTTATTGAGGTATTACACTGACTAAAAGGCCCTTATTCCAATTGGATTCAGAAGTTTGCTTATTAGGCCATGGATTTAAAGGTTAAGTTGATGAAATGAGAGTTAAACCTACAAGAAAACTAAGGTTGGGCTTTTAAAGATGATTCTTGTCATCACTAAGCTAATCTTATGGCCTAATTATTTATTGTCCACTTTCCCTTGCTTAATTAATTTCTTAATTAAACCCAAACCCAAAAATTAATTTATTTTCACCCAAATCGCCAGAAATTAATAGTTATCTCCAAATGCCCAAAATGAATCCATTTCCTTAAGAATTATTATTTTTATAATTATCTTAAATCTCCTTTTATAATTCTATAATTGTTCATAATTATTCCTAATTAATTGTGAGGTGTTACCCATGCCATGATCTAGAGTACCCACGCTACAACTTAACTTGCTACTCGAACTATAAGGTGTAAAATTCTTTTTCCTCATCATAACTTAAGCTCCTTGCGCTGTGGCAAGGTTGCCTAGTATAACCCTACTAGGCCAAATGTACAATCCTTACTGCAACTCAAAAATTTTGCACTGCGGTAAGATGCGCTAGTAGAGCACTACTCTTACTTTTTCTCAATTCTCACCGTGGCAAGCCCCACTTGCGCAATGGTAAGACTGCTCTCTAGAACTCTTCCCTTTTATTTTCCTCAAATTGCACCATGGCTAAGGGGCTTGCACTCTGGTGTTCTTAGTCTCTGTTACCCAAAACTCACCTTTTGGTCACAACTCAAGATATATTAGCTGTGACTTAGAATTTTAACACTCCTAAACTCTTCCATATTTGCTCCAACTCACTTGTAACTCTTTCCACTTAAGTTCTAGAGTCCTTCTATGTAATACCCCAAAATTAATTAAGGTGTTAATCACAGTTTTGGATTAATTCAGAATAATTAATATGGAATAATTGAGTAAGTTAAGTAAATAAAAATTTTGGAAAGACAAATTATTAATATGGGTTTGAGATTTAATTGGGAGAGAAATTCATCTAGGCCCAAATTAATGTAGGAGATCATGATAAGAGGCTAATGAGAGCCCAATAAGCTAGGTGCATACCCAATATAATTCAATGTGATAGAGGCCCAAGATCCACCTTGTATAGGCTCTTATAATTGGCCCAATAACCCTTATGCAGACCCAAAACCTTTGAGCTCTTAAAACTTGTTCTGGCCCAATGGAATTTCAGTAGCCCAATGCATAAGAGTTGCCCAATAAAGCTAAAATCTGAAGCCTAAATGGAGTTGGATCTTGGAGCAACCTATGACCCATATTTGACCCAACTAAAACCCTAATGCTTTAGCCTCTTCCCCATTTGCTGAAACACAAACACCCATCTCAAAATTCGGAGGTCCAAAGGAGGCTCTAAGGTTCTTGGCATATCTTCACATTTTTCCACTTCTATAGCAAGATTTAGCCAAGGTAATAATTGTATAATTTAATCCTCTCATCTTTCTCTTCATTTTAGTCTAATTACTTTTTCATTTAGAGTATTTTTACCATACCCAAAATCTGAAATATGGTTATTTGGGATTTTCTTGGTGAAATTTGTAGGTTGAGGCTAGGACTGACATTAGGTGAGTATAAATCCTTTATTTTGATGCTTTCTTTGCTAGTTTAAGACCCCCATAGCTTATTTATAATATGGGTATTAATTTTGTATGAATTTGCTTAGGATTTTGGGTGAAACATTGAGGTTTCTGATGGAGGACACATCAATCTGAATTTGGGACTTGTAGTAGCTGGGTAAATGATTCCTAGGTAATCATTAGGATTTTAAATTATTTGGGTACTTATTACAACTATTAATGATGAATTAGAGTAGTAATTCTATGATGCTATGATTATAGGGAGATTTTGGTACCATTAGTGGCTGTTACAATTGTCTACAAGTGAGGTAACTAGGTTTATCTTAATTCTATGCATATATCTATTTTAATTCAATTTGCTAAACATAAATGATTTGAAATCTTGAATGAATTGGTTAGCTATCTATTGTATTATGATTAGACATTGGGAGTCCATGGTGGAACTGTGGTGCGGCTGCCACCTGTGCATATGCTTCGATCAGGCACTGGGTTATGATCAAACCCCAAATGCACTGAGCCTTGGTTAAGCTCAAAGGGGAGTATGTGTCGTGAACAGGCCTCTCCCGGTGTTAATGGCCTTTAACATATGAAAATATGATTGCTAGTATGTGATAGTGATCATGATAGCTTAATTGTTTCATTTACTGACATAACTGGTATTCTTCTAATGCTTATGTGAAATTATGCATGTATGCTAATTAAACTGGATTATATGATGGAATTGCCTTGATTACTGAGATTTATATCTCACCCCATTTTATGGGATTAATATTTCAGGTGAAGGTTCTTCGGGTAATGATAAAGGGAAGCAAGTGGATAAAAATCCATGAGCCCCAACATGTGGGGAGAAGGCTACACTTAGGCTGACTTATTTAGTATAGATGCTAAATTTTGTATTCGTTATTGTATAGCATCATCATGTATTCATGTTGCCAAGTGTAGGCTCTTACATTTTGATTGCCTTGGATGTATTCATTGAGGAGTTAGACCTCATTTTAGCTTGATATCAGATGTATGAACCCATAACACTTGACATATGTATTTTGTTGAATTTATGATATGGTATACTGTTGGAAATATAATTATGTGATGTATTAGATGTAATATGAACTATTGATGTATGAAACCTCTGACGAAATGTATATCGAATTTTAATTTCTAATAGTGTATGCATACGTTCTTGTTGATATTACGCTATGGACTTGCCGATATAGGATAGTTGGAGGAGTGAAAGCTTACATTTAAATTTTGAATTGGTAATGCTAGAATAGCTGGGTGTATAGGGCAGATAAATACCATTAGAGACATATAAAATGAGTGGGAGTGGTCCTAGGGTAGTCCTAAGATGAGAATTGGAGTGTAGGGGACAAAATTTAGGAGATGTAGTTACAAGAGGGAGCTATACCGCGGCTAATCAGGCTTCGCCGCGGCCAGATGAGTGATAGAAGTGAGGGGCGCCATGGCACGAGTAATCCCACCGCGGCACAAGCGAATAAATTTTCCTGAAGAGTAATAGTGGCGAGGAACACCACAGCTTGAGGAATCTCACCACAGCGCAGAGTGAAAAAAATCGCCGAGGAGGGTAACAAAATGAAACCTCATCGCAGCGCATCACATACCGCCATGGCGCTAGTCGAGGGAACAAACTAAGGGGTATCCAGTAGCAAATCTAGCCACGGTACAAGTGTATTGCGCCAAGGCGAGAGTCAAGGGACTTAGAATAGTAACTCTAGGAAGCATTTATGTCCCGACACCAGGTAGGCTAGCCGCGGCGATGGTCTAACTCGCCGCGAAATTTGAGAAATTTGCCCAATAATTTCAGAGAGCAACTTAGCCGCAGTGAGAATGGTATGGGCCGCGGCGCAAAACCCCAAACTCCTTCCTTTAGCATAGAAACCCTAGTTTCTTTAATGGTAAGGCTAGGAAATGATATAAGAATACTTGTGGGAGGTTTTTGTGTGTTGAAACTGATGAATGGATGAATCATAAACCCCTCATGGTAGTATGATTTCTCTTATGCATTTTTGTTTTGATTGTGGTTGTTTAATGATGACCCTAACATCAAGGTTCAAATTTTCCTATATTTTCATAACGTAATAAACTGTAACGACTCCAAACCTTGATCATTAATTATTAATTGCATATTTAACTATAATTACCATGTTTAGAAGGTAGGGTTGTCACATTCTAAGGCAAAACATTATTGATATAGTCCCTCTTATACATCTTACTTACTAACCATCATAACTTAGGGACATATAATTGAATTAGAGTAACTAAAACTTAATTTATATCAGTATATTCTCCTCTATGACAACAAAAGGATCGTGAAGTCTCAAGTGATTACCTCATATGGTGTTATTCCCTACTAGTTGAACTCAACCTACTTTGTAGAAGTTTTAATGGACCAAGTAGGCTTGCTCCTGACCTCAAATGGCTATACTACCCTACCTATTTCACACCCAAGGCATACCTATCAGTGAAGACCTTTATGAAACAAAAATTTAGACCAAGTCTTTATATGAGAATAACATCCTCAATTATAAAATACCATTTAAACTTCATACATACATGTCAGTCCATAATCGATCAATAATAACATTAGATTAGAATTCATGTAAATTAAAGCTTAGTCTTAGGAAATGCATCCCAAGTTACAAAATGTTGAAATACTTACATTTGCAAAAATAGACGTATCATGATGCTATATAATAAAAGTTAAACAAAATTAGTATCTATACAATTCAAAAGCTTCCCAAGTGTAGGAGTCCCACACTAGGCCTAAACCTAGGGATGTTCATCCACTTATTTATCCCTTTTCTTACATGAGAAATTTTCAGCTAAAATTATTAGTCCATGAAATGGGGTGAGATGTGAATATCAATAACCAAAAGAAAATTTTCATACATATGAACACATTAATCAACGTATATACATTTTAGAATAGCAAATTTTAGAATTATCAATTCAATCAACAAATGAACTAATTGAGTTACCGGTGATTACAATCCCATACTAGCAATTACATACAACATGTTAATGGTTAAAAATAAAAGGAAAGGCCTGTCAATGGTGCCAACTCCCTATCAAGCATACTCACAGCTTAGTGTATTCATGAGTCTAATCACAACTCAGTACCCGATCGAAATATAATGCATGGGTGGTAGTCTCCACCAATGACTCACTCACGATCCCAAAGTACTAATTCAAGTAGTCAACTAATTGTTTAGTATTTCAAAATTATACATGTGCAACAAATATAAGATTAAAGTTGATATAAGTAAGGAATTAAAAATTAATCTCGGTTACCTTACTTAATTGCATCAAATCCCAAAGCTAAGATAAATTTCCAACTCTTTAGTGATCCTAATTTACCAAAACCAATTGCTTAGTCAACACACAATATAAATATCAATTACCCATCATTCCAGCATCATAAACTATCTAAGAAGCACTCATCTAGGTTCTAATGAACCTAAATTCAGACTTAGGTCTTCCTACACCATGAAACCTCAATGTCCTTCTCCCAATCTCAAGCATTTTCGCACATCAATAAAACCTAGTATATAAGTAAGTCATTGGAGCCAATTTCTAGCATGAAATACATCAAAATGAAGAGAAGATACTTACTTAATAATCTCTTTAGCCTCAACCTTTGAAAATCAACAAAGGAACCACCAAAATAACAAGTTTTCAGATTTGGGTATGAGGTAAGAATCTACTAAACTAGAAATTTTTTGGACCAAATTGTAAAGGAAAATAAGAAAAACATATTTTATACAAAGTCACCTTGGTTGATTCTTTCTTTAGGAGTGAAAAATCAAGTCAAAGTGTGATGAAATCCTAACCTCCACCTAAAGATGTGAAAATGCTTTCCTCTCTTTGCAAAACCCCTCAAATTTTTAGCACAAAGGTAAATGACAAATAGGTTTTCTTAAGATTTTAAGTGGATTTAGGCTGACCTAAAGCCCATGACCCATTTAGGTCTACTTTTCAAGTTTTAGGCTTCTAAGAAATGAAGTTGGGCCTTCATACAACTAAAATTGAGCTTCTATAGTTGGCTCTTAATATAAACAAATTGATCATAAAGGCCAAATTAAGTATCTACCTACCGTTAATTAATTTCTTAATCAACCCAAACCTATAATTAATCTATTTTCACCTAATAATGGCCAAATAATTATTATTATCTTAAAATGTCTAAAATAAACCTATTTCTTTAAAAATCTTTATTTTTCTTAGTCTATCCAAATCCCCTATAATAATTCCTTAATTCTTCATAATTATTCCTAATTAAATTTCAGAGTGTTACATTTCCCCTCCATAACATGAGCATTTGAGCCTTGCAAACCCCTTCTTTTTCCTATGAATATTATCATGGTGATGGGTTGGTATATATGTTGAGGTTATGAATAACAATAATATAGTCTACTGTCATTAAACTAATATTTAATATTTATTAATGATCTTGTGGCCTAAAAAGAAAGAGAAATTTATTGATGACCCAGATATATTATAGGCCGAGTGAAATAGAGAATGGAACAAAGTCAAAATGTTTCGTGCTTTAATCCTTTTTTTTTTTGGGAATTTCACATATAAACAACTATGAGTTGTAACCACTTCGTTGCTTATAGTCAAGCAACACGACCCCACTCCATCTCACCAGAAATTTCATCTTTAATTTCTTAAAAAATTCATTAAGTCCACTCCTCGTGAAAGCATTTTGTTCATTTATAATTTAAACTCTTGGAATGTTTGTTCAATTCTAACACTTTTTTAGTCTTTAATAAAATAAAATAAAATTTTATATAAAGAAATAAGACTATATTTGAACCAATCATAAATTAAGGAGTAAATTACATAATTTTCTTTGAAGTTTCCTTAAATAATGCCTAATATCTCACTTATTTCAAAAATTATACTCCATTAACTTTTAATATATATTGCTGAAATCTTTTCTTTAATTTATTTTTTGTCAAGAAAGTCAACATTTTGTATAATATGATAATAAATTTTTTTTAATATAACAATAAAGACAATCAAGTTGATATTATTTGTCAACATGAAATTGTAATTTTATTTTTAATATAGTATTAAAGTAGTTTAGTAATTTTATTTTTTAGAAAAATTGTGTAAAAAGTTAATTTCTTTAAAAAGTAAATTAAAGAGAACTGAGTGTTTTATTTTAATAACAAATATAATTTAATCAAATTTAATGAAAACATTTTTAATTTACTCTAAATTAATATGTTTTGAAGTGAAAAGATATGACAAAATTATAACAATTTGACAAAATTATACTGGTATCTTTTGATATTTTGATGTATATTGTAAACTTATTTATTTATTTATTGTACAATATGATATCCTGATTTTATTTTTAATATAAGGGTAAAGACAATCATTTTTCTACTGCTCTGGCATAATATTGTAAATTTATTTTTAATATAATAATAAAAATAGTTAAATAATTTTAGTTTTGTAAGGGACACATTTTGTATGGAGATTTAATTGTATTAACAAAATAAATTTAAAAAGAGAAAAGTATAATTTTTTAAAAACAATATTAAACATAATTTAATACAAATGAATGTAATTTACGCTAAATTAAAATATCTGTCCTGTCATATAAGAAAATGAAAAGAACTCGCAAAAGCCAATCATACAACCCCAACCCCAACCCCCACCTACCGTTGTACCAACTATGACCAATAATTCAGCAACCACGAATTACGCGCCCCTTTTTTTCTTTGTCAAGACCCAATCATATCTCCAACTTTCCTTCCTTCACCCCTGTGAGATTCCTTCGGTTCAATAAAGAAACAGAGATAATCATTCTTAAAACCAACTTCCTTGCTTTTTAAGCCTTCCCCTCTAATATGACTACTAATTAATTTCAATATGACTATTAATTAATTTCATACATCCAACAAATCCCTTTTAATATAAATACAATACAGATCATGATATGATATAAATATTACAACATAATATTTGAATACAATTTAGATTGATGAATATCAAAGGACTCCGTCGGTGAATATTGCCAACCAATGATTTCAAATTTCACAACCTGCCATGGATGTTGTGCTGTACAACCGTTACTATTTCTTCTCTTTCGTTTGATGAATACCACGTAGCTTCACTTTAATCTGAAGCAAATTCAGAGTTCCAATGCTTTTGTTCGTTCTCTCTGTCAAATAACTCCCCAAATTCTCTGTTCAAATCACACTGATATCTATCTCTCAGAAGACCCAAAAAACAAAAATGATGAGGTCCAAAATCCAATTCACGGGCAGCCTCAAAATTGCCCTTCTATGCCTTTCATTTCTCTTCATCTTCATCTTGATCATCAGATCAGGCTTCTTCTTCTCATTTTCTCAGCAACGAACCCCTTTTTCAAACACAACAATAAGCGCAGAAAAAGAAGAAGAAGAACGCGCAGCATCAGAAGCACCATGCTTGACACCCACATGCACCAAAACCCCACCATCTTTGGCGAATGCCATAATTCACTACGCCACCACCAACATCACTCCCCAGCAAACCCTGCGTGAAATCTCAGTCTCCGCAAGAGTTCTTCAGAAGAAGTCACCCTGCAGCTTCCTCGTGTTCGGCCTCGGCCACGACAGCCTGATGTGGACATCGCTGAACCACGGTGGCCGCACCGTGTTCCTCGAGGAAGACAGATCCTGGATCGGACAAATCCGTGAGAAATTTCCCACTCTGGAATCCTACCATGTGGTGTACGACACCAAAGTGCATCAAGCCGACGAGCTATTGAAGATCGGAGTGGAGGAGGAACATTGCAGAACAGTGACGGACCCGAGATTCTCGAAATGCCAATTGGCACTTAAGGGGTTTCCGAGTGAGGTGTATGATATAGATTGGGATGTGATAATGGTGGATGCACCCACTGGGTATTTTGATGGAGCTCCAGGAAGGATGAGTGCAATTTACACTGCAGGATTGATGGCCAGGAACAGAGAAGAAGGTGAGACTGATGTGTTCGTGCATGATGTGGATAGGGTTGTGGAGGACAGGTTTTCCAGGGGGTTTCTGTGTGAAGGGTATTTGAGGGAACAAGAAGGCAGACTAAGGCACTTTACTATTCCAAGCCACAGGACTCGTCAGGGTAGACCCTTTTGCCCATAAGAACTGAATTCATGACGACAGGGTTTGTAAAAATTTGTGGAAAATTTTAAATTTTCCAACCTTTGTCTGCTTATTGTACTAAAATAAGTCTGCTTTCTTGCAATAGATGAATTTTGTTATGAACTAGACACTCGTTTTGTATTTTTGTTATTATTTGTTTAATAAAATTATAACATATGTTAAAAAGTTTAATAATATAATATTAAATTATAAAAATTATGTATTTATCAAAATATTATTATTAAAAAGCTTAAGTTTAATAATAAAGATATTACAACCTTTACCGAGCTGTTTCCTTCTGTTATTCAAAGATTTGAGTTTGCCGTTTGACCATTGTCTATTTTTCTTTTGGGTTGATATTTATACCATTTTTTAATGTTCTTCCCCCGTTAAAATTTATTCAGTGGGGAAGAGAATCCTTAAAATTCATTAAGGAGGCCACACGAGAGCTTTAAAAAGAAATCCTCAAAATTCATTGCTTTAGTAGAATTATCACTATATATACTAAGGAAGCATATCCTTGACAGTTCAAGACGGGAACTGCGCAACAAAGTCAATCAACACCTAGTTGTTTGATCGATCGTGCAAACCACAACATGCCATGTGTCATTCCTTTTTTTTTTTCTAAAACACGAGCCAAAACGCACTATTTTAATTAGTTAAAATGACGCTTTCTGAATTCAACAAACCAACGTGCTTTGTCTCTTCCCAAACAACTTCGTCGTTCTTCCCTTCGTCCCATACCTATATTTTTTCAGAAGCAGATCATTTCTTTCTCCTTGCTTCAAGGGGGTGACGAGTATGAAGGATTTCGATTTGAGAAGAGGGAGAACAAGAGGGCAAATTGATCTACTTGTTCGTCAATTGAAGCTGCTCTTATGTATGGGCTATTGCTACTGATTTGTGCGTGAGGAGCATTTGGATTGAGAGACAAAGATAAATCCATGTTGGATCTAAGATTGAGCATTGCTGAGAAGGAAATCCAACGGCAAGCAAAAAAAATCTAGTAGTTGGTTTCTTAAGAGATAAATCCAATATATTAGATTGATTCAATAAGATTGATGTTACTTCGTTCTTTTTAATTCAAACGTGATAAGCAAATCGACAAGATGGACTTCCAAATTGACATGATTGATATATTTTAAATTGTTTTTTTTAATGTTATTTAGTGGAAATAATTTGTATCTTCTGGTATGACATGGATATTCAGATGTGGAGTATTGATTGTGAAAATTAAGCATGTCGATGTTGCTACATGGGAGAAGCTTGAATAGCATGGAATTGATTGCCAACCCAAAGCCTCTACCACACGAATCATTGAGGTATTATCTGGTGTCATTATGCAAATTTATCAATCAATATCATATAAAATACATTCTGGATGAGAAAATGGCCAAATTGATACTTCCAACTCATTTATGAAGTATTAACATTGTGTATGATTGTGTTGGAATTTGTATTTTCTCCTATATGTGCGCTACATTTATTGTATCTGCTTATATAAATGCAAAGTAAGACTATGTTGGAATTTGGATGTCCAAGGTGAAGCATAGCATTTGATAAAAGGTAGCATCATTAGGAGAGAATAAGTGGTTTCTTATGCTTCTTTAGCTTTTCATTGATCAAATACAAAAGAAACATTAATGTTATTACATTTAGACTAAGCCATTTTAGGTTTAGAGGATTTATAATTTTAGACAAATCTTTGAGAAGGATTGGTTTAGAAAATAATAGTATTAGAAGTACAGGCATCAAAGCTTTAAGGAAACAAATGAGGGCATTAAAACTTGAGAATAATAACATGTAAAATGTGATTTCCAACACCAAGTAATCCTTTCCTAGCTCAAAGTGAAAGAAGATGGCAATACTGAGGTGGTAGCTTAACAATTTTATATGGTAAATGTTTTGTTTAAAGTTTCAACCTTCTAATTGAAAATTTAAGAGGAAAAAAGGCTTCACTCTGAAGATGTAGTTGTATTCTGTCCTTTGTGGTTTGTTGTGCTAAGACATCTTTCTAAAGGTGATTTTATCCGTAATACAAATGATTTTGTGGTCTCTCTCCCTTTCATTTTGTGATTTCTTTTTTTAAGGGGTTTTTTCCTTAAAAGAAATGTCAAGATCCTTGCCCTACCCTCCACCAAACCTCTTTATTTTTTCTTTGAACAAGAACTCTTACCCCATCCTTAAACAGCAAAGAGTATATGCAACTAGAAGGAAAAATAGTTCTATTTAAAACATATATGAAGGTTTAGAATTGTCAAAAACAAATTGCAAAAACCACAGCAATCCTTGTAGTGATGTAAATTATTGTTATGGTGCACTCACAAAGGCAGTAAAAGTTTGGTCATGAGGTGTGAATTGGAAATGATGAAAATCACTTTTAAGTTAAGAATGTGTTAGGAAGGAGTGAAATTTGACAAAGTATTTATATTTTAGACACAATGTAACTCTAGTGATCCATTTTTCACCTTTTTGTAATCATATCTATTCTTATCAAGTACATTGTAAGATGATGGTACATCATGGAAACTGTTTGATGATATTATTATTATTTTATGTTTAGCATCAATATAGTGGCAGTATAGCATGGCAATCATATTCTACAATTTCCAACTTCCTTGTTCCTTTATCTTACATAATTACACAGAGTCTTCATCAGTGGTTTTCAACTGTTCCTTTATCCAACAATGGTTTTCTTGATATGACTTTTTCAACATATTACAGGACAAATATCTATAAAAGGTGCATTTTTCTAAGCATGACATTTCGCTTCCTAAATTTATGCAAGTTGGTATTGTTTATGAGCTATAATATGAACAATTTGGATATCAGCTATAATAAGATTGACTTCCACACACTCACTTAACTTCAAAAATTAATCACCTCTAAATTATGCAGCTGGGATGGGAGTCAATAAATTTTTTTTTGTTTGATCTTTTATAAAGGATGGACAGGTCTATCTTTAAAGCAAGTTCCAACAGTTGGTGTCAATTTTAGAATCAAATTACTTTCTTATGAGAGCATTAAAGCAAGCTCCAACAATTGGTGTCAACCTTGGTAAAGATTAACACTTGTGAAACAATTGATGGGGCTGAACTCCACCTACAACTGATTAATATAAACTAATTTAAGTTGTACTTGTAAACTTGAAAAATCATATTACTTTAATAGATTACTATGTATAGGATACTAGAAAAAGTTGTTATACTTGAATAGAATACTATGTATAGGATACTAAACAAAGTTCTGAAGCTACTATTAATGAAATGAAAACTAAATTCATTTTGTAATGGAGAGATAAATGTAATGAATTCAAGAATTTGATTTCTTTCATTGCCCCTGTTACAAAGTTATGATACAATATGCTGTTACAAAAAATATGCAAAAGTGCAACATACAATGTGCAAAGTTGACTAGGTAATGACTAAAGTTGCTTGATACAATAACCAAAAAAGGTTGCTTTTAGCTATAAGGATAAACCATTTTGGTTGTTGTCATTTGAAACGCTACTATAAAACTCTAGAGTAGGATGATCGAGTGGTGCTTATATTATAAGCAATAAAAGTTACGAAAGGATTACAACTTACTACAACTTGCTAAGCAATAACATACCATTTCTTTAAAAACAAAAAAAATCTAAGTCCTCTTACCATCAAGAATCTAGTGAAACTAAATTGATCCTCAGGTGTTTGAAGGTACTCATAAGGTTCAAAGGTGTTGAACAGGATATTCCACATTTGACTAAAAATTTCATTGTCCTACAAGTAAACCAAAACATTATTAAGTAGTTAATGAAAACAAATAAAAAATACTAAAAATAGATATAACGATAAATTTATATACCCTAGATTGTTGAATTTATGAATCTCCCTCCACTGGAACTTTTCTTCTTCTCTTGGGTAGAAGCTCAACCTAACTTTTCATTCGTCTCCTGCTTTTTATTCTAACTCGTTTCTCTAATCTTTTTGCTTGTGCTACACCCCCAATTATTGGCGCCATGGTCTTACCAGTATCATTGTCCACACTCATTTGCCTCATACCAAGCTCTATTACTTTCTTGCATAAATCATCTATAGCTTTATCTACAAACTTGGATTTTTCATCACAGGTAGATACCTTAGATGCCAATCTTATCATTTTGGAGCAAAGTTGCCTATACCAATGCGTGTTAGATAGCCTGACATCTCCTTCAACCTCTTTTCCGGCTACATCATATACAATACCATTACATGCATATACTATCCACCTCTTTAAGATATATTGATCAAGAACTAGTTTAACATCTAACATATTAAACACTTTCAAAACATGACTGCATAATATCCCTATTGTTTGAAACTTCTTACAATTTCAAGAAATGCATTTATGAATAGGATCAAATGAGACCCTCCACTCCTCCCTTCAGACTATCTTGGGTAACAACATATTAAAAATAGCTTGACTTTCATCTCTTTTCTTAATCAAATCAGTTAAGAATAAGTCAAACTCATCTTAGAATAACTTAAAGATTTTGGGGGTATAAATTTGTGCAAATTGCTTCAGCATTGGTGAATTCTCACACTTCAACCTAGGTAATTTATGTCGTGCCTCATACTCACATGTCTTTTCCATGTATCGTTTCTCATCTGCCACCTTTTCAAAATGCACAAAGAACTATTTGATATTCACATTTGATTTCAACCAAGTCTTGACTATAAGCATTCGAGCTCTCACTGAGTTGTGTACTTCTCATCCCTAAGGTGAATTTTTTCTTCATAAGACATTTTGCACATTTTTCTTTTTTATCATACATAGACTTCAACTAGTTGTTCTCTTGGACATTGTACTCTGCAATCATCTTACTCCAAGCCACCTCAAACTCATATTCGTCATCATATTCATACATACATTTCTTAAATTCAGCAAGGAAATGAGATGCACCTTTCATTAAGTTGCCCAAATGCTTGATCTCATTATGCATCAAGTGCCATGTACATAGAAGATGATGAGTCTCTGGCATTACCTCACCTACAAGGTTGGATCCAAGGTAAAATTAATAAGTGACATAAACTTTATATTAACATGGTTATGTAACAAGGGAAAAAAATAAAACGCTTACTTAGTGCTTTGGCCATTGCTTGATCTTGGTCCTTGAAAATAGTTGGAGGCCTCTTTTCCCTGTGTGCTTCAAGGAATTTTTCAAATAGCCACTTGAATGAGTTTATTGTTTCATCATACAATAATACAGCCCCAAAAATTACCACTTCCCTATAATAATTAAATCTTGAAAACAAGGCAAGTAGTCTATGTGCACTATTGGTTGAATAAGTTGTGTCCAGACAAATTACATCTTCAAAATAGTCATAGTCAATGATCATTCTTGCATCAGCCCAAAAAATATTTGTTATGTGTTCCTCATTGTTTATTTGATACGCGTGGAAGAATGATGGATTTTCTATTAACTATCTTTGGAAATATTGCAAGAGACCATTTACTTCCCCAAAGGCCATCTTCGTTGTCTTTTTGTCTGAAGATAATTTTTGGCATCTAACCTGGTATACCCAAGATTGTCTCTACCTCTTGCTTGCGTGGATGAAAGCTGAAATGATGCCCTTTATTGCAATCTTGACTCCTCAGCTAATTCAATCTCATGTGTTTGAACTTTGGATATCTTACAATGAGATGCCAACATATGCGTTGTTGCTGAGGGTTGGAGAGGATGATTATGGGCCTCAACAAACTCATGGATTACCAATTTTCCATTCTTCATCGCAAGTGCAATTCTTACTTTACACTCAGTTCTTATTTGAAGCCTAGGATTAATAATCAAAAAGTCTCTTTTGTCTTATTTTCGATGACACTCTTTACAACAAGCAAATCTACATTAACTAACAGAGCCATCTTTCTTAAAATTGCAATATTGTTTCCCTACTTCAAACCCAGTTCTCCCACTATAAGCTACCCAAAAAAGCCAAGCTGCCTCTATGCCATCAAATTCCATACCAACTCTTGGCTTCTAGTCATATTCTGAATTCGCCATCTATAGCAAACAAGACACACAAGCATACATATATGAGTATATTATTAGTATAATATACATTAATAAATAGGCAACGGGAGCAAGAACAAATCACATTTGATACAGACTAATATTGAGCAAAACATAGATTGTCATATGTTTAAAAAACATCCTAAGAGAATATTGAAATTACTACATATGGAAAAAAAATCACATAACACGTACCTAAATAAAGGGAGCATGAACAAATAATTAACTCTCAAGAATGAAAATTTGACAACGTCGCTTCCACTTTTAGCTTCTTATGCTGGATGTATACTGAAATTTAAGGTAAAATGAATTAGGTTATATTTGCATTATCAAGTATAGCTCTCATCAATGTAAATCTAGTATTTGCATACCAATATAATTACATTGCAGATTATGGAATTCAATGAACAACACATTAAAAAAAATGTGCATACCAATATCAATGTAGGAAAAGCATACAATGGAAATTTATAGACTTTTTGTAGAACTAATTGATTTACATAAGCTTCAAATTCATCAATGCATGCAATTCCTATTTGTAGAACTTTTGGATTTACATCATCTTCAATGTCATCAACACTCAAATAACAAGAAGCAGAACTCATTATGCTAGCTTCTTTCTTTCTCTAGCTTCAAATCTTTTCTCTTCAAAAATAAACCAAATTGGAAGGTGTGTTCTTAAAAATTGAAAAGCTTAGAGTGCTCTGCCAAGAATATTTAATCTTCCAATGTAAAAGCCTTAAAGTCGAACATGATATACAATGCACAGGACAACCCACACACTTCGACCAAGCTAAGCAAAACTGAAAGCAAACCTCTTTCCAGGATTCATATATATAGATAGTATAAAGGCCAAGCTCAGTGTAGAATGTAAGCCTTAGGAAGCTATTCTTATATCTCCACTTCCATCATTCCTTTCTCTACCACCTTCGACAAATACAAAGCAATGAAGACCAACTAACAGAGTGAACCGAGCTTCATGGGTGTCAGTGTTGCTTTTACTCTCCTTTGGTACAAACGAATATTTGAAACACTATCAATCCCCTCCAAAATGATCCAGAAGCTTATCCAAAATGGTGCCAAAATTGCATCATGATCTACAGTAGCGAATATCAAAATAGAGGGACATCTCGGTTGATGCGATGCTGCCATTTTGGGAAGATCAAAGAAAGGTGCGATGCTATCATGTAGGAAGAACAACAAAGCTGTTTGGGAAGAGACAGAGCGTGCTAGTTTGTTGAATTTAGAAAGCACCATTTTAACTAATTAAAATGGCTCGTGTTCTAGGAAAAAAAAAAGGGACGACGCGTGGTGTGTTGTGGCTCTCATGATCGATCAGACGGCTACGCGTTGATTGACTCCGTTGGGCAGTTCAACCTTGAACTGTCGAGGATCTACTTCCATATACTAGTGGTTCTTTATCTCTCTTTTTTTTCTTATAAAAGAAAGAACTCGTAAATTACAATTATTCTAAGCTTTATAGTAAGTTCTAACTACACTAAACTTCCATTTTCTCTTTAGCCATTACCTTAAACACCAATAAACTTATAAATTGAATTTAGAATTCCAAGGGTTTTTTCTCCATTTGTTTCTCTAATTTCGTCAATTTTAATTTTAATTTAATTTTCTAAGATATTTTTTCAAAATGAATAAATAAATAAATTTTATTTTTGTTTCAACTAATTGCTATATACTTGTGACTTGTCTATCCAAATTTGGATTCTTCCAATCTCACACGTACACACACACGTGCATCATATGTAAAATTTTTTTATTAAATATTTGTTATTGAAAATAATTAATCATAAAATTTTTTAATATAAAATTTTTATAAAATAAAGGTTAAATTATTTTTTTAGATAAGTTTACTTTATTTTTAGTTTGATATCTAATATTCAAAAGACTATCATTGGGTCTTTATAATTTAAAGAAAAAATTTAAATTAATTCTTGTTGTTAAACATTCATAAATAGTTTGTTGAAATTTGTTGATTTCGCAATATTTTAAATATTTATGATTCAAACTAATTAACTTAAATCACTTAAATATTTTATTAAATGCTATATATGTGTGCTTATTTTACTTTATTATTTATTTTTTCTCTTTTTATTGATATAAATAATTTAGAGTGTTAAAATAATACACAGTAATTATGTCATTAAAAATTAACAGAACAATGATAAAATTTTTATAACAGAGATTAAATCAAAAAATTTTTAAATTATGAAGACTTAATTATGAATTTTTAAATTATAAAACCAAAATGAGAATCAATTAAAATTTTAAGAATTAAGAAAATAATTTAACTTACAATAAATTATCCAAACACGTTTTTATTTTTCGTTTTAACGCTTCAAAACTATTTTAAAAATATTTTCACAAAATTATTATTATTTTTTTAAAAAAACAAAACCCATAATTCCATATCATTTCATTGCTGTCCATCCAAACAGGCTATAAAGAGTACCAAACCCAAGTTACCAAACGCTCTGATATTGAGAGCAAGGAACCTTATCTCCCTGTGACTGTCTCTGACGGATGCTGTATTGAAGCGTTGTGGATTCCGACCAAATGACGAAGAGCAAGAAGCAACTATTGTCTTCAGCTCCATGGAGGGGCGAAGAAGATAAGCAAGAATTCCCAGACGCAAAGCTCAAAGTCACTAATCAACCCGGCACGACTCCAACCATGCACGTCCCTCGCAAGAGGTCCAAGCACGACAACGACACCGATGACGACGACGACTCCCTCGAGATTGATCCTGAGCTACGCTACAGCTTCCAGCGCAATTTCCAGGTTCCCCTTGGCCAAATTTCTTAGGATTATTTACAATTCTCAGTTCAATACCCATATCTTCTTCTTTTATTTGATTTTCCCAAATCAGTTGTCCAGTGCTAGCATAGTTATCATGCTTTGTCCATTTTGAGATGGTTGTATTGCCTAGTTTTCATATGTTTATAGGATGAGATTGTTCAATTTGTTTTCCAGTTGGTTTCTTATGATGGGGGTTGTTTATATGGATAAACTAAATAATCGCTTACAGAATGATTTTTACAAATTTATTAATTTATGTGTTTCTAAATTCTACCTGTATAAATAACTTGTGAAAGCTTGCTGGTTTAGTGACATTTTGGAATCCTTTTGCAGGCTGCATCTTTTGTATTCGCGTTTTGGATTATTTGTATTCTTAGTTGAATTACTGAGAACTGAAATTTTTTTTCTTCTTTAGATAACTCTTCATGAATCTAGATAAAGGTTTCTTTCCTTGTTTTATATTACTACTATAATTCGGAATGCAAATAAACGGTCTCTTTAGGATTTACGTTAACACTTGATATTTGGTTGACCTAAGCTGATATGGGCATTTGCTTGGTCAAAGTAACTTTGGCTTTTCTTTTATCTTTGCCGGTTATAATTTAGTCTATAATATAATTGTAGACATTATGAAGAACACTCAGTCTTCAAGGGCGACAGCTCAGTTTCCTCAGAGCTAGGCATACAGTTTTTATTTTTAGCCAGCATAGGCAGTTACATTCTGTTACCAATTTATATTTTAGCCTTTGGGCATTCCTTCCTCTGAGAGGCGCTAGTGGATTGCTTAAGTTGTACATATGCATTTTTGTTCCAAATATATACAAGTAACCATTTGTTGGTTAAATGTAATCAGACAGTGCTTGAAGTTTTAGAAATTTAATTGCTAATTATTGATGTGGCTTTTCCCAGTAGGTGGAACTTGTGATCATCTACCAAATTCATGCAATACTTGTAAGTTTACATGACTTGAGAGCATATGCACTTGGTTTACTGACTTCACAACGTCCATCTTTAACTTGAATCATTATTAATGTTTACATCAATTATCTTTAACTTGAATCATTATTAATGTTTACATCAATTATCTTTAACTTGAATCATTATTAATGTTTACATCAATTATCTTTAACTTGAATCATTATTAATGTTTACATCAATTATCTTTAACTTGAATCATTATTAATGTTTACATCAATTATCCCATCTTATGTCTGATCCAGTAACTGAGCTTCTTGACTGCTATGTTTTTGTGCAAGTTTGAGAATAGATAGGAAGTTGGTTATAATTGCTCACCACTGAAACTGTAATTTAGACAGCAGAAGGATTAAGGCTTTATTAACTGAGGCTAGAATTTTTTTGAGGGTAGAAATTTGTGAGCTGAAGTTTTATTGTTGGCAGATAAAGAGAAGCATGATTTAAATTTGATCATTGATTTAAAGGAGAGCATTATATCCAATCAAGTATAGTTCTTGTCGCTTGATTTCTTAGGGTTGGGAATAAAGTATCAAGAATTAAGGCTTCCTACTATATAAGGAGAACATTATATAGTTCTTGTAACTTTATAAGCGCTGATCAAAGAAAAGCCTAGCATGCAAAGCTCTGAATGGAGCTTTATGTTATACTATGGTCATTGAAACACTATCATCCTAGACCTAGTCCTGAAGCTTCATCGTAACTCTCAAATTTCTTTCATTATGAATGAGAACTTATTCTTTAGAAAAATGTACAAACAAGGGTAGCATACCTGTGCACTAACACGAAGACAACTCATAATTCCTACCGTTCTCTGTAACTAAGGAAGAGACATAAAAGACCCAATTCTTGGACCAGTTAGTGTCATGCTACATTGGTTTTCTTAAAAAAAAAAAATCTGAACTCTCAACCTAGATTTGATATTTTCAATGCTGTGGGATTTTGGGCGGCAGGGAAATTGCAAAATGCTTTAAATTGTGTTAAAGATTGTTAGAGATCATCCTTATTGAAGATATTGCTGACACTGGTGAACTGTTGATGCATAAACAAATTTCAATTATATGAATCATGATGGAGATTACTCTTTTACATTGTTGCTCTTTTCTAGGTAATAATGTTTCTAGGTTTTTACCAGCTATTTGTAGAGGGATCAGAAGAGCTTGATTTTTAACATGATCACTTTCTCAAAATTCCTTTCTTCCCCTGAAGTTGGCTAGCTTTGACATGTTTACAGTTATCTGATGGAATCCACTCTCTGATTTTATTTATATTGTAATTAATAACTTCACCTCTGGGAAACAGAGGAAAGTACTACAGAGTCAATGAGTGTAACCAGTAATGGTGACAAAAGAAACGAAAGAAAGAAAGATGGAAGATGATGATGATAGCCATGCTCCTCCTGGTATTCGACAGGCCAGGTTCTCTCCTAAACACAAACCAAGGAATTCCACACCCTCTCTCTGGCTAGCCACTCCAGTATGTTCCTCACACTCATGCCAACCTCTCCCCCCTTGCATGTACCACCTGACAAAGGTAGTTATGCTAGTAATTTCCTATTCTGACCCTCCTTTGCGACATCATCCCCCTCTTCATCTTGGGTCTCATTTCTATTCATCCTTCTCTTCTTATAGACTAATCCCCATCTACCATAGGCCTTCTTCCCCCTTCTAGTGTACAGCTGCCCATGATCCCACTAGGTCCATCATTATCTCATGCTCAATCTTATAAATTCTCATGCACTCTGTGTTAGTTAAGAATTTAATTTTGATTGTGATGCAGCTGTTGTATGTAGATGTAGAGCCAAAACTAGAAAGATAATAATTTAATTAGATGATAGAGGAAATTTACTTAGTTTAACAGTCCCATCCATTGATGAGACAGTGGAAGAAATATGACTACAAAACAAAAGGAAATGGATAATTAGAAGTGGCTAACATACGCTCATCTATGACTAGAGCTCAAATATTATCTTATGTTACTTTATTAGTTCATTTAATCTCTGCCATTTGACTGTGCTTTCTGTTCTGTATAATTATTTTTACCACCAACGGCCAGCTTATATGTAAAAAGGTTGTCCTTCTCCCACAACTAATTTGCTGTTGTTTGGATGAGTCTTTCTCAAATTCAGGTAAATGAATAACTGAATCAAACCAACTAATTCAACAGTAATCCAATCCTACATGATCCGTTTGCCATCAAAGCCAAAAATATGCTAGCAGCCATCAATTTACTTCTTCTAGGCTTCTACCAACTTATTGCATACTTGTTTTTGCTGCTGACTCTGCCTTGGTTTTATGAAGATCTGGGATGCATGATGCGGCTTCACTTTATTCAAGCCACATATTTGCAATAATTCTTTAACAATGAGAAGTAGCTGATAGGGAGGTCTGATGTGGATAACTTGACTGATATAGGGGATTAAATATTCTAAGTGCGCCCCTTAGACTTTTTATCTTTGTCAACTTTAAGGTGATTAAATGTGGAAAACTTGATTGATATAGGTGATTAAATATTCTAAGTGAGCCACTTAGACTTTTTATCTTTGTCAACTTTAAAGTGATTAAATGTGGATAACTTGATTGATATAGGTGATTAAATATTCTAAGTGCACCACTTAGACTCTTTATCTTGTCAACTTTAAAGTTTACTTTTCTGTAGCCTTTGATTGCACTAGTAAACCAGCTAAGGATTTATTCATTATTTTTTTCTTATCCATTTGATCTGTCTACTACATGTAGAGTGTATGAAAGAATGCCCAAAGCAGCTCGATAGAAGCAAAATAATAGATGGAGAAATGTTTATGTGAGGAGGAACCAAAAATAAATAGACGGTTAAGTTGAGTAAGTTGGCAGCTGAGGCGGCTAAAAAAAGAATTTGTTGGTGGGTTACTAACTAACTTTGTCGTGTTGTCGATGTGCTGTGCATGAGGTTGAGCATGGAATGATATTATGGGATAAGAGAGCCAAGAAGAGGTAGGAAGTTACTGGTATTGCCGGAAAGGATCTGACCTCTCAAAAGTCAGGTGTTGTTTTTTCTTGCATTTTCTATGTCTATCATGTTGTACTTAGTCTACTCCTTGCTTCAATAAGGAGTTAGACCTAAAGTTTCCATTTGATATAATATATTAGAAGTTAAGTTCCATCACTTTTGGTATCAAAGCCGTTTTCAATGGGGTATGGTGGGTACGAGTATGGAAGGGCGATTGGAAGCAATTGAGAAGAGTGTGGGAGAATTGCAATAAAGTCAAGGGGAAACAAAGGAGGAGCTAACTTCAGTGAAGTTGGCGTTGAGGGAGTTGATGGAACAATTAGGGGAGTTTCTAATTGCATTTGGACCTCAGATGCGAGCCCGAGTAGAGGTAGAACAATTGCAGAACACTTTGATGGGTGTGGGAAATGCCAACCAAGGGGTGAATGTGGCATAGACGGTGCCAACAATAGCTCTGGAAACCAACCCAGAGATAAACATGTTGTAGTGGTGGAAAATGTAACGGAGAAGGAGCTTGGAAGATATTGATGATTGGAGCTGCCCATCTTTATAGGGGAGGACCCCATTGGGTGGCAATTTAAAATTGAACAGTACTTCAGTGTGAATGGAGTAGCAGAGGTTGAAAAAATAGATGTTGTGGGTGTGAGCATGGCGGGAAGAGCATTGAATTGGTTCCAATGGCTAGAAATGAGATATCCAGTCCAAACATGGGAGGAGTTTAAGAAAGAGGTAATGAATAGGTTTCAGTGCCACCAAGTTGGGGATGGGTATGAGCATCTAATGAGCCTAAAGCAGGAGACGATGGTGGAGGATTTTAGAGGGAGGTTTGAATTACTCTTAACTCCCTTAGTAGATGTGCCTAAGGAAGAGCTAATGGGAGCCTTTAAGAATGGATTAATAAAAGAAGTTAAAGCTAAGGTGAGGTTATTACAACCAAAATCCCTAAAACATCTCATGGATTATGCGTATCAAGTGGAGGGATGGAACTTGGTTATACAAAAGGCCAAAGAAGAGAGGAAGTCCAGGGGGTTGAAGTCTAGTATGCTTAATTGATGGAGTGGGTATAAACCCTGCTTCTCCAAATACATTAGCGCAGGGACATTTCTAAGAGCTCAGGAGGTGGAGCATTAAGCAAGAATGCAGAGACTAAAGGGGGGGAGGACACCAAAGTGACTAGTAGTAGAGTCACTACACTCATAACAACCAAAACAAGTAGCAGTGGTAGTAGTAGCAACCGGAAAAAATTGTCTAAATCTGAAATAAATAGAAGAAGATAGTTGGGACTTTGTTTCAGGTGTGATGAAAATTTTGGCCCAAATCATAAATGCAAGAACAAACAATTTCAGCTGATAATTTTAAATGAAGAGGAAGAGGAGTCTACTTAGATGGAGGTAAGGGAGGAACAAGATGATGAAGAGACCAAGAAAGAGATGGCATTAATGAAGCTCTCTCTAACCATAGTGGTGGGACTTATAGGTTATAAAACATTGAAGTTGGTGGGAAGAGCTTTTGAGGAAGATGTTTTCATGTTGATTGATAGAGGGGCCACAGATAATTTTATTTTCGTTAAATTGATAGAAAGGGTGGGCATCCAAGTACAGGGAACTAAGAATTATTCCATTATGGTGGGAGATGGAAGGAAGCTATACATGCAAGGTGAATGTAGGGATGTTAAATTGGAATTGCAAGGGTTAACTATCATCCAAACTTTTTAAGCTTGAGCAATATGGACTTGGTGCTTGGTGTGGCTTGGTTGGAGTCACTTGGGGAATTAAGAGGGAATTGGGGGCAATCCTATATGAAAGTTAAAGTGGGAAAAGGTATGTGCCTTAAAGGAGATCCGTTCTTGACTTTATCTCAAGTCTTTCTTAAAGGCATTTTGAGGTCAATTAAAGCCAGACGAGGGATATCTGCTGGAATTTGGGGTTGTAAATTTAGAGGAAGAAATTGGATAGCAAGAGATTGAGGAAGAGCTACAGAACATCCCTAAGGAATTTCCTAAGGTGTGTGAAGCAAAGGCAACTCTACTTCTTCATAGATCATAAGACCATGCTATTGTAATTAAACCAAACAAGCAGGCCCCAAATATAATACCTTATCACTATGGTCATTTTCAAAAGACAGAAATTGAGAAGCTACTCAAAGAAATGTTGCAAGTAGGGATAATACAACCTAGTACTAGCCCTTTCTCTAGCCTAGTACTACTAGTGAAAAAGAAAGATGGGACTCGGAGGTTTTGTGTAGATTACCAAGCCTTAAATAAGATAATAGTCTCTGACAAATATTCCATCCTAGCCATAGACGAGCTACGAGATGAGTTGGGGAAAGCTACACTATTCTCTAAGCTGGATTTAAAGTCAGGATACCACTAAATAAGGATTAAGCAAGGGGATGGGCCTAGAAGAACTTTTAGAACTCATAACGGGCATTATGAATTTTTGGTGGTGCCTTTTGGGCTAACCAATGCTCCATCTACTTTCCAATCCTTGATGAATGGCATATTTAGGGAATATTTGAGGAAGTTCATCTTGATTTTTTTTGATAACATCCTCATATATATCAAGGATAAGGATTTCCATGTGAAGCACTTAAGGGTGGTGTTGTAGATATTACAATGGCACCAACTAGTCATTAACTTGAAAAAAAGTGTCTTTGGGTAGAGAAAGTTAGAATATTTGGGACACATAATTTCCAAAGAAGGGGTGCAAGCTAACCCGGCTAGGAGCTGTGGTGAAGTGGCTTGTACCCAAGAACTTTTAGGTGTTGAGAGGATTTTTTTGGACTAACAGGCTACTATAGGAAGTTTGTCAAGAATTATGGGAAAATTGTAGCCCTTCTCACTAATTTGTGGAAGAAAGATTCATTTCATTGGGGAGATGAGGCCCACAAGGCTTTTGAGGAACTCAAGATAGCCATGACTATGGTATTAGTTCTGGCCATGCCAGATTTTACTCTTCCATTTGAGACAGAAGATGATGCTTTAGGAAGAGGACTGGGTGTTGTTTTGATTCAAAGAAAGAGGGCTATTGCCTACTTCGATTAGCAATTAACAGAAGAAGGCAACAAGGCTCGATATATGAACGTGAGCTCATGGACATTGTGTTAGCAGTAAAGAAATGGTAACACTATCTATTAGGAGAACCATTTGTGATAAGGACTGACCAAAAGGCTTTGAAATTTTTGCTGGAGCAGTGGGTGATAGAACGTGAGTTTGAAATTTTTGCTGGACTAGTGGGTGATAGAACCTGACTAGCAAAAATGGGTTTCCAAATTGATGATATATAAGTTTGAAATTTACTACAAATTGGGAGCTGGCAATAGGGTGGCAAATTCTAGAAGAGATAATACCATGGAAATGATGGCCTTTTTTGTATGGTGGTATGAACGATTGGAAGGATTTGAAACAAACATGAACAAAGATGATCAGCTTAGGGGAATTAGGGAGCAAATCCTTGTAGGACTGGGAGCACCTAGTGGGTACAGCATTAGTAAAGGGTATTTGATGTATCATAATAAACTTGAGTTACCCAAAATGTCACCTAGAACATTGGAGCTGATGAAGAGTATTATGACTTACCCATGGGAAGGCATTTAGGTTATTTGCAAACTCATAAGCGCTTAGCTGAGGTAGTCTATTGGGAAGGTATGAAAAGAGACATCTAGGATTATGTGGCGACATGTGAGACTTGCCAACAGAATAAATATGAAGCCTTGAGTCCCGTGGGTTTATTACAACCCCTGCCTATTCTCCAACAGGTATGGGAAGATATAAGTATGGATTTTGTTGTGGGTCTTCTAAGGGTGAGCAGATTTGACACAGTGATGGTTGTGGTGGATAGGCTTATGAAGTATAGTCATTTTATCCCACTTTCCCATTCTTTTAGTGCCAAGAAAGTGGCTGAAATTTTCATCAAGAAGGTGGTAAAGCTCCATGGTTTTCTAAAAAACCATAGTGTTAGACAAGGATAAAATTTTCATTTGCCAATTTTGGGGAGAGATGTTTGCGTTGGCCGGTACTACTCTAAAGTACAGTTCTGGCTATCACCCTGAGATAGAGGGTAAAATGGAGGTGGTCAATAGGAGTTTGGAGACTTATTCACAGTGTTTTGCAGGAGACAAACCTAAACTTTGGCTCCAAATGCTTCCATGGGCTGAGTACTGGTTTAACACTGCATTTAATGGATCCACTAGAGTGACTTCTTTCAAAGCTTTATATGAGAGGGATCTTCTAGCATTGTTCAAATGGCAGGAGGATATATATAGAGTGGAAGAGGTAAATGAGCAGTTGAAAGAAAGGAATTTAGTCCTCACTGAGCTAAAAAATCATCTTGAGATAGCATAATTGAAAATGGAAGAACAAGCTAATAAGAAACGTACGGATGTGGAGTTTAGTGTGGGAGATATGGTCTACCTTCGTATTAAGCATTACAAGTTGAGAACTTTAGCTAAGAAGCAGAATTAGAAGCTGTCTCTCAGGTTTTATGGTCTCTATAAGGTATTGGTGAGGGTGGGAAAAGTGGCCTATAAGTTGAAACTTCTTCATACAACTTGCACACATCCAATTTTTCATGTCTCCCAATTAAAAAAATCGGTTCACCCTTCTGTATTAGTGCATCCCATTCCTTCATCACTTTCCTAGGAAATGGAATTGTAGATGTAACTGAAATTGGTATAGAAAACTAGAGTATCACCTAATGGGTAGCAACAAGTTCTCATCAAATGGGTGGGACTTCCAGACTATGACAGCACTTGGGAAGATGTGGAAGTCATCAAAGAGCAATTTCCCACTTTCCACCTTGAGGACAAGGTGAATCTTGATGAGGAGGGAAATGATGAGCCCACTACTTGTAGGGTGTATGAAAGAAGGCTCAAAGTAGCCTAGCAAAAGCAAAATAATAGATGGGGAAACGTTTATATGAGGAGGAACCGAAAATAATTAGATGGTTGAGTGAGTTGGCATCTAAGGGGGGTAAAAGGGGAATTTGTTGGTGGGTTACTAACTTTGTCTTGTTGTGGGTGTGTATTGCATGAGATTGAGCATGAAATGATATTTTGGAATAGGTGAGCTAGGCAGAGGTAGGAAGTTATTAGTATTGTTGGAGTGGACTTGACCTCTTGAAAGTTAGGGGTACTTTTCTCTTTTCTTGCATTTTCTGCTTATCATCTTGTACTCAGCCTACTCCCTACTTTGATAAGGATCCAGAGCTGAAGTTTCCATTTGATATAATAAATTGGAAGTTAAGTTCCATCACCATCTTGCAAAACTCACTAAGCTATCGATTTTTGTATTGTTAGAAAGATAAGGGATTCCTTTCTCCTTATGTAATGGATGGTCCAACAGTTGAAACTTTATATACTATTTGAGACCCGATGATCATTTAGCTAATAAATCTTCCTAAGTGACCTGACCATCCTTCTCCCCAAAGAACTTTTATTTGGTGGAGCTGAGGATTTTTCTTTTGTTTTTGTGGTTACTTAGTGTAAATAGTTATATATTATTTAGAAATCCATAATTTGAAACATCTTGGTTGAGAGTAACCTTCCTTAATTGATTGATGTTTGGTTTTCATACTCCAATTTTGGTTGTCATTTATGTGGGTTAGTTTCATTGTAGATTGGATAGTTGAATAGAAAGCAAGTGCAAGGTTATTAAAAATTATAAGTTGCCTTCCCTTTGTAATTATGCTTCTATAGTGTGTCAAATGATATGGGAATATGGGATCTTGGGATTGTTGATTTGTATTTGAATATTATTGTTTCCTTTGTCAGCTATGCTTGATGTAATGCACAATGTGGTTAATATATCTCATAATGATTATCTACAACTGGGAAAGCTTGTTCGTGTATTGATTGTGAAAAGTTTAGATGATATATGCAAAATGTGGTTTATTGTTCTTGTGATAAACTGTTGGCTAGTTGTGGAGCCTTGACTTTTTCTCAGGATTCATGGTGGGAAATGTTTTGTATTGATATTATTAATAATAAGCAAAACACCTTTACTAGAGGATGAGGTAGCAGAGGTGAATTATAGTGATGTAAAAAAGGGAAAATGAAGAAGAAGAAGAAGGGTCTTAACATTCGAGAGGCTAGTCTCTCGACAGCTTATAACAAAATTTTTCCTCTCCTTCCCTCACGCTTTGCATGCCTAAATATTCCCCTAGATGAAAATCACACACCCTCTCTCTTGCCGAGTTAGTTACTGACACTAAAATGCCTATTCTGCCCTCACTAAGCCTTCTCAGCAATTTTTTCTTCCTGCTTGATTACACGTGCAATGTTTGGCACTCATCATTACCCAAAAAAAAAAAAATTTAGGGACACCTTGTCCTCAAGGTAAAAGTTAGGGAATTGACATTGAATAAAATCATAACTCTCCCACGTACTGTCATGCTCAAGTAAGTTGGTCCATTTAACTAGGACTTCAGTCTATCCATTGATTAGTAGCTTGGATTTTAAAATAGCTTCAGGCTGAATCTGTAATTCCATGTCTTCAGTTAAAAAATTAGGGAGGTCTTGGGTGACAACCGAGGAATGAAGGGATGATTCGAAGCTAAGGGACATAAAAAACATGGTGAATGCAAGCTGTAGGTGGCAAGTCTAGCTTGTAAGCCACTTTTCCCAACTTTTGAATAATTTTGAATGGGCCATAGAAATGCGAGCCAAGTTTCTCATTAGGCTTTTTAGCAAGAGATTCGAATTTATAGGGCTGCAATTTTAGGTAAATCATGTCCCCAATGTTAAAAGTAACATCTCTTCTCCCTTTGGTGGCATGGTACATCATTTGAACCTAAGCCTTCTTCAAATTAGTCTTCAATTTTGCTAGTATCAGATTTCTTGTTCTGATTTGGTCATTGACCTCATTAACTCTAGTAAAGCCATCCTCCACCTTAAAAAGTGTGGCGAGATTGTTGTCATAAAGAGCTTTAAAAGGGGTCATACCTGAGGGCCTATTATAATTGGTGTTGAATCAATATTTAGCCTAGCTTAACCAAGTAGTCCACTACTTGGGCTTATCTCTAGTAAAACACCTTAGGTATGTTTCCAGGCCTCTATTTATGACTTCTATTTGGTGATGATACCTTGAACGATTGGCAAGAGTAGTCCTTGATTGCCTAAATAATTCTTTCTAGAAGACACTAAGAAAGACTATCCCTATCTGATACTATAGATGGGAAATCCATGCAAATAGACCACCTCCTTAATAAAAACAACAGCAACATCTGTGGCTGAAGAGGAGTGAGAGGAGGCATAAAATGGGCATACTTTGTTAACCAGTCCATGACTACCATAATAGTATCATATTTGTGAGATCTAGAAAGGCTGGTGATAAAATTCATACCTATATCTTTCCAAACATGCTAAGGAATAGGTAAAGATTGCAAAAGACTAGTTGGGCTCAAAGCTTGATATTTGTAAAGTTGGCAAACATCATATTTAGCAACATAAGCTTGCACATCTTTTCGCATCCCTTCCCAATAAAATAGGGCAGCTAACCTCTTGGATGTCCTTAAATATCCATAATATCCCCCAAGTGGTGAATCATGAAACTCCTTAAGAGAGGAATCCTAGTAGAGGATTTATGAAGTACCAAATAGCTCTTGTAGAATAAACAACCATATTTCATAGTGTAAGATAGTGGATCCCATTGTAATCTAATGTATGATGGAAGATAGTGTGGGGTCCTAGCGAATCTCATTTTCCTAGTCATCCCAATTATTTAATTGCCATAAAGAAACATTATGCAACTCAATTGTTGCTTCCCTCCTTGATAGAGCATCAGTTTTTGTGTTCTCTTTCCTAGGTTTGTATTGAACTTCAAGATGATAACTCATAATCTTGGAAACCCACCTTTGTTGGTCAGGATCAATGACTTGTTGTTCTAAGAGAAATTTGAAAGCCTTTTGATCAAAGGATGCCCTGTCAAATAATGACGCCATTTCTTAATTACAAAGACAATAGCTATTAGCTCCCTCTCATAAATCGAACACAGCTAATGTTTGAGAGATAAAGCTTGACTCTGGTAAGATATCAGTTGTCCATGCTGCATCAATACTCTTCCAACACCAAAATTAGAACCGTTAGCTTCTATTACAAAGGGTTGAGAGAAATCAGGTAGCGCTAAGACTGGGGTAGATGTCATAGCTTGTTTTAGAGTTTCGAAAGCTTCTTGGGCCCGCTCACTCCATTGAAAAGCGTCTTTCTTAAGTAGATTTGTTAAAGGGGCAATAATCCTACCATAATCCTTGACAACTTTCTATAATAGCTGGTAAGTCCCAAAAAACCCCTTAAAGCTTTCAAATCTTTAGGGGCAGGCCGTTCCACCATACTTTTAATTTTTTAGGGGTCAGCTTGCACTCTTTAAGTTGAGATGATATGTCCCAAATATTCTAGCTTCTATTGAGCAAACACACACTTTTTGGTGTTGATAATCGTCTAATTTTGCTGAAGTATTTGCAAGGCTTGTTGAAGATGTTGAAGATGAGAGCGAAAATCTCCACTATAAACTAATATATTGTCAAAAAGCACCCAAATAAATTTTCAAAGATATCCTCTAAGGATGTCATTCATTAAAAAATGGAAGGTGGAGAAGTGTTAGTTAAGATGAAGGGCATTACCATAAACTCATAATGACTTCATGGGGTCCTAAAAGCTATCATGTGTTCATCTAATTTGATGCGAATTTGATGGTACCCTGATTTGAGGCCCAGCTTGAAAAACACCTTGGCTCCCCCAAGTTCATCAAGTAATTCATCAATGGCTGGAATAGGAAACTTATCGGGTATAGTTATCATATTTAGAGCTCTATAATCCATGAAAAAATGCCAACTTCCATCTTTTTTTTTTTACCAATAGTATAGGGCTTGAATAAGGGCTACAGTTGGGTCTAATGATCCTTGACACAATCATCTTCTTAACTAGGCCTTCAATCTCAGCTTTTGGGAGTGTGGATACCTATAAGGTCTTATTTTGGTAGGTGCCTCTCCTAGCTTGAGCTCAATAGCAAGATCACTAAAGCTTTGTTTTTTTTTTTTGGGGGGGGGGGGGGTAGTCCTTTTGTTGGTTCTTGCATAGTTAGAAAATCATGTACTATACTCTGAATTTTAGGTGCCACTGCTGAAGTAGTCACTGAAGCAAGGGTCAGCTCATTGGATTCCACCAAAAAACCTTGCTTTTCCCCTTTTAATGTTTGAATCATTGATTTAATGATACTTGAGTCTTGGACAAGGATGGATTTCCATGCAAACACACCTCTTCGCCCCCATGTCAATTTTAGGAGTTGATTTTCCCCAGTCTTCACTAACTTCCCCTAACGATTCAAGCCAATCCACACGTAAAGTTATATCAGCTCCTCTTAAATCAGAAAGGTAAAATGATTGTTGGACCCTTAAATTTTGCATCTCCAATACTATATTATGACAAATACCTACACCCTCAACACGATACCCATTTCCCACCTGCACTTCAAGTGAGATAGTTCTGTCTAGGTGTAATTGTAGCTCATCAATTAGATTTGCATCAATGAAATTATGTGTAGCCCCACAATCAATTAATACCATCACTTCCTTTTGAATTTTGTCCCTTCAATTTTAGTGTTCTACTCCTAATTATTCCCACTATGGAATTCATGGATAAGGCTATCAACGTTTCCTCTAGTTAGGTCTCCTGTATTGGTTGTTACAGCCACCTTTGTCGTCTTTGAATCTTCATTGTCATCATCAATTTAGATAATATCAAAACCTGGAGCTCTTTTTTTTTAAAATCTATAATTTGGCCCAAAACTCTATCTATGTTGTACTTTGATGTAAATCATTTTTATAACTGATTCCAACCTCGAAAAAAAGAGAAATGTTGTGTTAGGCAGTTGACAGCCAATGTAAAACTTTGTTGAATTTCTATGACATGGATTATTGGTGTATTAGAGGTAATGTTAGGTTGTTTCCTGGAAGCAACGTGTTATATAGCTCAAATACAATGTCAAATGAGCAAGAACTGTAGCATCAATGCCTAAGTGTAGTGAAAAAGAAGTAAGGATTATCACATTTTCGTGAACAAATGTGGGTAAAGAAATTAGTTCTTCACGAGAGTAGGATTCATTTTAGAACTTGAAATTTAGGTACAGTTACATAAAAATCAATGGAAATAGTGGATATTATAATTAGGAGGAGAATTAATTTTATGTATAGAAGAAATCAAATAGGTAGGAGGAAAAGTAAAGGAATTAGACACATCAGGTTTTAAACTCTGGTACACCGGTAAGGATAAATCTAGAAATGAAGTAGGCATAATTGTAAATAAGCTTTGAAAAAATATTGTGGTAGATATAAAAAGCTAGGAGATAGAATCATAATGATAAAATTTGTAGTGGAAAGGGAAACTTTTAATGTTATTAGTACTTGTGTACCACAAGTAAGGTTAGAAGAATATCACAAGATAAAGTTTTAGAAGGACTTAAAAATGTTCAGTTTAGGGAATACCATTAGAAGGGATCATGTGGGGAGTGCATCTAGAGGTTACGAGGGTGTGCATGAGAGATATGATTTAGAGGAAGCAAATATAGAGGATAAAATTATTCTAGACTTTTTATTAGCGTTCAATTTTACAACAGCCAACACTTATTTTAAGAAGCGTGAAAATCATTTTATCATGTACAAAGGTGGAGGGATATGTTCTTAAATTGATTTTTTTTAATGAGGAAAGAGAATAGAACACTTTACATGGATTGCAAAATTATATCTGGAAAGAGTTTCACTACCTAACATAGAATTTTGGTTATGAATATTCGAATTAAGAGGAGAGTAAAAAACAAAAGTCATGATAGCGTGTCAAGAATTAAGTGGTGGCAATTGAAGGCAGATAAAGAAAAGAGTTTGCAGAGAAAGATTTTGGAGGAAGGATCTTGAGAAGTACAAGTGTTAACGATATATGAGACGAAATGACTAAAAAGATTGGGAAGGTAGCAAAAGAGATAGTTGGTGAATTAAGAAGTTTTGAACCTAAGGATAAGAATCTTGATAGTGGGATGTAAGCATGCAAGATAAGATTAAGATTAAGAGAGAGTATTTTAAAGTGTGATCTTTATGTAGAAGTGATGAAAATTGAAAAAAATATAAGGTAGCCAAAAAAGACACTAAGAAGGTGGTAAGCGAAACAAGATTTAGGACACTTGATGGGTTAAACCAATCCTTACGTTCAAAGATGGATAAAGAAGTATTTATAAATTAGTTAAAGGTAAAGAAAGACGGGGCGTGGATTAAGTGAAATGCATTAAGGATGAAGAAAGTAAAGTCTTTGTCACGAAACAAAATATTAAGGAAAGGTGGAAAAGTTATTTTTATAAACTATTTAATGAAGGACGTGATTTTATTGCACTTAGATATGCTAGATAGTAAAGAAGAAGATTAAAATTATATTTTTTACCATAGCATTTGAGAATCAAAGATAAAAGAAGCATTAAAGCGGATGGAGAATGATAGAGCAATTGGACTGAATAATATACTTATTGAGGTATGAAGAGGTTTAGGAATGAAAGACATAAGTTGGATTATAAAATTATTTAATAAGATTATGAAGTTTAAGAGAATACTGAATGAGTAGAGGAAAAATATTTTAATCCTTATTTATAAGAACAAAGGGAATATATAAAACTCAGTAAATTACAAGGCAATTAAACTTATGAGCCATACTATGAAGTTATGGGAGAGGGTAATTGAGCGAAGATTAAGGCAAGAGGCTCAAGTCACAAATAATCAATTTAGTTTTGTGCCAGGAAGGTCGACCATGGAAGCGATATAGTTACCATGAATATTGATGTAGAGATATCAAAAGAATAAAAAAAACTTACACATGGTATTCATTGATTTGGAGAAGGCATAAAATGGAGTGCCAAGAGAGGTTTTATAGAAGGTTTTTAAGAAAAAAGAAGTTTGTATTATTTATATTCAAACAATTCAGGATATATATGATGAGTTATAACTAATGTAAGGGCAAAAGATGGGCAAACCATTAGTTTGTATTAGAAGTCAACTTTGAGCTGTTATCTTTTTACTTTAGTCTAAGATGTGCTCACTGAACATATTCAAGAGTCGGTGCTAGAATACATGTTTTTTGTTGATAATATAGTTCTAGTTGGAAAATCGAGAGAATAAATGAATAAGAAGTTAGAGATGTAGAGACTAGTTTTAAAAACACATGGATTCCATTTAAGTAGAAGTAAAATGAAGTATATGGAATGTAAGTTTAATAAGAGATGCATTGATTTTAGTATAGAAATGAAAATTGAAAAAATACTATACCACAAGTTATACAGTTTGAGTATCTTGGATCTATTATACAATATTATGAGGAAATGGAAAAAGATGTAAAACATAAGATTCAAATTGAGTGGATGAATGGAGGAGTGTTCCTAGTGTTATTTGTGATATAAGAGTACTATTTAAGTTTAAGGATAAATTATACCGTACAGTTATAAGACTTACAATGTTGTATGAGATTGAATGTTAGATAATAAAAAGCCAACAAGAGAATAACCTCAATGTTGCAGAGATGAGAATGTTGTGTTGGATGAGTAGAAACATCAAATAAAATAAAATTAAAAATGAATGCGTTATAGAGAAATCGAAAGTCGCATCTATTGTGGAAAAGATTGTAGAATTACGCCTTAGATGATTTGGGCATGTGTGGAGAAGATCTATAAATGCTTCAATAAGGAGAATAGATTAGATGGATAGTAATCCGATAGTCAAAGGTAAAGAGAGAGTAAGAAAAATAATAAGAGAAATCATTAAAAAATATTTAGACTTAAATAATTTGTTTAAAAATGTTATTTACGATAAGACTTTATAACATTGAATGATCTATGTAGTCGACCCCACTTAGTGTGAAAAGACTTTTCTTTTTGTTATGATTTGACCCACATTTTTCACCACATTTAAAGCATAATCCAAGCTCCCATTTTTTTGCTATCCATGCATTAGTCATCCTTCTACTACTACTCGATGAAGCATAAGTCACTAGTATGCTAGTATATTTTGAATCTTGGTCCCCTTTTCCATCTGAGCTCTTGTTGGAACTAATAGTAGCTGTGCTCTTCACAGGTTTTGAAAAGTTAAGTGACTTGGTGGCACTAGTTTTTTATCCTGCCCATGACCCAGTGGAATAGGTTTGGGCTGCCTTATTCCACATAGATTTCTTAGTTCTTTCCAAAATCACATTTCTATCTTCAATCCTCTGAGTTGTATCCATTAGCTCTTGTAAGGAGTGGATTTTGAGCATTTGAATTCAGCTTTGATCTCATCTTTCAATCCATTCTTAAATGTGCCAATTAACACATAATTTGCCACTTCCTTTTAACATTGTAGTGAGGAGCCCAAAATGTTCCCTGTATTCTGTCATTGTGCTCTCCAGTCTCTGGGACATCATCATTTCATAAGTGTCTCCACACGGTGAGTTATGGAATCATAGGATGAGGTCCCTTTTAAGCTCAGTCCACAATTTCATTGGACATCTTGCCTCTTTCCATTGAAACCAATTTAAAGCACACCTTTCCAAACCTACTGCTATTACATCTAACTTCTCCTCCTTAGCTATTCTATTCACATGAGAGTAACACTCAACTTTGAAGACCTAACCCATCGGTTCCTCTCTAACAAATAGCAGTAGCTCTAGACATCAGAATCCGGGTACTTCTCGTTCAACTTCACTGCTTTCTCCCACTTCTTCCATCGACTTCATTTTCTCATTCATCTTTCATCTGTTTCTAACCTCATTCAACACTTTGACTACCAGATCTGTTAACGTGGCAACCTCCCATTCCACTTTCGACACAATCTGTTCTACTCCCCTCATATGCTTCTCCATAGTTTCAATTCTCCCATCCATCCTAGTGTTTACTGTTCCCAAGAATTGATGGCTCTGATACCATAATTGGTGGGAAACGTTCTGTATTGATATTATTGTTAATAATAAGCAAAACACCTCTACCAGAGTATCTGGTAGCAGATGTGAATTTAAGTGATGCAAGAAAGGAAAAATGAAGAAAAAGAAGGGTCTAGCATTCAAGAGGCTAGTCTCTCCACAGCATATTACAAAATTTCTCCTCTCCTTCCCTCATGCTCCCTGTGTCCAAATATTCCCCTAACCGAAAATCACACACACTCTCCTGCCAAGAGGCTAGTCTCTCCACATATTACTGACACTAGAATGCCTATTCTGCCCTCACTAAACCATCTCAGCATTTTTTTCTTCCTCCTTAAAAACACGTGCAACGCCTGGCTCTCATCAATTCACCATTTGGAATCTGATGAAACTTTTAAACTCAGATGTTATTTATATATATTAGCCACAGCTTCCTCTCCAATAGCGAAGGAGAAAGGAAGGAGTAATTGAGTAATTACAGAGTAGATAGTAGAATAAGAAAGGAAGAAGAATACCCAAAAGGACTCTCGGCTTTCGAGAGTCCTGGTTCTCTCCAAATCTGTCAAAATTTCCTTTTACTTGCTATGCTCACACCACCCCCATAAGACTCTCACACAGCTCAGCTTCTCTCTCTCCTCACTCAACACACTTCATGAAACATGTGAAAGGGTTAGTTACTCTCAGGTATCTCCTCTTCTGCCTCTCCTTCTGCCATCTAAACCTCAGTATCTCTCTGGGCCATATTCTCTCTTTTTCTTACATAAACATTACCACTCTTAGTATCTCTCTGGCCTGGTTGCCGCTTTTTACAATGGTCCATCAGAATCATACACCAAGAATGCTGTAGGATTATCCTAAAGCTTTAGCTGGTCATCTTAAATTGCAAGATGTTCAGAATGGCCAACTTTCCCTGTGAGGAAGTTATTTAAAATGTCACTTGGACTTCTGTTATTAGAGTTTATGTTAAAAAAGACTGCATTACTTTCCTAACTGCATCATGTATCACAGCTGTACTTCATTCACTATAAATGACTGCATATCTTCTTGTTTGGGTAATTAATGTAGCATCTGCCCACTTTCTTTCCAAGTTTTAGATGAATATGTTTTTTGTACATGCAGTTTCTTCAACGAGTTTTTAGCATTGACACTGTGGTGAAACCTCTTCCTCCTGCCATGGCATACAATGTTTCTCGCAACTTGAACTTCTTAACACGCATTTTCACACAATTCTTTGGTAAGTTGGATTCCTTTCACCTTGTACCAGAGCAGAGCAGATAAGTAGTGAATGGTATATATAGTTGAGTAACTCTACGGAAAGCTCGACCTCTCAAAAGGATTAGATTTTCACAATTAGATGTATCTTGAGATTTTTGAACTGTAAATTTAAAATTTGACCGGGAATTTTTGGATGTATTCTATGACAAGTTTAATCCCTTGAGATATAGATCTCTCCATTGAATTAACCCTATAGAGTCGCTGTCCTTGTTTTATATTTGGGGAATCCAGTTTGCCATTTCTGTTTAAAGCAAACATAAATATGGCCCAAATTTATCTCCTATGTAGGAAGCTCCTTTTTGTCCCCCCCTATTATCAGTCTACTGTGATACTTATTGCCTCTCAAGATATTTTGCATTGGGAGATGAACTTGAGTTGTGTTTTTCAGTGCTACCAAATTTCTGTTATATATACATAGCAGTCTCAGCTTTTTTTTTTAAAATATACATTTATATATCTTCAAATCTAGCACTGCTTTTAGATATCATATCAGGATATCTGAACACAATAATGTGCATGCTAGTCAATTTCATTGAACTTTAAAGCTGCAGTTGTTGCCCTGTATAGTTAATATGGTTTGTGTCGTTTGCTATGCTGCAGATCCTGAAGGTATTGCAAATGCCCAGAAATCCCTTGGCATAGGACAGGAAGAGAAAGTCCGCCGTGTTCGTTAAATAGCAGGGAATTGGGGAAGATTAAAAGGGAAAGGGAAAGATAAAAAGAACTCAGTAGTGGCAATGGATTCTGCATTAGCGACTTATTTTCGCCTATTTTTGACTTTCTGAACAGTTATAATTAGTATTGTTTCTATGAAAATTAGCCAATGTAATATTACTAATTGAGTGGCAGTGACATAGTCAGGAAAAATTATTGCTCAGACCGTAATGCTTCCAACCCTTGTGCTCTTAAAGCATTGTTTTTAGGACCGCGTACAAATTACCGGTAATCGGGGTTCTGCTGTTCCTTGACTTCTTTCATGGCTGTTGGAATATTTTAATGAAGTTAGACACAATTTAAAATGATGATGGGAGTTAATACCATGAATTATGGAGTGGGGAGAATTTGTAGGGGTTATCAAGTCCACTTTGATTACTACTTTCTCTTATCATGAAATGACCTTTTGTTTTTTCGGCCGATTCTCACAAGAAATGACTTGAATAGACAAGAAATAAGTAAAATTGTCAAAGTTGATTAATAGTATTGAGATTTGAGATTGTTAAGAGTTTCTTCAGCGTTTTCCGGTTGATTTTGCATTGATGAGTTACCTTTAACTTTACAGCACCATTATGTCTAAGATTTTTTCTTTTTATTGTTTGATCAATACATCCTTGAATTTAGAACGTTGGGAATTTGTGTGTTGTCCAACTTAATCTGACAAAAAGCCTGAAACCCAAGAAATATGGATATCGACACGAGATGCAACATTACACGTTGACATGGCAAAATCTAAAATATCTAAATATATTTTAAAATATCATATTATATCTAATACGAGTGATTAAACATATATCAAACATCAACACTACTAATTTTTTGGAGTTTTCGTGCTTAAAGTTTATCAAAAGATGAACCTAGTTGCCATCGCAAAGTTGCCCATCTACTAACCTTCATTCAGGAGGCACCTTTAGAGGGTGCTAATTCACTGGCACTTAGCACGCTGCTTAATGGTTGGCGTGTAATCCTCTATAGTCCCTGCTACTTGAGATGGATTTTAACAATTTTGTGTCAACTCCCTAAAATATTTGTGAATATTTACTGCTTCGATTATTAGCAGAATTGAAGTTATGATAACTATGGAAAAAATATTATCAATATGAAGAATGGGATTATTACTTATCTAGAAATTCAAGTTATATGAACAACCACAACAACCATAAAGATGTAAAGGGAAATATTAATGTTCTTGCAATCATGATTTGACTTCTTATTATTCGAATATAAACTACATCAATAACAATGAACAACAATTAGGAAAAAAAAAAGATAGGCTCTGCTTTATTTCGTTGAAAAATTTTTTTCACAATTTTTTTACTATTATTGTTATCAAAAAAAATATTTTAAAGAAATTTTTTCTACTAATCTAAATTTTGTAAAGAAAAGTTTTCTTAAAATGCTTTAAAAAATTATTTCCACTTTTCCTTCAATTCATTACCATAAGCTCACTATTGCCGGTATCACTTATTATGAGAAAATATTCAAAAAGAATTTTGTGAACTACTTCAATGTTTGAAGAAAGTCATTGAAAATGCTATTCATGTTGAAAAAATTGATTATTTAACATTCATATGTAACCAATTGACAACATAGACCCAATCACATACAAACTCAATTGCAGTATTCACAAGATATTAAAGCTAACATTATTACCTAACAACTTCTAATTGGACACCATTACATAGTACCAATTAATTTGTAATATTTGACTTTTAAACTGAATTAGAATCAGTATGATAATGAAAGAGGATCATAAAGTAAAATGAATTAAGAACAATTAAGGGTAGAATATTTATTAGGACATCAAGAAATGGGATTATAAAATTACTAACAAAGCAAAAACGGAGTCAAAGTGGCTAAATGGAGTAAAATGATATATCAGTGGCAAGATCATAATTTTAAGCAAAATTCTAGAAACTCAAGGAAAAGAGTTTTAAATTCTAAAATTAAACTCACTAGGGTCTTCAAAGATTCTGAAAATCATAAGTACTGTTAGAATGGTTAAATCCCTAAGGGTGTACTAGAGAGCCCAAATTGCAAAATAAATATTTTTAATATACTAGAGAGCCTAAATTTTATTATGGAAAAGACAGTTTTAAAAAAGGATGCAAAATGAGTTCAAATAGAAGGGTTAAAATACAAAGACGTAAATGAAATTTTAAAATTATCCCATCTCCTTCTATATGAGGTCATGCTAGCCATGCCCCCTCCTTAGAACCAACATAAACACTTCTAAATCAGTCATGAAAGGCATGAGAAGGAGGAGAAAAAAGAAGGGAAAGAGGAGCCAAATAGGTAAGGAAATGTGCCTAATTTTATGTTATGTTGGTTAGGAAGCTTCTCCTTTTTAAGCTCTTTCTAATGGTGGTTTTAGTTTTCTGAAAGGAAGACTTTGGTGGCTTGAGCAAGAAAGGGAATTTGGAACAACTAATTGCAGCATAAGAGTCTCTAGTCAACAAGCTTTCAATTAGGGTATGACATAAGCTAAGATTTTGTTATTTCTTGAAGCATACTTTCCTTCCTCAATTCAACTAGAGAGAGGAATAGATGAGAGAGTCTTTATTTGATGGAAAACTTGATAGAAACAAGGGTTTAGAAGGGAGGAGAGTAAGATTATGTTAAAAAAAGGCTATAGGAATAGAGATTAAATTAGGACACCTAGGGTTTGAATTGCACCATGGAAGATATATAACCCTAAAAAGTTGTCTTGAGTTATCTAAGACCAAGCTTGAACTAGAAAAGAATCAAAGATACTCCATATTTACCAAATTCTCCATGAAAATGGCAAAACTTCTAAGTATGGTGTGTCTATGCATAGTCTTGATCGAGGGGACAAAGAAGTAGGTAGGGAGTATTTTTATGAATTCTAAAGTTCTAAGAGATCTAGATGTAAGTAATGAATACTAATGGAACCATTGGAATGAATTTAGGAGCCCTATTTTGAAAGGTGAAAATTTAGGGTTCAAAAGAGGCTAAAGAAGCAAGTTTTTGGCTTGTTTAAATTTGCATATGATAGCTTTAATGAGTTCTATTAGAGTCATATGACTCATATCAAGTGAGATTTCGAAGCTTAGAAAGTAAATTATGGAACTTGCTACTTAAGGAACCCAAAATTCTTCGAAGTTGCATTTCAAGTTCTAATAAACCTATGCAATAATAGTATAAGTTAGAATGGGTCTTGATAAGTTACTTTGCCTTGTAAATTGATATATGTAGGCTAAGTTAGTTCAAGTCCATTAACTTGTGGGTATCAAGCTGAGAAAGACCAAGGAAAAGAGAAGAGTCAGGTGGGTTAGTGGTAACTTAAAGCTCCTAGCTTCATAAGGTAGCTATCTTTTCTTGTCTTACATGCTTTTGAATGTATGTATGAGTTGAGATGCTTGCATGTTTGGCGTTTGATGATTTTATAAGTTATGCTTTGAAATGGCTTTTATCATGAGTTTTATGCATGTATGATGCTATATTTGGCTCCTAGCTTTCTATGGTAGAGAATTGAGTGCAGTAGCTTTTCCTTAACCCAAAGTTGAGTTTAGTTGAACCTAACTAGTGTGCTTTGATGCCATGGCTAGATGAGAATTGAAGTTTCATGCTAGATTTTATGTTTTAGCTATGTAATGCATATGACCTACATGCTTGCTTTTTCCAATTTGCATTCTTTGTTTACATTGATGTGGAATGAGATTTGCTATTGAGATTCTCCTAAGAATCTCACCTTATTCATCTTCCACTATCCATGATAGGTATTCCAAGTAAAGACAAGGAACTTGAAAAGAATTAGAGTTTTAGGAAGGATGTAATAGAAGTCTTTGATGTAACTATGTATTTGGTATATGTATGAGACAAATTAATAATGACCCATCATGTATATGATGATTGTAACGTTTGATTTTTCGTAAAATACCGAAATGAGTCAGTTTTCAAAGCAAGTCCCTTGAGATGAGTGATTCAAAGCCAAATAAAATTTGGATAAAATTTTAAATAATAGAAGATGAGGATTTGAGCCTTGAGTTGCCCAGAAATGGGGGTCGGCGTGATTCAAAAAAATTGTCAAAATGCCAGTGACATTTTTGTAAATAAGTGTAATTTTGGAAAAGCACATAGGAGGGCTTTTTAAATAGAAATTTTGAGTTGCCTAGGGTTCTTAGAGGTCCCAAAAATCATAGGAAGCCTCGGGACCGGTAAAGCTCCTTCGGTGTACTCTTTTTGACATCGGTTGACCTGAACCTTAACTAACTCGTTCGGAAAAGTTTTAGCTTCGATTTGAGTGATTTCAAAAGCATTTTATGAAATTAGGAACCTATTTGTTATGATGGAAAAGACAGTTCTAAAAAAGGAGCTAAAACGAAGGAGAAATGAAAATGCAAAGTACGAAGGGCAAAATTAGAAATTTGAAAAAGTCACTTTTCCCTCCTTTCCTCTATGTAGCGCCCCACTTTCTTCCCCATTTAGAATCAGAAAATTTTGATAATTTCAGAAGGGAGAGCAAGGGTTTTGGGCGCACCAAGAGAGGAGGAGAAGAAGAAAAAAATTCCAAGCTAAAGGTATGGAAAATTGGTTGTTTTCATGCTTTCTCTCCACCAACCTCTTCTCCTCCATGATTTTTCTGAAGTTTTGAGGGCTGTTTTGAAGGGAAAACAGAGGGAAAATTTCAAAATTCAAATAAGGAGGCCAAGGAAAGCAAGAACAAGCAAGGAAATTCAAGGAAAATAAGGTATTTTGTAACTCTTCCACTTGGTCTTCTTCCTCCCTTCCTTTGAGCATTTTGACCTAGACATAGACAGCCCCAAGGAGTTAGATTTTCAACTAAACCAAGGATGATTCTTAGGTATTTGATGGAGGAGAATAAGAATATGCAATGGAAACCAAGAAATAGGCATTAGAAATCAAGATGCAAAACCTAGGGTTTTAAGTGCACATTCCAATTTTTGAATTTGTATGATGCTTCCTAGGTCTAAGTAAGAGTGTAAATGAGTTCTTGAGACACCTTAGATGCTCCCCACAAGCTTCCTCCTTCAAGGAAGCAAAGAAATTCCCATAGAGGCCAAAGGATGCCATAGTCTCAGCCTAGGCTAGGTTATGTAGGTGGAGAGATTTTTAAATTTTTCCAAGGCCATTCTTGAGTCATATTTGATGAATAAAGATGAAGGGAGGCCTTGGAAAAAATTTAGAACTCATAGAAATTGATTTGGTGCCTTAGGTTCCATAATGTGACCTAAAGAAGCAACATGATGCTAGCCTTTGGTTTTAATGGTTTGATGACTCCAAGAGGCTTAAAAGGAGTCAAGAATCATATTTGAAAAGAAAGAATGAGGCCTAGAAGTCATTTGATGGGTGTTGCTTCATTAGGTGTGATTATGGACCATAATGGAACCTATAGAGCAATCTAGTATTTTATCAAGTGATGTAGCTTTATAATATGTTTCATGGACCTAATTGGCTCCTATGAATTGTATCTAGGCCAAGAGAAACTATCTCCACCAAATTGTGGGTGTGTGGCCGAAAGAGGATGCTTGAAAGCTAAGGAAAAAGTGTGTGAAATTGTGCAATGTAGCTCTCTCCACCTTCTCTCATGCATGGATATGTATTTAGCTTGTTTTAGAATATGTGTATGTGTATTTTCAAGCTAAGAAAAGTATGCTAGCATGCCTTTATATTCCATGATCCTTGATGCCATGTTATGTTTTAAATGAATCTATGATATTTGTATAAGTTTGCTTGAGTGAGGAGAGGCCAAGAACTCTTCCCTTTGGTGAGGATGAGCCAAGAACCCTTGAGCTTGGTTGAGACATAGCAAAGAGTCTCCCAAAAGCAAAGTGGGCTCCCAAGAGTATGGTTGAGTCCAAAGCTCTTAAAGAATGGGTGAAGTAAGTCCAAAATCCATGAGGAGAAGTGTGAGGCCAATCCAAACACTTGGGGAACTCTTGAATGTCTTGTATGATTGATTCACATGCCAAGGTTGCTTTGAAAATGTCCATGACTTCCATTTTTCTATACATGCATTTGAAAAGCTTACTTTGTACATATTATGTGTGATTGAATGGGACATGAGCTATTGGGATTCTTTGAATCTCATCCCCTCCTCTCCAATGATCTAACATGCTAGGTGGACCAAGCAATTATGGTGAAGGGAGCCAACAATGATGAGGAAAAGAGATTAACAACCTTGTGTCTTGTTTTATTGATTTTGGAACCATAATGATGGTTCATCATGTATATGAGGTTGTATATGTACTATGAATGTTGAGACATGTGTAAATACACTATTATATGATTATAATATATGACCACTAGCCCATGTTTTGAGTATGTAAGGTTATAGAATGAGAATTTAAAGTTTGATAAATATGTGTATAAGTGAGGGTTGAATAGCCAAAATGAGATGCATGAGATTTGGGACCATTTGGGTAGCTCACATAAGTCTTAAATATGCTTTTATACTTACCCAAAAGGTGCCAACACCAAGGAAGGACTATTTGGCAAGTTTGGTACCTCATATGGAGCTAAATTTGACCATTATAGAACCCTATATCACTTTTTGTCCAAATGAGTTAGTCTTGGGCTGAAATTTGACATGAAATTAGGTATCAGTAAGAGATTTCTGGGAAGCTAAAGATCATAATTTTTGGAGATCTACAGAATATTTGATGATTTTTTGAAATTGGCAAATTTTAGGGATTTGGTCTGTTGTACTATTCAATTGGTCTGAAATTGTTTTCTGTCATTTGAGATTCAAATGATGTCCAATTGTTATGAAATTTTATACAAAGAAACTAGGCAATCACAGTGACTTGTGTCAATTAGAAGCATCTCATTTGGAGGTCTAGAGAGGAAGATATGAGTTTTTGAATTTTCTGTCCAGTATCAGTAGCCTTGCCTAACCAGAAGTACTATTCCATCGAATTCTAAGATCTAGGCTTGATGAACTGATCTAAAGATATTTTTTCTCTCTAGTTGACATCTATAGATTTCCATATTGGTATCATTTTCATGGATTGGATTTTTTTGGAATTAGTTGGACATTTTTGAATTTCATATCAGTAAACTATGACAGCATCAGGACCCAGTCCGACCTCTGGACCATTTCCCATGTCAAACGCTTTGTGTGTGGGATTTTATGACTTGTAAATATTTTTTTCATGAAGTAGACATTTCAAGCTTTCTAGAATGAGAAAGATTGAAAGTTTTTAATTTTTCTAGATTTAATTATGATTTTCCAAAGTTTGCTCAGAAAGGAGGCCAATTCTGGCTGAGAATGAAACTTCATTTTCCACCTCCCAATTCGGTTTCCATGAGTTGTAGGCAAATTTTTATGATACAAATGAGTTGTAATAATGCAATTAAATATGAGAAGGCATAGTATGAGCTCACACAATCCACGTGATGTAACACCCCAAAATTAATTAAGGTGTTAATAATGTGTTTGGACTAATTGAAGAATAATTGGGTAAGCAATATGAACGAGAATTTATAGAGAGATAATATAGGTTCAAGATTTCATTTGGGATAAAGCTTAATTTGGGCCCAAGATCAATTTAAATAAGCCATGGGTAAGGATTTATGGAGGCCCAATGATTTTAAGTGCAAGCCCAACTCCTTATCATGAGATTTGGGCCAAGAGAGATCACCTAGTAATAGCCCAATTTGATTTAGTGGAATGGAGGCCCAAGACCCAATTTACATGAGCCCTTATAGATAGCCCAATACACATTATGCAGACCCAAGTAAGATTGACTCTTGGAACTTGGCCTAACCCATCATATTTCTGCAGCCCAACTTATAAAATAAGGCCCAACAAGTATACAAAATCTGAACCCACAAAGAATTGGGCCATTGGGTCAGCACATCCCACTTCTAGCTTTAAATTTTCTGCAGCCCACTTGAAATAATGAGCCCAATTGGACCTTGGGCTGATGGGTCAACCCACAACCCACTTGAGACCCAACACAAACACAACTAAACCCTAACTCTTTAGCCTCCCCTTCATTTGCTGAAACTTAAGAGAGGAAATTCGGAGGTTCAAGGGAGGCTAGGGTTCTACCAACATGGAGGCTCCATTTTTGACTCTTAGAGGATGATTTAGCCAAGGTGAGTTATATATAACTTGACCCTCTCATCCTCCTCTTCATTTTGGTCTGATTAATTTCTGGGTTTGAGTATTTTCATCTCCTTCCCAAACTTGAAATTTGGTATTGGGTGATTCCTTGCAAGATTTTCGGACTTGGAGGTTAGAGGGAGGATTAGGTAAGCTTTTCCCTTCCATTTTGTGTATCACATTGCTGGAAAATGCTCCTAAGGATGTATTATCATAATGGGTTCTGTTATTGTGTGAAATTACAAGGAGATAATGGTGGAAAACCCAATTTTCTGGGCTTGATGATTAAAATGCGAATTTTGGTGAGCCCATGGTGGATTTTCAGAGGTGAGGCTATGGCTGTTGTTAAGTGAGTATATCCTTCCTATTTTGATGCATTTTCTGTTAGTTTGAGACCACTATAGTTGACCTATGATATGGGCTTTAGTTTCATGTGAAATTACCCAGAAATTGGAATGAACTATGGCAATTTTTGGTGTGGGAAAGTTGGAATTCAAAATTAAATTTCTTGGTAATTAGGTGAGTAACCTCTAGTCTATCATTAGTAGTTCAACTCTTTGGATATTTGATTGTGATTAGAAATGATGATAATTATGCTTGTTATAGGCTTGGTGTGCATATAGATTTTTATGGTAGCTAGGGGAAGAGTAATTGGCTTCATTGAGGTAACTGGGGTTATTCTTCACTTCCATGTATATGTTCATCTTGATCTGATATTGTTTGCAAATATATGGTTTTGAAATGCTAAATGATTGGTTGACTACTTGAATTGTTATTGTGATTAGACCTTGTGAGTTCATGGTGGAGCTGTGGTGCGACTGCCACCCGTGCATGTGCTTTGATCGGGCACTGGGTTGTGGTTAGACCCTAGATGTACTGAGCCCTGGTTGTGCTCATTATGGAGTAGGTGCCGTGGACGGACCTCTCCCGATGTTATTGGCCATTAACATGTTGTGTATGACTGCTGGTATGGGACAGTAGTTCTTTGTAGTCAACTAGTTCATTTACAAATTGAATCGATGATTCTGGTATTGATGACATGAAATTGCATTGGATTGATTAACTTATACATATATATATGGAATCTTCCCTTTTGTTACTGAGATTATATATCTCACCCCGTTGTGGGCTAACATTTTCAGGGACCGGACCTCTTAGTGGCAAGAAGAAAATTAATGGGAGTTGCTAAATGGTTTGGTAGCACATCGGTTTAGGAGCTTTGATAAAATGTATTGTAACTAAATTGCTAGTTTTGTATCATTGCTGCATTGTATCATGAGTTGCCAAGCATAGGGATTGTATATGTAAATTGAGTATCATGGAATTGAACATTTTGATTATAATTGGCTAATAATGGATAAGTGATTTGAATTTTATATGAACATTAAGCATTGACCCCATACACCGTGCGACCGGAATACATTTGCTGTCATTAAATTATGGTTTTGTTGATGTGTGGTAGCTTGGTAAGTAGGAAATAATACTTAAAATCTTGAGATGGATAAGGGTAGATTAACTAGGTAAATCAAGTAGATAAATACCATTAGAGGTTCACAAATGGAGGGGGAGTGGTCCTAGAGTGTCCCTAAGATGAGAATTGGAGTGTAGGGGTCGAAATTTAGGTAATGTAGTCACAGGAGGGCGTCTCGCCGCGGCCAAATGAGAGACAGAGCCAAATGGCGCCGTGGCCTGATAAATCGCGCTGCGGCGCAAAGTGGGAAAAATTGCCTAAAAGCTAACAGAATGAAAACACACCGAGGCACAAAAATATTGCGCCGAGGCGGAGCTGACAGAATGGAAACCCGCCGAGGCGAAAATATATTGCGCCGAGGCGAGAATCGTAGGGTTGAGAAAAGTAGTTCCAAGAGGCATTTCCGCCGCGGCGCAAGTCCCTAAACTCCTACTTTGAGCCTAGAAACCTTAATTTCTTCAATGGTAATGGTAAGAAATGATATAGGAACACTTGTGGGAGGTTATTGGGTATTAAAACCGATAGACGGTTGAATCATCAACCCCTTATGGTAGTAGGATTCCTTTTAAGCAAATCTTGTTTTGTTATGGTGGTATGGTGATGACCCTAACATCAAAGTTCAAATTTTTCTGTATTTTCACAATGTGATAAATTGTAACCACTCAAACCTTGATAATTAATTATTAATCGTATACTTAACCATATTTACAATGATGAGAAGGAAGGGTCGTCACACGTGACACTGAAATGAATTTTTAGATACAACGCAACGCAAAAATATTCATTATTTTCCCTTGCTTTTCTATGAGAAACCTACATCCTCCATGATATTAAGTCATTGAAAGGCATGGGATGAGCTAGAATTTATGATGTTACAATGATGACATGTAATGATGACCCTTGCACAAGCTTGAGGACATATATATATATATATATGTCATTTTGATGCAAAAGTTTGAATTTAGAATATGATTTGCTATATGAATGGTATGTGGTTCCATGTGGCTAGTTACAAGTGAGATGGTGAATTTTTTAGGCTACTCATATTTCATGGAATGGTTTCTGTAGAAATGAAGTATGAATCGATTAAACTTTGCTCAAGGGAAGAGATTATATATTAGGACCCAAATGGACCACTTTAAAACCAAAATTTGATTCAAATGAGCTATAAATTGCATCTTTACCCTTGATAGCCCAAATAATCTATTTTGGGGCTGAAATTTGGTGGACACTTAGAGGATTTATGGAGATTTCTAACAAGCTAAAGATGATATATTTTTTTAGCTCTATAAAATATTTGAGAAATTTTTGAATCTAGTCAAAAGTTGTGGAATTTTGTAATCATTGTCCATTCTACATGGCCTTGGTTTCTATGTCCTTTTAAGGGCCAAATGGAATCATTTTCACTTGAAATTTTTGCATCATAAAGTTCTTATTATAAAATTTTCATAGACATCTAATTTGCATAAATCAGAGTTATGTAAGCAAAGTTATGAATTTTTGAAATTTGGCCCATATTATATAAGTGGTGGCCAAAATTGGTTATATAGATTGTAACAACCATAACTCCTAATTATAATGATTAAACTTAATTGCATGGTTAATGATTATAATGAAGATCTTTAGCACAAATAGCCATTTAGGAAATTATTGTGGAAATTTGAACTTTATTATTCTTAAGGATCATTATTTTATAAGCGAAGCAATTTAAGCCTATAAGAAATTTAAGTCATCAGTTATATCCTTCATATCATGTTACCACTGGCTCTACATTTGCAAAACCTTTTTATAATTGTTCCTTAAGTCATCACTTACCATTAACCTCATAAAAACTAAGTTCTAGAGGTCAGAAATAGGAGTTTAATGTTTTAGGCCTTGACTTGGATATTCCTGTCATGGCTAAGTTGGCTACTAGAACCTAAAAACTAAGTTTCTGGACTTGCATCGCGACTTGGTACACCCGCGCCATAACTTGAGTAGATACTGGAGCCTAAAAAGCCAAAATATATGATTTGCGCCACAACTCAAGCCTTCTGCGTGTCGGCGAGATGACTCTTTGGACCCTACTGTTCAAAATTTCCTGATCCCGTTGCGACTTGAACCTTTACGCTATGGTAAGGTTCCTCTTTGGAACTCCCTAGTCAAAATCTCTTGTGTCTCACCATAGCAAGAGAGCTTCTTGGAACTCTTCGTGGCCTTTCAATCGATGGCTGTGGCGAGACTGCTTTCAGGTTCCCTTGGGACCCACAATTTTTGTGTTGCTTTATGGCTTAGCCCCTTACGCCGTAGCGTTTCTCGCCTTTAGATGATTCTTGGCTGTGACTTAAGTAGTTTTAGCCATGACTCTATCCCCCTCTAATCATATTTCTTTGCTTTCTCACTTCTTAACCATATTCCACTAACTCTAGGTGAGTTTTAGGGCCTCCCTAACTAACATTCATGATTTTCTAGACCTCTTATCTCCCCAAATGCCTTGATTAATACTCCACATTGTTCATAAGCTTAAGGGGAATTCATAATAATTGAGTATTATCATATGTATCAGGACATGAACATGTTAAGACAACAATTAGTAGCCAAGGCCACTGACATGATCAAATCTCAAGTGATTAAGTGATAATCTACATTAGCAATAATCCATATCAGATTTTAATTAAATTTATACATCAAATCTTAACTACTACAAGATTTTCTCTTCTCTTAGTTACATCATTGATTACAAGACATCAAAATACATGCACTTGGCAATATGAGTGCATGATGATGCTACACAAAATAAGTCACAAAAACAACATCTACTTTAAGTCAAAATAACTCAAGCATAGAAGTTTCCACACATGGCCTCAGATTAAGGGTGCTCTTCTACTTGTTTCCTCTTTCCCTTACTTAAGGAACTTTCACTTGAAATTTGTTAGGCCATATAACGAGGTGAGATATAAATCTTAATAACTAAGGGATAATTCCAAACATATATACAATTCAATCAGCATAAGTGTAATTATTCAAATGAACTAGTTGAGCTACCAGTGATTACTATACCATACTAGTAATTACACACATCATGTTAAAAGCCAATAATACAGGGAAAGGCCCATCCACGACACCAACCCCTTATTAAGTACAACCTGGGCTCAATGTATTCATGAGTTTGATCACAACCTAGTACCCGATTGAAGTATGATACACAAGTGGCAGCCGCACCATAACTTCACCATGGACTCACACATAGTCCAAACATAACAATCGAGTAGCCAACCAATTATTTAACACTTCAAAATCATAAATTATGCAATAATTATCAGATTAACAAAGCACATATGCAAGGAATTAAATTAAGGGAGAAATAAAATAAAGGACCCAAAGATGAAAAAAATTATTCTTAAGGACCTGTTACCACTTGTTTTAGGATGATTACCATTGAGTTTAGCAGCAAATCGTTGAACCTAATGGTAAAGGTCCTTAAGAATAATTTTCTTTATCTTTTGGTCCTTGAACATAATTTTCCCTTAAATTAAACCTTGGTTACTGTACTTAATTGCCCATAGTTCTAAAGTCAATACAAGTTTCCACACCTAGAGGTCCTAGATGAAATCAAAGCATATTTTAGTCACTAATTATAGCATAAATAAGATACCATGGCATTAAACTATCACGAAGTTCCTAGAAATCACTTACCCAATCACCAAAGAGTCCTAAATTCGGACTTGAACCTCACCCACCCAGAAAGCATAATATTCCACTCAATTTTTTGGGTATTTTTGCACAAAATCCAATATCATATCATAAGTTAGCCATTGGGGTCTCTACTTAATAGTAAATGCATCAAAATAAGAGAATTATGCTTATCTAATAACCCTTCTAGCCCCAACCTTCAAAAATCAACCATGAAACCACCAAAAGCAAGTTTCAGATTTGAGAAGAAAGTGAAAATCCTCCAAATGACAAACCAATGGACTAAAATGTAGAGAAAGAAGAGAGGATTAAGTCTTGTATAACTTACCTTAGCTAAATCACCTTTTATAAGCACCAAATTGAGCCAAAATGTTGATGAAAACCTTAGCCTCTCCTCAAGGTGCGAAAATGCCCTCATGGTCTACAGAATCCTTATGTTGTTTTCTACACTAAAGTGAATGACAATTGGGTTTTTAGGGTTTTAGGGTGGAACTATGTTGACCCATCAGCCTAAGGTCTAATTGGGTTCATTACTAGTTGTTGGGCTAATGTTAAATGGGTTCCCATGTGTTAAGTTTCATAAGATGAAGTTAGGTCTTCATAAATCTTTATTCTTGACATGTTTAAATTAATTATGGGTCTAGATTAAATTTCTAACCTAATGGAATTTTAAATTCACATTAATAATTTATTTTTTCATAAATTTTCATTTCCCATAGTTTGCCTAATTATTCTCATAATAATTCTTTAGTTGTCTATAATTACTTTTAATAAATTTTAGGGTGTTAAATAGATCCCTTATGCCATTAGGTCTTATACGATGATTATGTGGGTTAAAACAAATGTGTTTATGGATTAAAATGACAAGAAAAACTAATTTGGATTCCTAAAGGCTCATTCGTTATAGAAAAGGATTAAAAGCCACTGCCTAAAATTTTGTTACGATTGTAATTTTATTGCTTTAAAGAGGAAATGATATGAGTTTAGTTATATGAAGTATGTTATGACATAATCCATATCAAGAATAATAGCAATAGAGGTATTCAACAAAAATGCATACTTTATTTATAACAAAATTATAAATGTATATCATCACAGCAATTCATACATCAGTACAAAGTTTCTTATCCTAAATTAATACAATAAAATATAACATAAATTGGAGAAAGTAAGAAGAAACCCCTTGACTATCAAGGTGCTATGCTTCTTATTTCTTTATTAGAATAGTGGAATTTTTTGCCATTAAAATTTTCTTATATTGGTAGTTTCAATTTTTAAAACAATTCCTATAAGCATTTAATTAACTCTATATCTATTACCTAATTCTATATATTTGATGTTCATAAATTTACAAATAATATTAGTAATATTATGATAATAGTACATAACTCATGCCTAGGCTAGATGTTTCAATTTTAAAACAATTCCTATAACCATTTAATTAACTCTATATCTATTGCCTAATTTCATATATTTGACATTCATAAATTTACAAATAATATTAGTAATATTATAATAATAGTATATAGCTCATGCCTAGGCTATATACAATGGTATCTCTTAAGAATATTATTACAAATATTTAATAGATAAGATGCCAAGCACCTTATTCTACTTCTAGCATTGAGTCAATAGAGTTAGGATCCTAGTTTAGACATATTACCACATGTAGTAAGAATTTATATTCTTAGTAAGAACACAATTAATTTTTGAAAAACTAGTAATAGTCTAGTTGGTGCTTGTGTAAAAAACATTTTTCTCTTGTTCTCCCCTATTTATTGTGATGACCCTAACTTCTAATCATTGCAATTAAGGTTAAATACATTATTAATAATTATAAATTAGGGCTACAAGACATTACAACTAATTACATTCAGAAAATATAGGAAAATTTGAACCTTAATGTTATTAGAGTCATCAACCATATAATTACAAGCACTCATATACATCAGGGAAACAAACATTCATTTATAAGCCTTTGATTCTATTATCCATTAATTCCAACTCACAAGAATCTTTTATCAATATTTCTAAGTCATCCCTTGGGGTTGCCATATAAAAAACCAAGATTTCTAGGTTAGAATGAAAGTTTGGGACCATTAGTCATGGCTAAATGTCTTTGCGCCATGGCCAATTGCCCTCGGGTTCACTCTTTATCTTCATATCGCCGCGGTGAGTTGGACCTTCGCTGCGGCTAACCTATATGGCACTGCAGTGAGGAAGCCTCTTGGAACCTATCTCGCTCGCCTCTCACTATTGGCTGTGGCCAATTTCCCCTTTTGCCGTGGCTAATTACTCTTTGGAACGCCTGACAAATTCTCACAAAAGTTCATCGCGGCCAATTTTCATTTAACCATGACGAATTACCCTCTGGACGACTCCCAGTTTTGCCTCTCACATTTTGTCGCGGCTAATTCCACTTTTCGCAGTGGCGAATTGCTCTCTAGTACTCTTCCTGGGCAACTTCACCTTTATTGGCCACGGCTAATAATATTTTGGCCGTGGTGAAATGCCTTCTGATCCTACAACTCTTAAAATATTGTCTCATACTCTTTACTCTCCTTCCAATAACACCCTAGGGCCACTCTACCTTAATTTATGCAACTCTAATGGTATTTATGTACCTTATTTACCCAGCTATTCTACCATTACCAATTCAAAACTTAAGTATAAATTCTTACTCATCCAACTACCATATATCAACAAATTCATAGATTAATAATAGTAGAATTCCATAAGCTTCCAGCAATTATCATTCAAATATGCATTCCCTTAAAGATTTCATGCATCACTGATTCAAATCAACAATCTCATACATCCCATGATAACATTCCCAATAGTAAACCATATCATGAATTCCACAAAGTTCATACATCAGATACTATAAGTTCATACGTCCAAAACTAAGCTATATTGAGACTTAACTCCTTAATAAACACATTCCAACTAATCAAAATATAAATGACTGCACTTGGCAATATGATTACATGATGATGCTATATATATAAGATTAACAAAATTGCATCTACTCTACTCAGATTAGCCTAAGTGTAGCTTCCTCCACACATGGCTAGAGTCCATGGATTTTCATCCACTTGCTTCCCCTTATCCTTACCTGAAGGGCCTTCACTTGAAAGTATAATCCCATGAAATAGGGTGAGATGTAAATCTCAGTAACCAAAGCAAATTCTATTCATATATTATAGTTTAATTAACATATATGCATGATTTCATATAAGCATTAGAAAACATACCAGTCATATCAGTAAATGAAACAATTAGGCTATCTATGATTACTATTCCATACTAGCAATCATAATTCCACATGTTAAAGGCTAATAACACCGGGAGAGGCTTGTCCATAGCACCTACTCTCCATTGAGCACAACCAGGACTCAATGCATCTGAGGTCTGATCATAACCGGTGCCCAATCGAAGCACATGCACGGGTGGCAGCTGCACCACAGCTCCACCATGGACTCACAAGGTCCAATCACATATAACAGATAGCTAACCAATTTATTTAGTATCAAAATCATAATCATGCAGCAAATACAAGATTAAAACCAACATATGCATGGAATTAGCATAAACCCTGGTTACCTCACTCTGCAAATAATTAAAAAGCCACCAGCAATACCAAAATCTCCCTATAACCATAACATCAGAAGATTACTACTTTAATTCATAATGTATAGTAGTAACAAGTACCCAAAAATTAAAATACTAATAGCTACTCAGAGAACACTTACCCAACCACTACAAATCTCCAAATTCGGATTGAGTATGTCCTCTACCAGAAACTTCAATATATCACCCTAATTCCTAAGCAAATTCGTACATAATTAATACCCATACTATAAATCAACTATGGGGGTCTTAAACTAGCAGAAAATACACTAGAAAGGAGAGTTTACACTTACCCAATATCCCTCCTAGCCTTTACCTCCGAAAATCCTCTAAGAAAATACCAAACAACCATATTTCAGAATTTAGGTATGGTGAAAATGCTCCAAATAAAAAACTAACTAGGCTAAAATGGAGAGAAAGAGAAGGGGATTAAGTTATATAGCAAGTACCTTGGCTGATTTTGAGCTTAGAAGTGAGAAATGGTGGATTTCTTGTCCTAAACCCTAACCTCCCTTCAAACCTCCGAAAATGAATTGTGTGTTTGTGTTTCAGCAAAATGTGGAGGGGCTGAAGTGTTTAAGATTTTAGTTGGGTCTAATGTGGGTCATAGGCTGACCCAAGGGTCCAATGGCAAGTGGGTTCTGATTTAAACCTTGTTGGGCTAGCTTTAATATGTTGGGTTGTAGAAATTTAATTGGGCCATACCAAGTTTGAAGGATTCAATTGATTTGAGTTTGCACAAGGGTTATTGGGCCATCACTAGGTGCTCTCTTTTGGGCCAAGTCTCACAATAAAAGGTTAGGTCTGCACCTAAAATTATTAGGCCTCCATTAGTTCCTAACCTTGCCCTACTTAATTTAATTTGGGCCTAGATGGGGTTTCCAACTTAATTAAATTTCAAACTCATATTAATAATTTATTTCTCTAAAATTTTCATTCATTTAACTTGCCCAATTATCCTATATTAATTATTCTTAGTTAACCCAAATTCATGATTAACACTTTAATTAATTTTTAGGGTGTTACATTTATGGCATATAAGGATAGATGACAATTCATAGCATATAGAAGATCATTTATGCATAGGAACATCAATAATAAGAAACACACACACACACACACATTTAATTTACCGCATGTTTAATCTTTTTAATAGATTCATTTCTACATATAAAATAACATTTTAAAGGTGCCACATCCAAATAACATTTTATGGTATCATTAATATAGTTGTGCTTATGATAATTAGCATATCTCATTGAAGTGCATTATATGTAATATATCATTTAATTTATAGCACAATTGGCTAATGGCATCCATTTTCATGAATAATTACTTTTAGTAATGGAAAGTGCCGTTATTGAAAGCTAAATTAATTCATTCTTGGTTAAATGAACCATTTGGGCTTGCCAACCTCATCTACCATCTTTAACACATTTATTCAAGCAGAAACATCACAAATTGGAGCATGCATTTCGAGTTTGGACCATACATATCAAATTTAAGATCACATTCTCAATTTCCATAGATTCCATATTCTGTTATAGACTTTAGAAATTCATAACTTGAGCAAGAAAATTCTAAATCATGCAAACTCAAACTCTCTGGAAAGCTTAGGACATAGTCTAATTACTGTAAAGATTTTATATCAAAACAATATCATTTGACCTACGAAATGTTAATGGAACAGTAACTGGGTCTGATTCTCATCTTGCAGTAGATCAGTGACTTTAAAAATTTATATCTCACTCTACAGAGCTCTAAATTGAGTGATCTTGGTAGGAAGCTTATGATGTCAACTATATTCCTATAAAATTTTATGAGCATTGGACTTCATTTGACCCTTCAATAACATCAAAAACGAAACTGACTAAATGAACAGTACCCTGACAGTTTTTGCATAATTTGACCAACTTTAAAAAATTATAATAAAATCTCTAGAGCCCTAAAAATAGTGTTCTTTAGCTATAAGAAAAGCTCTAGATGAGCTCTATATGCCTGCCAAATTTCATGGCAAAACTCATCCATTTGGTCAAGTTTTGGTGTAGGATAAGATTATAATAAAAAATGGTGTCAAGATAGCATCAAATGGTCCAAAATAACTTCCTACATAAACCATGACCATTTGAGCATGTCCAAAAGCTTAAACATAGCGTATAGAAGAATCATTGTAGGCTCAAATCATTATGGAACTCAAATCACCATCCCACTTGTTCATATACATATACATAACATTGCTCAAGAATGTCAAAAACTCACATTCTCATACATTTGACTTCATATCCATTACATATAACATATCCACATGCTTTTACATATAATCAAAGGTTTATAACTCATAAATAACTTATACATACATATTTTGACATTAAATTACATCAAAAGCTATCCTATTGTCAAAGTAATAAAGATTACACTCCTTGGCCTCCATTCTTGCTTCTATGAGTATCACCTAGACAAGATTAGATGGAAAGTAGGGGAGAGTGAGATTCAAAGTGTGACAACCCTACCTTGTTCTCATTGTAATTATGGTTAAGTATATGATTAATAATTAATTATCAAGGTTTGGGCGGTTAAAATTTATCATAGTATGAAAATATGGGAAAAATTTGAACCTTGATGTTAGGGTCATCACCATACCACCTCAACAAAATAAAATGTGCATAAAAGAAATCCTACTACCATAAGAGGCTTATGACTCAACCATCTATCAATTTCAATACTCAATAACCTCTCACAAGTACTTCTATATCATCTCTCACCATGGACAAGTTTCATAAATCTCGCCGCGGCGAGTTGGACCTTCGCCGCGGCCAACCTATGTGGTGCCGGGGCGGAAATGCTTCCTGGAACTACTGTTTTCAATTCCACAACTCGTGCCTCGGCGCAATATATTCGTGCCGCGGCGGGTTTTGCTTATGTCCAACCCTTATTTTTATTTCTTCGACTCGCGCCGCGGCAGGGCACAACACGCTGCAGCAAGTTCTGGTTCTGTTACCCTCCTGGGAAATTTTTTTCACTTCGCACCTCGGCGAGGTTCGTTGCGCCGCAGCGCGTTTTGTATCTATCTCTCATTTGGCCGCGGCGAAGCCTTCTTGGCCGCAGCGGGATTCCCTTCTGTGACCACATTACCCAAATTTCGTCCCCTACACTCCAAATCTCATCTTAGAAACACTCCAAGTCCACCTACCCTTGTTTTATGTGATCCTAATGGTGTTTATCTACCCTATTTACCCATCAATCCATCCAATACCATTGCGAAACTTAAATGCTACTTCCTACTTGGCCAACTAGCTCATACCAGCAAATTCATAAATAAATGACAGCAAGAACACATGCATTAGCAACAATTAACATCCCATGCACATTCCATAGATATTCCATTCAGCAATAGCTTACCTCCAAGGCATCATATGACTACAATTCCCATAAGGTGATCCATATCACAATTGCAGCAGAACTACATACATATATATAAGGCTATAAGTTCATACATTGATATTCAACTATGATGTGCTTTGAATCCTTAACGGTTACATTCAATCAAACAAAATATAAACGCCTACACTTGGCAATATGATTACATGATGATGCTATGTAAACTAATAACAAAATTGCATCTACCCTATTCTACTCAGGCCAAGTGTAGCTCCCCACACCCGGCCTCAGCTCATGGATGTTCATCCACTTGCTTACCCTTATCCTTACCCGAAGAACTTTCACCTAAAATATTAATCTAATAAAACGGGGTGAGATATAAATCTCAGTAACCAAGGCAATTCCATCATATATCCAGTTTAATTAGCATATATGTATAAATCAAAATCAACATCAGAATCATATCCATCATATCAGTAAATGAAACAATTGGGCTATCATGATTACTATCCCATACTAGCAATCATATTATCACATGTTAAAGGCCATTAACATCGGGAGAGGCCCGTCCACGGCACCCACTCCCTATTAAGCACAACCGGGGGCTCAGTGCATCTGGGTTTGATCATAACCCGGTGCTCGATCGAAGCACATGCACGGGTGGTAGCTGCCCCACAGCTCCACCATGGACTCACAAGGTCCAATCACAATTCAACAGATAGCCAACCAATCCATTCAACATTTCAAATCATTTATATACAGCAACATATGAAATTAAATCAAATATACACATGGAATTTATATAAACCCGGTTACCTCACTTGTACACACTTGCAATAGTCATCAATGGTGAAGAAATCCTCCTATAACCATAGCATCATAGAATTACTACTCTAATTCATCATTAACAGTTAAAATCAATACCCAAAGAATTTAAGATGCTAATGACTACCTAAGAATCACTTACTCAACCACTAAAAGCCCCAAATTCGGATTAAATTGTCCTCCACCAGAAAACTCAATATTCCACCCAAAATCCTAAGCAAATTCGTACATAACTAATACCCATTTTATAAATCAGCTATGGGGGTCTCAAATTAACAATTGAAGCATCATAATGGAGGGTTTAAACTCACCCAAGGTCAGCCTTAACCTCAACCTACGAATTTTACCAAGAAAACCCCAAACACTCACATTTCAGATTTTGGGTAGAATGAAAATACTCCAAATGAAAAACTAATTAGGCCAAATTAAAGAGAAAGATGAGGGGATTAAGTTGTATAACTATTACCTTGGCTGAATCTTGCTCTAAATGTGAGAAAATGCAGAATTTGTGCCTTAAACCCTAGCCTCCTCTCCAAGCTCCGAATTTGCTTCTTAAGTTTTATGTTTCAGCAAGTGGGGGGGGGGGAAAGAGGCTGATGTATTAGGGTTTTAGGTGGGTTTAAGTTGGGTCAAATATGGGTCATGGGTTGCTCCAAGGTCCATCTTCATTTGGGCTTCAGATTTTAACTTATTGGGCCAGTTTTAAAGTGTTGGGCTGCAGAATTTGTTAGGCCAGTTCTTGTCCATTGGGTTGCTGAAGTTTAATTGAGTTTGGGCCAAGTTTGAAGAGCTCAAGAATGTGGGTCTGCACAAGGGTTATTGGGCCACTTAGAGGAGTCTATACAAGGTAGATTTTGGGCCTCCATCACACTAAATTGAGCTGGGTCTGCACCTAACCAATTGGGCCTTCATTAGCCTTTTCTCATGATTTATTAATTTAAGCCTAGATAGAATTTCTATCCCAATTAAATCTTAAACCCATATTAATTATGCTTAATTAATCTAATCCATGATTAATACCTTAATTAATTATGGGGTGTTACACAAAGAATCTCAATAGCTCATTCATCATTTCAAGTAAGCATATATGGCATATTATCATGTCAAAGAACACAAGCATGCATCAAAAGCTTCTAATAACTAATCATAAACATATTTCAAGATCATATAAACATAAAAAGATCAAAATCAAGTTCTAGGGACTTTTGGTCTTGCCTCACCTTATTATTTAGGACTTTTGGATTAGTCTCTTTAGAGACTTTTGACTTAGCCTTACTCATTCTTGAGACTTTTTGCCTTGTTTGACCTAGCCTTAGGGACTTTTGGCTTCTCCTCACCCAATCCAAGGGACTTTTGGCACAACCTCACTCAGAAAGCGCAATCTGACATTCAAAGCACAATTCAAGAAGCATAATGGTACCAAGCATTAAACCAATAAGTATAGGCATATCTCATGATTCAAACACACATACAAGCATTCAATGACAATAAAAAAAACCAAGAAATGCATATAAGAATGGATAAAGAGCTACCTTGGTTCAAGAAACACAATCTTTTCCTTGATTCCTTTAGCCCCTTGGTTTAGCCTCACACACACACTTGGAGAAGGCTTAATTTGCTTAGCCTAGACATATCAAACAAGACACAAATACATCAAAGGAACCATCTCTTGTAACACCATGAATTTGTAGCCTTATGCAAATTCTATGCCTCATGTCATGCACTTCTCGAGAATCATAAGAAAATGGCATATAAAATAATTAATTTCTTTGCATTACGTAGGGGATGAAAATTCTATTCGGTGTCACATGGACCATGTGAGTTCATGTATCACATTCTCATATTTAATTACACTAATACAACTTATTATCATCACCAAAAGTGGCCTAGAACTCGTGCAAGGCAAGGGAATACACAAAATTCATAGTTGCAACCTCAGCCAGAATTTTTCCTTTTCTGTCACAAACTTTGAAAAATCATAACTAATTCTAAAAAAATCAAAATCATGCACTCTTTAACATTTTGGAAAGCTACAGATGTCAAATTTATGCTAAAAATATGTCCAGGTCATGAAACATCACGTAGAAGATGTTTGACATTAAAAAATGTACAGAGGTCTGACTGGTCACTAGTATTGATACACTAATACACCAAACCATCAAGAAGCCATAATTGCCATTTCCATTGATTTCATGCCACATATAATTTATACAAGAGTCATACATCATTTTACATTCATACATGAGCTTACATATCAAAAATAATATGTACAAAGCTACTTTGTCATTCATATGGTTAAAGAAGTAAAATTTAAACACTTTCTTGTCACAATCTCATCTTCCAAGGTGTGGGCTTCCATGGTCTTGTCCACTTGGTCCACCTAGCATGTTAGAACATTGGAGAGGAAGGATGAGATTCAAAGTATCCCAATAGCTCATCTCCCTTTCAATCACACATAAAAGATACAAAACAAGTCTTGAAAATGCATGCATAAGTATCATAGAATGTGCAATCATTCAAGAGGCATTCTTGGCATTTGAACAAGTCATACATGGCATACATAGGCTTGCTAAGTAATTAGATTAGCCTCACCCATTCACTTGTGGATTTTAGACTTGCCTTACCCATTTCTTTAAGAGGTTCTTGAATCAACCTTACTCTTGGGAGTCAACCTTACTTTTAGGAGACTCTTTAATTTGTCTCAACCAATTCTAAGGGTTCTTGGCTCATCCTCACCATGGCTAAGGGTTCTTGGCTTTACCACACTTAAGTAAACTAAAGCAAACATAATAAACATCATATGAAAGCATAATGTAATATCATGGCACCATGGAATAAAATCTCATGCTAGAATACCTTTCGTAGTTTAAAACACAAATACACACATTCAAAGACAAGTCAAGCATACATTCATGCATGAGAGAAGGAGAAGTGAGCTACCTTAGATGCAACCACACCCTTTTCTCCTTGAAACAATGCTTCCTTCCTCGGCCTCACACACACAAAGGTGTGGGATTGGTTTCTTTTAGCCTAAACACAATTTATAGAAGCTAATTGGGTTCATGGAATTAATTCTAAGGCCACACATCTTCCTTAAACACTAACTTGGTCTATTAACCCTTTTATGGTTCTAAGAATGCACCTAATGAAGCAACACCCCTCAAATAAATTCTATGCTCCATTCTTTCCATTCATATATGATTCTTGACTCCTTTTAAGCCTCTTGGAGTCATCACACAATTGAAACAAAGACCCTAACTATATATTGCTTCTTTAGGTCATATTATGGAACATAAGACACTAATTCATTCTCTAGGCTTCCTAAATTTTTTCCAAGGCTTTCCCTCATTTTCACTCATCACATATGACTCAAAAATGAGCTTGGAAAATTTTAAAACTCTCCCTCGGTATCCTAACTCTCTTTAGGCTGAGATTAGGAAGCAATTTGGCCTTCATGGACTTTACTTTATTTTCTTGATGGAAGAAGCACATGGGGAGACTTCTGGGAATTTTAGGAGCTCATTTAAACATTCATTTAGGTATAGAAATTAAGGTATCAAGTTAGATTTTACAAGGAGCACATGAAACCCTAGAATTGCTATCTTAAATTTTCATGGTTATTTGTTAATTCCCTTTGCATATTCTTATTCTCCACACTCCTTTTCCTAAGATTCACTCTTGGTTCTATCCAAAATCCAATCCCTCCTATAGCTTCTTGAATAGGGCGAACGAAGGAGAGAAGAGGAGCAAGAGGTAGCCATCATGGAAGGAGAAATTACCTTTTTTTCCTTATTTTCTTGCTTAAATCCTCCTTTCTTTGGCCTCCTCTCTTCAAATTCAAATTTTCCCCTTTGTTCCTTTGTTCCTCCCTTAAAATAGATCCATATGCTTCAATATAATCATAGGAAAGAAAGAAAAATGGAGGAGAAGAGGTTTGCAAAGGAAAGAGCATGAAAAACTACTAAAAATCTATACCTTTGGCCTTTGATTTCTCCTCCTCTTTCTCTTCCTCTTGTGCTCCTCTCTCCTTAGGGTTTTTCTCTGGTTTAGGATAGAAACATATTAAGCTAAATAAGTGGAGGAGTGGGGCACCCTATATATCTAGGTAGGAGGAATGAAGACTTTTCAAAAATTCTCGTTTTGCCCTTTATTTTTGGCATTTTCATTTCTAATTCATTTTAGCTCCTTTTTTAGAACCGTCTTTTCCATTATAAAATTTAGGTTCTCAATTTATTAAAATGATTTTGGAATCACTCAAATCAGAGCTAAAACCTTTTCAAACGAATTCGTTAAAGTTTGGTACACCGACGTTAAAAAATGTCAATTGGAGAGGTTTTAACTGTTCGAGGGCTTCCCATGATTTTCAGGGCCTCTAAGAACCCTAAAGAACTCAAAAATTTCATTTAAAAAGCCCTCCTATGTAAATTCCCAAATTTGTTCAAAATTATGAAAATGTCATTACGTTTCGTAAGTCTTTCGTTAAATTTTGTTTCTTCATCCTAGTTATATTTTTCTTTCTGTTTGAACCTAGGATTCTCATTTTTAAGAGTCTAGAATGTTATTCAAATTTTTTCAGACCTTAAATAATTCATTTCGGGGGACTTGCTTTGAAAATACATCCATTTCTGTCGTTTAATGAAAACCGAATATTACATCTCTAGCCTTGCATAAACTCTACACAAGCTACTTTTAGTTTATGGCATACTTATGGTTTCATATAAGATCATAATGAAGCAACTCATATAATTCATGATCTTGGCTCCAATTTTTCACTCAATCTAAGTCACATGACTCCATTTAAAGTTATTAGAATCATCACAAACTCATTTTAAGGGGTTAAACATCAAATTGCTTTTTTATGCCTAAAGGAAGTCTAAACTTCCAATTTTCAAAATATGATTTCTAAATTTAAATCAATGGTTCCTTTGGTATTTATTATTCATTTCTAGACCATTTTTTTCTTTGGAATAAAAAAAAAACTCGCCCTAGGTATCTCTTTCCCTCTTTGGTCGAGACAGAGACCTAGGTGAAGAGCCCATGGGTTTCATTCAATTTTCTAGTGAATTTGCCACCCATGAAGCTTCCTAGGCCTCTTATGAATTCAAACATACTCTTAGATAGTCTAAATTACTATTAGAAAGTTTCATAAATCCCTAGGTGCAACCAAAACCCTAATTGCCATAACCTGTTATCTATAGGTCTTTTTGAATCCTAATTGCTTCATATGATTTCTCATACTTCAAAACCCTAATTCCTATCAAGTTTGGATCAAAATAAAGTCCCTTACATATACCCTTAGGTGTAGCCAAAACATGAAGGAGGAGAAAATCCAAGAAGAAACAAATTTTCATAGCAAAGTTTACCTTGTTTTCAAGCTTTTCAAGAGAGCTTTCACCAGCTTCCAAGCTCTCCTTCAAACTCTCCCTCTCCTCTACTAAACTAGCCACAAAACATGTCCAATTAATACATTAAAACCATGAGAAGAGAGAGGAGAAAGAGCAGAAGAAGTTTGATTAAGGAGAAAACATGAAAAGTGAGGAATTCTTACACTGTTTAATTGGATTTTCTTCTTTTTCTTTCCCCCATTTGGTGTGCCCCTCAAGACTGCCCTTGAATCCATTTTGGACTAGTGGAATGTTAGTTAAGAGGAGGGAGAGGAGTGGGACATGATTTTAAAGGGGTAGAGGCTCACTTATAATATTTTTTAAATTTCAATTTAGTCCCTAAACTTAGTTCTTTTATTTGGACTTATTTCAACTCCTTTTTGAGAACTATCTTTTCCATCATAAAATTTAGGTCTTCTAATTCATAAAATGCCTTTGGTTTCACCAAAATTGGATTTAAAACCTTAACGAATCATTCAGTCAAAGTTTTAATTAATTGATACTAAAAAATGCATACCGAAGGGGTTTTGGCCATTTTAGGGATTCCTATAATTTTTAGAGCTTTTGAGAACCCTGAGAAATGCAATTTTTTCTTTTAAAGATCCTCCTTTGAGTTTTCTAAAAGTTGTTTGAAATCATAAAAATGCCATTGGCATTTGTAGTTCTCTGTTTGGCTATTTTGGTGTTAGTTTCGGGCTAATCTTAAGCTCTAAACCATATTTTAAGATGTTTTAATTAACATCCTAATCTCATGTAGTCTCTATTTAGCTTGCTTTAAGGTTTTCCCATATCAGTTTATCAGGTTCAGTTTAATTTATGAATTACTTGTTATAACATTTTGTAACACCATAAATTTCTAGCTTGTCTCATGCTATCTCCATGTCTCATACCATATATTTTATGAGGAAGCAAGAAAAATGACATTAAAATAATGAATATATTTGCGTTGTGTAGCAGATAAATTTTTCATTCGGTGTTTCGTGGATCATATGAACTCATTCTCATATTTAATTACACTAATACAACTCAAAACCATTCAAGGAAGTGGCCTAAAACTCGTGCATGGGAAGTAGATACATAAAAATCATAGGTGCAGCCTTGATCAGAAATTTCAGTTTACTATCATAAATTTTAAAAAATCATAACTAATTCTAAAAAAATTAAAATCATGCATTCTTTACCATTATGGAAAGTTACAGATGTCTACTTTATTCTAAAAATATTTCTAGACCTCAACAGGGGCTGATAGCCATTGGAAATGGATGGAACTGTACCAGAAGTTGACTGTCATCCCTGGTACTGACCTCCAAATTCAAAAGTTCATATCTCCCTGTTTAGAGGTCCAATTGGGGTGATCTCAGTGGTCATGGAAATCTTATCATGGATAGTTTATTCTTGTAAAGTTTCATGATCATTGGACATCATTTGGCCTATGAATGACACAACTCAAGTTTCTGACCATATGAATAGTGTCTACATTAGTTCAATAGAAAATGCCAACTTTGGAAATTTATAATTAATTCCACAGAGCTCCAAATAATTTGGTATAACGCCCGGTACGTTGTACAATCGCTGGAATGGGCCGGTTTGAAAAGCAAGTCTCCTGAGATTAGTGATTCAAGGCCAAATAAAATTTGAATAAAATTTTAAATAATAGAAAACGAGAATTTGAGCCTTGAGTTGCCCAAAAACTAGGGTTGGAGTGATTCGAAAAATTTGCTGAAAGGCTAGTGACATTTTCGTAAATAAGTGTAATTTTAGAAAAACACCTAGGAGGGCTTTTTAACTGGAAATTTTGAGTTGCCCAAGGTTCTCAAAGGCCCCAAAAACCATGGGAAGCCCCGGGACTGGTAAAGCCCTCTGGTGTACTCTTTTCGACGTCAGTTGATCTAAACTTTGACCGGTTCGTTCAGGAAGGTTTTATCTCCGATTTGAGTGATTCTAAAGGCATTTTATTAAATTGGGAATCTTAATTTTATGATAGAAAAGATGGTTCTAAAAAAGGAGCTAAAACGAAGTCAAATAAAAAATGCCATTATGGAAGGGCAAAAATGGAAACAAAGTGCACAAAAGAAGCTTCCAAACTCCCTTTTTAAATCACGTTCAGCTCCCCCCTCTCTAAACCAAATTTCTTCTGCCCAAAACTCAGAAATGGAGCTGCTGTCTTAGGCGCACAAAGGGAGGAAATTTTGGAGGAAGAAAAGCCAAAGAAAGGGTGAGAAAGTGTAAGGTCTTCATGCTCTTTCCTCTTGAAACTTCATCCTCCCCTTCTTGCTTCATCTATCCATGGTTTTAATGTAATTTTTGGTGCTGATTTGGGTCCAGATCAGAGGAGGGAAATTCGAAATTTAAGGAGGAGAAAGAGGGAAGAGGAAGGGCTCTTGAAGGAAGCTTGATTGCAAGGTAATTTCTCTCCCTTTGTTGCTTCTTTTTCTCCTTCTCCTCTTCCATGGTAGGATGTCTCAACCAGAACCATGAAGAGGGAAGAGGTTCTGTTTTATAATCCAAAAGAATCCATCAAACTAAGCTATGGGAAGATGGATTATACCAAAGAAATGCATGAAAAACTAGTAAAACTCAAGTTGGAAAAGTGTAGGGTGCTTGAACATAAGTTAAAATTTGGGTTGCTTCAAGACTTCCCCATCATATGTGAGTTTTTGTTTGAGTTTCTAAGACTCCTAGGGAGCCTCCCAAGTGCCCTATCCATTAAGGAAAAATCCCAAACTCCATGGGTTTTTAATGGAAGCATAACTAGGTCAAGACCCTTAGAGATAGCTAGGGAGTATTTTAAATGGTTCCAAGCTTCATTTGGGACTTTATGTGATAAAAGAAGATAGGAGAAACCCTTGGAAAAAATTTAGAAGCCTTAGGTTGGGAGATGAGGCAATGGCTTCCATAATGTAACCTTATGAAGCAACATGGACCTAGGTTTGTGAAAGTGAGTGTGTGATGGCTTCAAGGACCTTAAATGAGGTTAAGAGGTCTAAATATGGCAAGAGAATGGAACCAAGAATGTTAATTATGGTAGTTGCTTCATTAGGTCCTTAATGGAACCATATTGTGACAAATAAACCAAAGTGTAGTCTTAAGAGTGAGTTGGATGTCATAATTTGTTCCAAGAGTATAATGTAGTGTTGTTTATTGTGAATAGGCCAAAGAAATCCAATCCCACCTCCTTGTGTTTGTGGAACCGAAAAGGAGAAGAAACAAGCAAAGTAAAGCTTGAATTTGCACCAAGGTAGCTCTCCACCTTTTCTTATTGCATTTTCTTGTTGCATATGGTGTCATTGTGTGCTTGTGTGTATGTTTATATGTTTGAGACATGCCACTTGATGCTATGTTGCTATTTTGGTACCAATATGCTTTCTTGAATGTCTTTGAATGATGGAAATGGCTCATAAGGGTGAGGTAGTGCCAAAAGTCCCTTAATGTGGGTGAGGAGATGCCAAAAGTCTTATGGCATGGGTGAGACAAGGCCAAAAGTCCCTTGGATGAGTGAGGCTAAGTCAAAAGTCCCAAGAACCAAGAGTGAGGCAATCCAAAAGTCCTAGAAATGGGGTGAGGCCAACCCAAAAGTCCCTAGAGCTCATTCTTATTCTTAACATGTGTTTGTGACATAAAAATGTGGAAATTGAATGCTTCATCGATTGAGTAGTTGCATACTTGTACCCTTGACATGTTATATGCCTTGAAAATGTGATTGAATAGGTGTATGAGCTATTGAGATTCAATGAATCTCACCCCCTCCTTTCTCTCATCTCATATGATCTAGGTGGAGTTCAAGATCCAAAGGATAGAAGCCAAGGAGCTTAAATCTCCATCTCTTGGTAAACCTTTCTATTTTGATATACTATGATGACTAGAATGTAAAAGTAGATATGTAAATGTTATTTTTGAGCCATGACACTTTGAACAAGTGTAAAACTATGTAAAGTTAGTGTATGTATCAAAAATAGAGTCTAATGAGTAGAATTATGTATTTTGACCACTTGGGAGCCCATTTGTGTATGTATGTTTATGGAAGTGGCATGATGAATTTGAGTTACATGAGAGTTCAGACTTTATGAGGGACTTATTTATGCTATATTTATGCTTTCTAAGTTGCTCAAATGTGTGTGGAACCATGGATGGCTCATTTGAACCAAAGTTGCCTCTTGTTGGGACCAAAATTGCCATAAGCTTGAGCTATGGCAAAATCTGACCAAATGACCTCTTCTTGACTTGAAATTTTGCATGCAAGTATAAATTTCCTAGAGCTTTTCGAGAAGCCAAAGATCAGGTCATTTGGAGGTCTGTGGAATTTTCTATGATTTTTCAAAATTGGTATCAGAATTTCGGATTTGCACTGGTACTGTTCATTGGTCAGTTTTGAAATTGTGTCATCCGAGTGGCAAAAGTAGTCCAATGGCTACGAAATTTTATTTTTAGAAACTAGGCATTCACAGAGCTTGTAGCAACTAGAAGCATCTCATTTGGAGGTCTGAGCTGAGAGATATGAATTTTTGAATTTCTGGGACAGTAGCAGTAGCTCAGCATGACCTGAGTCATTGTTCCATTGAATTTGGGTAGCTAAGCGTACTTTCTCTGGTCTGAGTATATTTTTACCATAAATTTAACATTCGTAGCTTTCCAAATTGTTATTATTTCCATAGATTGGATTTTTGTGGAATTAATTGGACATTTTCGAAATTCATAGCAGACACTTGCATCAGTACCAGTAGCTGTCCGAACCTTAACCCCTTTTCGCGTGTCAAACGTTTTCTGTGTTATGTTTCATGGCCTGGGCATATTTTTAGAATAAATTAGACATGGTAGCTTTCTAGAATGGCCACGAATGAATGATTTCAATTTTTCTAGAATTAGTTACAAATTTTGAAACTTCCTATCAGTAAATTGAACCAGTGGCCCAGATAGCAGCAATCCCAGTGGCTTTTAGGATGTCAAATATTCTCCCCTTTATGATTAATGAGCTGAAACTATTTTTATCATGGGGTAGACATCCAGAGCTTTCTGTAATGGTAAATTTTGTTAGATTTCGAATTTTTTGGATTTAGTTATGAATTTCCGAAGTTGTGACAGAAAAACTGAAATTCTGGCCGAAAATAAGAGTGTGAATTTGATGGTCCCCTTTGAGTTCCACGAGTTGTGGGCCAAATTTAGTTATGAAAATGAGTTGTATGTATGTAATTAAATATGAGAACGTGTTGTATGAGCTCATATGGTCCGTGTGACACCAAATGAAATTTTTATACGCGACGTAACGCGAAATAAGGCATTATTTTAATGTCATTTTCCATTCTCTTTTGTTCAATTGATCATGTGAGACTTATAAATGATCGGAAGCATGCTAGAAATAAATGGTGTTACATTTGGTCTTTAGCTTCCCAAAAAAATATAGATGAGATCTATATGTGTGCCAAATTTGATGGGCAAATTCATTCATTTGGTCAGATCTTGACATTGGATTGCAAAATGGCTCATTTTGTGTTACCAAAGGGGTCCAAATGATCCATTTTGAGTTCTAAGGCAACCATGACCACCTAAGCATGTGGAAATATACCAAAATAACATTCTAAACTTATCTCAAAGGTGCATAAACCCAGAATTTGAAAACTCCCTCTCTCACCCCATGCCATACACAAGATCACACAAGTCTAGTCTTGCTCCTCAATGTCCAAAATGCGCTATATCATACACATAACATTAAATCTCATTTGTACATGATACATTTGTGTAATTACATATTTTCATAAGGTCATAGGACATATACAATAATGAATTACAACATTTGTCACTCATAAGGCCATAAAGAAGCAAAATCTATGCACTTTGGTGTCATTCTCTCATCTTCCGAGTTGATGGCTTCCATTACCTTGCTCACTTGGTCCACCTAGTATGTTAAAACATTGGAGAGGAGGGAACGAGATTCAAAGAATCTCAATAGCTCATCTCCCTTTCAATCATACATGAAGGATGCAAAACAAGTCTTAAAAATGCATGCATGAGCATTAAGATTTTAATTAGTTCGTATTATTAATCAAAATGCAATCGTGCTTTTGTCAACAATATGAAGCCAAAATATTTTTCACTTGACTAGAGACACACGCAAAATCTTAATGTGGTTCATAATAAATTTATTTGATTAATCAACGGATTGAATCAAATTGTGTTCTTAGATAGATTAAAAGAATCAAAAATCATGCAACAAAAATCATCTAACCCAAATGATAATAATTACACGAAAACAAAGAGAACAAAAAGAAAATACTTTTGAAATCAAAATTTAAACTAGAGTTCTATATAAACATAGAGTTAAGTTTCCTATTAGGTTCAAACTTTGGATTGATCACCAAAAAAATTAGAAAGCCATAGAAGAGACAAAAACAAGAATGAGAAATAGAGAAGATGGAGTATATATTCTCTAGTGACATCTTCTCCTATTCAAATAGATGACATTGGCTTCTTCACCAAGGAATCCAATACCATTTTAGAAGTAATAATAAGATAATATCCAAATCCTTTTAGGAGTCTTCTATCTTAATCTTTTTAGGAATCTTTTATCCTGTAAAATACAATTAAAAATAATTGGGCCTCCATTGGATAAATATAATAAAAATGCATTTAAAGTCCATTTGTAACGACCCTAACTTCTAATCACCATAATTAAGGTTAAGTACATGATTAATAATCATATATCAAGGTTTGAAGTCATTAAGATTAATTACATCGGGAAAAAGTGAGGAAATTTGAAACCTTAATGTTGTTAGGGTCATTAGCTAGACAACCACAATTATTCGAATGCCTAAGTGAATTTAATTATCAATGAGGAGCCTTTGATTCTCCCATCCATCAATTCCAACTCATAAAATCTTCCTACAAGTGTTTCTAAATCATTCCTTAGCATTACCTTAAAAGAAACTAAGGTTTCTAGGTGAATATGAGAGATAGAGCACTTTCACCGCGGCTAAATTCCCTTGCGCCGTGGCTAATTACTCTCAGTTCAACTCCTTACGCCTTCACAAATTTTTCACATTTCGCCGCTGCCAAATACCCCTTTCGCCGCGGCCAAATACCCTCTGGAACACCCCCAAGTCTGCCTCTCAGAGTTAGTCGCGGCTAATGTCACTATTCACTACGTCCAATTGCTCTCTGTTTTCTTCCCTGGCAGGTTTACCACATTTGGCTGAGGCCAATTAAATGTTGGCCACGGCCAATTCTTCTCTGTTACCATTTGGCCTAGGCCAATTAAATATTGGCCGCGGCCAATTCCCTTCTGTTCCTACAACTTCCAAAATTTCATCTCATGCTCTCCAATTCCCCATCTGGTAACACTATAGGCTATTTTAACTTAGTTTGTGAAGATTTAGTGTCTTTCTTTTACCTAATCTACCTAACATATCTAGCATTACCCATTCAAAATTCAAATGTGGATCCTTAACCCTCTAGCTACCATAAACTAGTGAGTTCATAGGTTAATGATAGCAAATGTATTATGGTCACAAGGTGCATGGGGTCAATGCTTAATGTTCATATAAAATCAAATCACTTATCCATTATTAGCCAATTACAATCATAATGTTCAATTCCACGATAATCAAAATTATATATACAATCCTTATACTTGGCAACTCATGATGCAATGCAGCAATGATACAAAACTAGCAGTTTAGTTACAATACATTTTGTCAAAGCTCCCAAACCTATGTGCTACCAAACCATTTAGCAAACTCTCGTTAATTTTCTCCTTGCCACTAAGAGGTCTAGTCCCTGAAAATATTAGCCCACAACGGGGTGAGATATATAATCTCAGTAACAAAAGGGCAGATTCCATATATATATACAAGTCAATCAATCCAATGCAATTTCATGCCATCAATACTGGAATCATCAATTCAATTCGCAAATGAACTAGTTGAACTACCAATGACTACTGTCCTATACCAGCAATCATACACAACATGTTAATGGCCAATAACATTGAGGATGGTCCGTCCACGGCACCAACTCCCCAATGAGCACAACCAGGGCTCAGTGCATCTGGGGTTTGATCACAACCCGGTGCCCGATCAAAGCACATGCACGGATGGCAGCCGCACCATAGCTCTACCATGGACTCACAAGGTCCAATCACAATAACAACCAAGTAGTCAACCAATCATTTAACATTTGTCATATATGTACAAACAATATCAATCAACATGAACATGTACATAGAAGTGGAAAATAACCCCAGTTACCTCAATGAAGCCAATTACTCTTCCCCTAACTACCATAATAATCCAAATGCACACCAATCCTATAACAAGCGTAATTATTATCATTTCTAATCATAATCAAATATCCAAAGAGTTGAACTACTAAGGATAGACTAGAGGTTACTCACCTAATTACCAAGGGATTTAATTTCGGATTCCAACTTTCCCACACCAGAAATTGCCATAGTTCACTCCAATTTCTGGGTAATTTCACATGAAACTAAAGCCCATATCATAGGTCAACTATAGGGGTATCAAACTAACAGAAAATGCATCAAAATGGGAAGGAGATACTCACTTAACAACAGCCATAGCCTCACCTCCGAAAATCCACCATGGACTCCCCAAAATTCGCATTTTAATCATCAAGCCCAGAAAATTGGGTTTTACACCATTATCTCCTTGTAATTTCACACAATAACAGAACCCATTATGATAATACATCCTTAGGAGCATTTTCCAGCAAAGTGATACACAAAATGGAAGGGAAAAGCTTACCTAATCCTCCCTCTAACCTCCAAGTCCGAAAATCTTGCAAGGAATCACCCAACACCAAATTTCAGATTTGAGAAGAAGATGAAAATGCTCAAACCCAGAAATTAATCGGACCAAAATGAAGAGGAGGATGAGAGGGTCAAGTTATATATAACTTACCTTGGCTAAATCATCTTCTAGAAGTGAGAAATGGTGGAGGAATGTAGAAAACCCTAGCCTCCTCTCTTCCTATGCGAAAATGGAGTTCTCCTTTGCCTAAGATTGAGTTTGTCTGCAGAATAGAGGGTAAGGGGCTGAGTAAGTTAGGGTTTTAGATGGGTTTGGGTCAACCCTAAAGCCCAAAATCCACTTAGGTTCAAATGTGTGTTTATTGGGCCTTTGTTTAGTGAGGTGGGCTGCAAAACATTTTAAGTTTAAGTGAAGTATGCTGACCCGATGGCCCAATTCCTTGTAGGTTTAGATTTTTATGCTTATTGGGCCTTATCTTATAAGATGGGCTGAATCTCATGAGCTAGGCTTCAGAGTTGTAGTAGGGTTAGGCCAAATTTCAAGAGCCAATCTAATTTAGGTCTGCATAATGTGTGTTGGGCTAACTCACATAAATTGGGCCTTAAGCCCCTATTCTACTAAATCAAATTAGGCCATTGCTAAGCAATTTCTCTTGGCCCAAGCCTCATGATAAGGAGTTGGGTTTACACCCAAAAATTATTGGGCCTTTGTAAATTTTTATCCATGACTTATTCAAATTAAATTATGGGCCCTAATTAGGCTTTAACCCAAATAATATCTTAAACCTATATTACGAACTTATTCCTTTACAAATTTTCATTCATAAAGCTTGCCCAATTATTTCATGATAATTATTCTTAATTAGTCTAAATACATTATTAACACGTTAATTAATTCTTGGGGTGTTACACCATTAATATAAATTTAGCCCATTTAATATAAAATAAGCCAAAAAATCATCTAATTAGCCACTATGAATTATTATTAAAACTAAATATAAAGAATATAAAATATAATAATATCGAAATATGAAAATTTCCCACACTTAGGCTTTTGCACTCTTAGGGAAAACACAAAAAGTAAAACAAAACTGAAATGCAAAATTGCCAATCTAAACGCAATTCAAGTTGTTTAGATATTCAATAGTCAAAGGTAATCTCTCTTGCTAATCAAAGAAGAACAAGTAGCATGGCAAATCCAATTGATAAAAAAATGAATCAAAGTGGTAGCTCCTCACTAGTTATGTGTTTACTCTCAATTCTCTTAAGTGTTTAGGTTAAGCATTCCTTTCAAATTCAACTTTTAACAACTTCACTACCATAGGCTTGTATATCTTCTCACTCTCCACTAAGTTACAAGCAATACATAAATCAAAAGGACTTTTATTCAAGGTTGTAATTGGGGTAAGGTACGAAACAAGTGGTAAACAAAAGAACTAAGGATGCAACAAAAGATACAAAGCAAACACTTAAAATCATCAAGAGCAATAAAAAAAGAACATAGGATGGAATGAATGTGCATCTCAGAGTGTTATTTACCATAAACCAATACATGCTCAACGAAAACTATAGTAATTTTCTTTTCTCATTTTCATCATTCTTTTTTTTCCTCTTTTTTTTTCTTAAAGATTTTTTTCTTTTCATGCTTTTGTTTTGTTTTGTTTTGTTTTTACATTTTTGACATATCTCTAAAGAGAACAAGTTAATAAGCTCAAAATTGACTCAAAATTCCATTGCACATCCATCCACCCTATGAAGATATAATGTTCTTAATAATCAAAAGTATCCTAAACAAGGAGGAAATTTTTTTTATGTTTGTTTTTAGGCTAAAGGGTAAAAAGAAAACATAGAAGGCTAAAAAGGAGAACAAAAACATAACTGAGATAACTATTTAGCTCTATCTAAAAAAAAAAAAAAACCTTAATTATCTTTATGAATGCTTGTGCAAATATAGTTTCAATTAAGAATCAAAATAAGTTCTAGAATAAAAATCATGATAGGCAAATGCTCTCACAAGAAAGAAACAATAGAAGGCCCAAAATTCTTACATGTTTTAAAACTACCACATGAAATCCATTGAAATCAAATTCATTGCCAATTTACTTAAATTGTAGAAAACAAGATTGATTCCTAATCATGTTTGAATACTTCCAAACTTAAATTGCTTTAAGTTATTTTGTTCATATTTTTTAATTTTTAAAAAGAAGAAACCTAAAATACTAAAAATTTTGAGAAAATCAAGAAAATAGTAAAAATACTGAAAAAGGAAATAAAATGATTCCTCTCCCTAACACTTAATATTTACATTGTCCTCAATGTAACAAAAATCGAATTCACTAATTAAAGAGAAGACAAGAAAGGAAAAGAGGAGGGAAAGAAATACAATTGAGTAGTCTAAATGTATGGAGCGTTGGAAAGATGTAGCTCCTTCACTATTTGCTTCTGAAATCCCTCATAAAAATGCTTAAACCTTTGCCTATTCGTCGTAAAGCGCTTGTTGGTTGATTCATTCATAATCTCATCTACACCATAAGGTAAAACATGAGTAACCACAAATGGACTAATCTATCTAGAACGTAACTTATTGGGCATCAGCTTTAGGTGAGAATTATAGAGGAGGACTCTTTCACCAACATGAAGCTCTTTTCTTTCAATTATCTTGTCATGCACAACCTTGGTTTTCTCTTCGTAAATTCTAGAGTTTTCATAAGCTTGCAACTGAATCTCTTCAAGCTCTTGAAGTTGCAATTTTCTTTGAAAACCAGCTTGAGGTAGATCCATATTACACTTCTTTACTACCTAATTAGCTTTATGTTCAATCTCAGTTGGTAAGTGACATGCTTTACCAAAAACCAACCTATAAGGTGATATGCCTATAAGAGTTTTGTAGGCAGTATGATAAGCCCATAGTACATCATCCAATCTTTTACTCCAATTCTTTCTGTAAGGTTGTACTATTTTCTCCATAATTTGTTTTATCTTTCTATTTGAAACCTTTGCCTAACCATTTGTTTGTGGATGATAGGGGGTAGCTACTTTATGGAGCACACCATACTTACGAAGGAGGGTTTACATGTTTCTATTTGATCATTGATGATTGTTCTAGGAATATTGAACATGCAAAAAATATGAGATCTAACAAAGCCCACAACCATAGAAGAGTCATCAATTCTAGTGGCTTTTGCTTCCACCCACTTTGAAATGTAATCAATAGCTAAGAGAATATATATGAAACCAAAAGAAACAAGAAATGGTCCCATGAAGTCAATACCCTAAACATCAAATATCTCATAGAACAATAATGGTAGTTGAGGCATCTCATTCTTACAATAAATATTATGTGTCTATTGACATTAAGTATAGTTCTAACAGAATCATATGCATCCCTAAATAAGGTGGCCTAGAATTGTCCAAAATCTAAAACTTTCTTAGCAGTACACTGAGGACCAAAATGGGCACCACATGCAAGTGTATGATAGAATTGCAAAATAGATACAAACTCATGGTCAGGAACACATCTCATAATAATCTGGTCACTACACATGCGCCATAAGTAAAGGTCATCCCAAACATAATATTTTGCCTCACTCTTAAGTTTATTAATTTGGTGCCTTTTAAAATAAGCAAGCAATTCGGAAACAACTAAGAAATTTACCATATCTATATACCAAGAATCTTTACCATACAATGAGTACAATTGTTCATCTGGAAAACTATCCCTGATAGTAAATGAATCTGAAGAGTGAGGTATTCTACTTAAATGATTAGCCACAAGATATTTTTGCTCCACTCTTATCTCTGATGTCTATGTCAAATTCCTGTAGGAGCAACATCCACTTAATAAGTCTTGGTTTTGCATCAGACTTCTTGAGTAAGAACTTTAAAGTTGCATGATCAGAATAAACAATAACTTTAGAACTAAACAAATAAGAATGAAACTTATCTAAAGCAAAAACAATAGTTAAAAGCTCTTTTTCAATGGTTGTATAATTAGCCTGAGTCTTATCTAAGATGTGCTATGCATAAGAGATCATACAGGCTTCTTGTCTATCCTTTAGGAAAGAATTGCACCCACAGCAAAGTTAGATGCATCTCATATCATTTTAAATGAAAACTTCCAATTAGGAGGTTAGATGATAAGTGGGGTGGTTAGCCTTCTCTTCAACTCATCAAATGCTAATCTACATGACTTATCAAAATTAAAATCTATATCCTTTTGAAGAAGTCTAGACAATGGTAAAGAAATCTTGCTAAAGTCCTTGATGAATCGCCTATAAAAACCTGCATGTCCAAGAAAAGAATGCACTTCCCGCACACAAGTAGGGTGAGGTAAAGAAACAATCACATTTACTGTAGCTCTATCAAGTTCAATGCCATTTTCAAAATCCACATGGCTTAAAACAATTCCTTGCTCTACCATAAAATGACATTTTTCAAAATTTAAAATTAGATTTTTCTCAATACATCTTTCTAAAATCATTCCTAAACTCATGAAACAATCATCAAAAGAAGTGCCATAAATAGTAAAGTCATCCATAAAAACTTCCATGCATTGTTTAAGGAAATAAAAAAAAGATGCTTACCATACACCGCTAGAATGTACTTAGAGCATTACAAAGTCCAAACGGCATCCTCCTATATGCAGAGGTACCAAATGGGAAGGTAAATGTAGTATTTTCCTAGTCTTTTGAAGCAATGCAAATTTGAAAGTAACCAAAAAAGCCATATAAGAAACAGTAATGAGATTTGCTTGCCAATCTCTCTAACTTTTGGTCTATCAAAGGAAAAGGAAAATGGTCATTTCTAGTGGCCTGATTTAGCTTTCTGTAATCAATGCAGACTCTCCAACTATTTTGAACTCTCATAAGGATAAGCTCATTTTTTTCATTGGACACTACTATGATACGGGTCTCCTTGGGAATTACTTGCATTGGACTCACCCATTTGCTATCAGATATAGGATAAATAATGCTAGTTGAAAGTAATTTACTTACCTTTTTCTTCATAACATCTAGGATCATGGGATTGAGTCTTCTCTGTGGTTGCCTCACTGGTTTGGCTCCTTCCCTTAGTAAAATTCTGTGCATACTAGTGGAAGGGCTAATCCTTTAAATATGTGCCAATGTCCAACCTATTGCTTTTTTCTTTTTCCTTAACAATTCTAACAACCTTATTTCATGATCAGGTGGCAAGTTATTTGCTATTATTATTGGTATTTTATTTTTTTTCTTCCAAGAAAGCATATTTGAGATTGTTAGGTAAAGGTTTAAGTTTAAGTATAGGTGGTTACTGTATGAAAGATATTAATCTTTGTGAGTTTTGGCACACCATATCAAGATATCATCCAAACTATATCACAAGTGGCATAAAAGTTTCATTTTTATCAATTTACCACTTTTAGCAGCAGAAATAACTATTATCATAAGCCCAAATAATTCAATTTTGATTAAATGCACCATATGGATTCACCAATATCATATTCCATCCATAACACACCTAATGGACTAGAAGCATCACAATTCAAAGCTTGCATTTCGGGTTTAAGTCAAGCAACATAATTCCATAAGTAAGGTGCAGATTTTATGGTTCCATATTCTGATACAAAATTCAAAAATTCATAATTAATTCTAAAAAAATTGAAATCATGCAAATTCTAGCATTTTGGAAAGCTTAGGATGTCCCCTAACTACCATAAAAATTTCAGATAAAAAAAACCATGTTTGACTTAATAAATTCAATGAAATAGCACATTAAGTCTGGGCAGCATCCTGCAACTGAACTAGCATTTCAAAAATTCATATCTCCCTCTACACAAGTCCAAATTGGGTGCTCTTGGCGGCTATGGAAATCTTAGGATGTCTATTATATGTCTGTAAACTTACATGAGCATTGGGCTTCATTTAGCCTATGAATGACATAGAAAAGCAAACTAACTATAAGAAAAGTGATAGTGACAGATTTTGCATAATTTGGCTAACTTGAAAAATCATCATAAATTCTCTAGTGCTCTTTAGCTATATGAAAATTTCTAGATGAGACCTATATTCATACCAAAATTTATGCACAAAATCGTCCATTTGGTTAGTTTGTGGTTTAGCTCAAGAATATGACAATTTTTTAGGGAGAATTATAATAAAGGACCCAAAGATAAAGAAAATTATTCTTAAGGACCTGTTACCATTTATTTTAGGATGATTACCACTGAGTTTAGTAACAAATCGTTGAACCTAGTGGTAAAGGTCCTTAAGAATAATTTTCTTCATCTTTTGGTCCTTAAACATAATTTTCCCAATTTTTTATGCCATAATAGTGTCAACTTGCAACAAATGGCCTTCCACACCATTCATGGCCATTTGAACACGTCCCATAGCATAAACACAACATATAGAAGCATTCCAAATAGTTCAAACCATCATGGAACTCAAATCCACTATTCCACTTGCGTAAATGCATATAAATATTATGGTTCAAGGATGTCAAAACTATACAATTTCGTTCATTTGGCTTCACATTTGGTTCATACAACATATTCACATGGTTTTACAATTGCTCAATGTAACATCCCAAAAATTAATTAAGACTAATTATGATGATTAGGAAATTAATCTAGGTAATTAGTAAAACTAAGTAAGTGAAAAAGTGACATGGAACTTATAGAGGAATAAATTGTTGATATGGGTTTAATTAGGAAAATTAATTAAGAGAGGGAGACATTAAATTGGGCCTCATAATTAATTTAATTATTACTTTGGGTTAAGTGTAAAAACCCAATCTTAGCCTTAGGGAGATTTAACCCCATTTTTTAGAGGCCCAATATTTATTTGTGCACACCCAAATGTTAATTGACTCTTATAGTAGGTCCAACTCTCATATATGACTCATGTTGTTATAACATATTATTTCTAGTATTACCTTACTCATTCAAGGTGGATTACACATGTTATCGAAGAAAATTCAAGAATGTACATTAAAAATAATGAATTTAATGGCGTTACGTCGAGGTTTAAAATTTCATCCTGCGTCATATGGGCCACATGAGCACACTAAAAACATTTTCCACTTATTTCCCATCTATACAAGTCACAAATGTTCCAAAACATCACACAATTCATGGGTCTAAGACCAAAAAGCCCAAAATTAACTCATTCATCTCGAATTCCATAGTAGCATATTTCTAGTGCAACTTTGAAAAATTATAACTAAATCTAGAAAAATTAAAATCCACTGCACGATAGCTTTATGGAAATCTCTTGGTGTTAAATTTACACTAAAAATAATTCCAAGCCATGAAAGCCTCATCTAGACCACTTTTGATAATAGAAAAGGCACAAAAGTCAGACTACTCAGTATTATTAATATAGCTTATTGATATGAATTTTGAAAATATAGAATTAATTCCAACAAAAATCCAATTCATGTAAACTATACCAATTTGGAAAGCTATAGATCTTAACTAGAGAGAAAAAATAGTTCTAGATCAATCCAAGAGCATTTAGACTGTAAAAATTGATGGAATAGTGCTGAGGGTCTGACTATGCACCTAGAATAGAACATAAATTTCAGAAATTCATATCTCCCTCTCTAGACATCCAATTGAAGTGATTCCAATTGACATAGGTCACTGGGAAGGTGTAGTTTTGTCTTATAAATTTTCACAACCATTGGACATCATATGCGCCATGAATGATAGAGATACATTTTCAGACCATATGAACAGTGCTAGTACCAAAATCAGAAAATTTGCCAACTTCAAAATTTTACCAAAAATTCTGTAGACTTGCAAATATTAAGCACTTTAGCTTCCCAAAAAGCCCTTAGCAAGATCTATATGAATGCCAAATTTCATACCAAGAAGAGCTCATTTGGACAGATTTTACTATAGCTCACCATTATGGTCATTTTTGCACCTTATAAAGCATCAGCTTGGTCCAAATGGCTTTCCCTTATATTTGGCACCTTGTGGGCAAGTTTGAAAGCATAAACACAAATTGTATGAACTACCCAAGTGGTCTCAAATCTTATACATCTCATTTTGGTTATTCCACATCCAAGAATACACTAACAATCATGAACCATAAAGGTGCAAGTCTCACAATTTCATTACTTTAATGCTAATTATGGTTCTCATATCATTCATACATGCTATTACATTTGTTTAAAGGTTTACATCTCAAAATAATATACACACATTCACTTTGACAATTAAATACAAAGAAAGCTACACAATTGTCAAAGTTTGGTCTCTTAAGATTCTTGGCTTGCATTTCTTGCTTCTTGGACACCACCTAGACATATTAAGATGAAGGAAGGAAGGGGAGTGAGATTCATGGAATATCAATAGCTCACACACCCATTCACACACTCATTCATGGCATACACACATCAAGGGCACAAGTATGGAAGATGAATCAGTCATAAACATATAAAACCACATTTCCATGCCATACTTTCACATCAAATTCAAATGTAAGCTCTATGGACTTTTGGTTTTGCCTTACCCCATTTCTAGGACTTTTGAATTTACCTCACTCTTGGCCTAGGGACTTTTGACTTGGCCTCACCCATCCAAGAAACTTTTGGCCTTATCTCACCCATGCCTTAAGACTTTTGACTTGGCCTCACCCATCCAAGAAATTTTTGGCCTTATCTCACCCATGCCTTGAGACTTTTGGCCTCTCCTCACCCACATTAAGGGACTTTTGGCATCACCTTACCCTTATGAGCAATTTTCACAATTAGTGTTATTCAAAACAACACATTGGTACCAATACAATATCAAGACATCAAGTAGCATGTTCTCAAGTCACAAAAGCACACAATGACATATATACAACCAATAATGCAAAGAGAATGAGGTGGGGAGCTACCTTGGTATTTATGCAAGCTTTACTTAGTCTTTCTCCTTCCCTTTTTCAGTTCCACAAGCACACTTAGGTGGGTTGGGATTCTTTTAGCCTAAACATCATAAATAACACACAATTATACTCTTGAAGCAAGCCAAGACATTACATTTACTCTTAAGAGCACAAATGGTTTCATAGGTTACATAATGATTCCATTAGTGGCCTATTAGAGAAACTTTCATAATTTAAGTTCTAAACTCCATTCTCTTTTCATTTCTAGACCTCTTAATTTCATTTAAGGTCTTTGAAGCCATCACACACTCACTTACCCAAGTCTAGATACATGTTGTTTCATAAGGCTCCATTATGAAAATCATTGTCTCATCTTCCAAACCATGGCTTCTAAATTTTTCCCAAGGGTTCTTCCAATCTTCTACCATCATATGAAGTCCCAAACTAAGGCTAGAATAAATTAAAACACTTCCAAACCCATTCATCTTGCTTAGGCTGAGATATGAGAAGGGGAGAGGATTCATGGACTTCTTGATTTTTTCTTGATGGGAGAGCTACTTGGGAGGCTTCCTAAAGGTCTTAGGAGCTCAATTGAACACTTACATATGCAAGAAAATTCAAGAATCAAAACAAATTTTACAAATACTTTGCTAACTTGAAATCTATTAGTTTTTCTTGCAATTTCTTAGCATATTCTACTTCTCCATGGTCCAAAACCCAAGTTTCTCTCTTGTTCTTAGACAAAAAATCCTTCCCCCATATGGTTCTAGTTTGGGGCAAAACATACACACAGAAGAAGCATAAGAAGAAGCAAGGTTACTAAGATATCTACCTTGGATTTAAGCTTGCTTTCAAAGGCTTTTCTTCTTGGTTTGCTTCTCCTTAAATTTTTGTACTTCCCTCCCTCTGTTCTAGGCTCAAAATAGAACCAAACATCTTAATAAAACCATAGAAAGAAAGCTTGGAAGGATAGGGACAAAGTTGTAAGAGGAAGAAGCATGAAATTCCTTAAATTTTCCTACTTTTTTCCTTGTTTTCTTCCTCCTTTCTTAGCTCTTCTTGTATGCCACTTTTAGATGAGCTCTCCCCTGCTTTTTGGCAAAAGCAAGGTCAATCTAAGAAGAGGGGAGAAGTGGCGTGATTTATGTGGAAGTTTCAAGAACATTTCATTTACAAAAATTCCAATTTTACCCTTCCATTGTGGCATTTTCTTTTTACGTTCGTTTTAGCTCCTTTTTGAGAACGGTCTTTTCCATCATAAAATTTAGGTTCAAAATTATATAAAATCCCTTTGGAATCACCCAATTTGGAGGTAAAACATTCTCGAATGAATTCGTCAAAGTTTAGGTTCATTGTCGTTGGAAAATGTATACCAAAGGGGCTTTAACTGTCTCGGGGCTTCCCATAATTTTCAGGGCCTCTGAGAACCCTGGGCAACTCAAATTTTCCATTTAAAAAGCTCCCTTATGAGTTTTTCCAAAAATTATGCATAATTACAAAAATGCCACTGTGTTTTGTCAATTTTTGTTACAATTTTGCTTCACTGTCCTAGCTTCATTTTTATTATTGTCTGAGCCTAGGACTATTATTTTTGGGAGCCTAGGATACTACCTAAATATTTTGGAACATTATCTAGCTCATTTTAAGGGACTTGCTTTTATACAGCTCATTTCGTTATTTTACAGAATTTACTGTTCGTTACACATGTAACCTTATAACCCATAGCCCAACAAGCTTATGACTAAACCAACTTGGATTTTGGGCCCTTGGGTTAGCCTATAACCCATCTAAACCCTAATTTTACTTTAGCCCTTGCACCCCTTCCGCAAAAACATTTAGAGATACCAAGTAAAAATTTAGAGGTCTCTTGGAGGCTAGGGTTTTCACCATCTTCTTGGCCTTATTTCCTATTTCTAAACTCAAAATTAGCCAAGGTAATTACTATATAACTTAATTCTCTCCTCTTCTTCTTCTTCAATTTGACCTAATTTGTTTTTCATTTAGAGCATTTTTACCCACACCCAAAATCTGAAACTTGTTGTTGGGTGTTTTCATGGTGGAATTTTAGACCTTAAAGCTAGAGGTGTTGTTAGGTAAGTATAAACTTTTCATTTTGATACATTATCTGTTAGTTTGGGACCCCTATAGTTGATTTATGATATGGGTATTGTTTTTATGCAAATTTACTCATAATTTGGAATGTTGTTATGAGGTTACTAGTGTAGGCACAACCAAATTTGAATTTGGTTCTTGTAATAGTTGGGTAAGTATTTTCTAAGTACTCCTTTGTAGTTTAACTTTTGAGTAATGGGTTTGTTAATATAAATGATGATTAGGGATATTAATGGTTTGGTTTTGTGTCCATAGACTGACGTAGCATTTTGTTGGCTTTTAAAGAATTGTCTACAAGTAAGGTAACCAGGGCTATTGTTAATTCCATGCATATGTCTACTTTAATTTTATATCTGTTGCAAATGTATGATTTTTGAATGCTAAATGAATTGTTGGCTATTTGATATATATCATGTTTGGATCTTGTGAGTCCATGGTGGAGCTATAATGCGACTGCCACCCATGCATCATGCTTCGATTGGGCACCGGGTTGTGATTAGACCCTTGTATGCATTGAGCTTATCTTGTGTTCATTGGGGAGTTGGTGCCATAGATGGACCTCTCCTAGTGTTAATGGCCTTTAACATGTGGAATGTGATTGCTAGTATGAGATAACAGTTACTAATACCCTAATTGTTTTATTTGCTAATATGGCTGGTATATTTTCTGATGCTTATTTGAATTCATACACATATGTTAATTAAATTGGAATATATGAATGGAATTTGCCTTTGGTTACTAAGATTTGCATCTCACCCTGTTTCATGGGCTAACTATTTCAAGTGAAGGTCTTTCGAGTAAGGATAAAAGGAAGCTAGTGGATGAACATCTATGAGCTTAGGCCCTTGGGAGGAATGCTACACTTAGGTTGATTTAACTTAGGATAGGTGCTAATTTTGGTTGTTCATTTGTATAGCATCATCATGTAATCATATTGCCAAGTGTAGGAGTTTTGTACTTTGGTGAACTATAATGTACTTAATAAGGAGATAGGCTTTATATAACTTGGAATTTGATGTATGCACTTATATATATATATGATATGGAACTTAGTTGGTCCGAAGATATGGTCTAGTATTTGAGAATATAATCATGTAATATCTTAATTGTTGACTCAGACTAGTAATGCATGGAACCTATATTGACATTTATATTTGGATCATAATTGTTAGTAGTCATGAATCCTTCTTGCCATCATTAATACATAAATTGCTACTGCATGATAGTTGATGAGTAGGAATCAACCCCTAAGTCTTGAATTGATTATGATAGGTATGTTGGGTAAATAAGATAGATTAACACTATTAGAGCCCCACAATTTAATGTAGAGTGGCTCTAGAGTACTATTAAAGGGAGTGTTAGAGTGTATGGGATGAAATTTGAGAACTATAAGTGTAGTAGGAGGATGAGCCACAGCCAAATATCACAAGTCACGACTAAAGGTCAGTCATAAGTGAGATTTGCCATGGCATGATGAGTTTCGCTACGATACGAGGCAAAATTCTACCCAAGGAAGGTAACAAAACTCAATTCACTACAGCTCAAGAGGTATTTCACCATAGATAAATTTGAAACATTTACGGGCAAGTATGAAGAGGTATCTCGCTGTAGCGCTGCATAGGTTAGCCACAATAGGACTCGAGTCAGTGAGCAGACTTGTCGCAGCGCAAGGGATGCTAGCCATGGCGAAGGTCCAATTCGTTGTAGCAATAACCGCAAAAACGTGAATAGTAGGTCCTAAAGGTACTCTATCACAGTGTAGAAAACCCAAGTCGTGGTGAATAACTTAGAGATATTTATGAACAGTAGGTCCTAAGATTCATTATAATAATGTTGCGTAATGACTTAGAGATATTTTTAAGAGGTTTTATAAGTTGAAATCAGTAGTAAGATGAATCGAAGGCCTTAATTGGTATTTATGATCACTGTAGATTTAATTAGTTATGGTTGTTTAGTTAATTGCCCTAATGATATCAAGATTTAAATTTTCTTCACTTTTTCTTAATCTAATTAATTGTAATCCAACTTTATGTAATGTTCGATTTTTATAAAAATGACAGAAACAGATATGTTTTCAAAATAAGTCCTTTGAAATGAATTGGTTAAGGTCTAGAAAATTTAGAATAATGATCTAGACATTAAGTAATGAATTTAAGAGGCCAGAGGTACCTTAAAACAGAGGCCAAAATTACTAGACGAAATTTAACGAAATAGTTATGTAACATAATGGCATTTTCGTAATTTTGGAAAAATTTTAAAATTCTCATAAGAGGGCTTTTAAATGGGAATTTTGAGTTCTCCAGGGTTCTTAGAGGCCCTGAAAACCATGGGAAGCCCCAGGACAGTTAAAACTCCTCTGGTGTATATTTTCTGATGTCAGTTGACCCAAACGTTGAGCCTTTTGTTTAGGAATGTTTTACCTTCAATTTGAGTGATTCCAAAGGCATTTTATAAGATTGAGGACCTAAATTTTATGATGGAAAATATGGTTAAAACAAACTAGAAGCAAAAATGCTAAGATTAAGGGACATAATTGAAATTTTTGGAAATAAATCCTTGAACCCTAGCTATATATACCCCATGCCCCACTCTTCTCTTCATTTAGTTCACTTTATTTCTACCCTAAACCAAAGAAAGGAGTAAGAGAGTGAGGCCCACAAGGAAGGAGAGAAAGGGAGAAGAAAAAGTAAGAAAAAGGTATGGATTTTCTTGGTTTCTCTTTAGCAAATTCCTTCTCCTCCATCTTCCCTTCTTTCATATGGAATTATTGAAGTATTTGGGGCTATTCTGAGGTCAAACCTAAGAGGGAAATTTTGAAATTGAAGAGAAGAAGCCAAGCAAAGTGAAGAACAAGCAAAGGAAGCCAGGAAACCAAGGTATTTTGCCACTTTTATGCTTGATTCTTCTTGTTCCTTCTCTTGTGAATTTCGACCTATATATGAGCAGCCATAAGGGGTTGAATTTCTAGCCAAACCAAGAGAGAATCTTAAGAAAATGAGGGAGAAGAACAAAATATGCAAAAGAAACAATCAAATAACCATTAGATTTTAAGATAGCAAAGTTAGGGTTTCTAGTATTCCACCAAAATTCTATTTTGATGCAAGAGTTCCTAGGTTAAAATGAATGTTTATATGAGCTCTAGAGATCCCTAATATAACACCATATGTTTCTAACTCATTTCACAACATTCTCATGCTTTACATTCATAGATTCCATGAAAGAGTAAGAAAAAGGGAATTAAAATAATACATTTCTTTGCATTTCGTCACGTATGAAAATTCTATTAAGCGTCACGTGAACCATGTGAGCTCATACATCACATTCTCATATTTAATTACATGAATACAACTTATTTGCATCATGAAAAGTGGCCTACATCTCGTAGAACTTAAAGGAAAGCTTAAAATGCACATATATATTTTCGGCTAGATTTGTTTCCATTTCTATCACAACTTTGAAAAATCATAACTAAATCTAGAAAAATCAAAATCATGCATTCTTGGTCATTCTAGAACACATGTCTAATTTATGCTAAAAATATGTCCAGACCATAACATCCAACACAGAGGATGTTTGACATGCGAAATGGTCTAGAGGTCAGGCTATCCATTGGTGCTATCATAGAATTCTGCAGCAAACTTAAAAAATGTTCAATTAATTCCACAATAGTCTAATCCATGAAAATGATATCAATCTGGAAAGTTGTGGATGTTAGCTAGATGTAAAAAATAGCTTTAGACCGGTTTAAGCATGCCTAGACCTCGAAACTCAATCAAACAGTAACTAAGTTCGGCAGAAGTTCCTGATACTAGATAGATTCTTTCAAAATTCATGTCTCCCTCTCTAGTCATCCAAATGAGGTGTTTCTAGTTGGTACAAGTCACTGGAAATGTCTAGTTTCTTTTTATAAAATTTCATGGCAACTAGACATCATTTGAGTCCTGTGTAACAAATTTCATTTTCGAACTTGAGTGAACAGTGATATGACTAAAACCAGAAAATTTGCCAACTTTAAAAATTCATCAAATATTCTGTGGACCTCCAAAAATTATGTTCTTTAGCTTCCCAAAAAGATATCAACAAGCTCTAATTGTATGCCAAATCTTAGATTAAGAAGAGCTCATTTGGACAAAAAGTGATATAAAGTTCCATTATGGTCAATTTTAGCTCCATATGGGATACCAAAATGTCCAAATAGCTTTCCTTGGGATTTGGCACCTCTTGGGCAAGTCTAAAAGCATAATTAAGACTTGTGTAAGCTACCCAAATAGTCAAAACCCTCATGCATCTCATTTTGGCCATCTCACTCACACTTATACACATTGCCATAATATCCTTCAAGAAGCCACATTGACATAACAAGCTCATTTTACATTCTAATGTTCACATGCCATAATTTCTCACTTATACATGACACATCAACATATTTATATATGTTCATGACTTCAAAAGACATATACAATCATGGATTACAACATATGCCATTCTTATAGCCTTAAAGTAACAAAAATTTCTACATTTTAATGTCATTCCTTCATCTCTCACGTGGTTGGCTCCCATTGCCTTGCTCTTTGGGTCCACCTAGCATATTGGAACATTGGAGAGGAGGGAATGAGATTCAAAGAATCCCAATAGCTCATCTCCCATTCAATCACACATAACATATGCAAATCAAGTCTTGAAAATGCATGCATGGATATAATAGATGACATGAACATTCAAGAAGCAAGCTTGGCATGTGAATAAGTCATACAAGGCATCCAAAGGCTTGCCAAGTGGATGGATTGGCCTTACCCTTTTCCTCATGGATTTGAGACTTGTCTCACCCATTCTTTAAGAGATTCTGGGACTTAAGCTTGCTCTTGGGAGTCCGTTTCATTTTGGAAGACTTCTTCACTTTGTCTCAACTAATTCTAAGGGTTCTTGGCTCATCCTCACTATGGCTAAGAGTTCTTGGCCTCTCCACACTCAAGCAAACCCAAATAAACATCATAACATCATTTAGAAACATAATATGTCATCATGAAACCATGGCATATGAAATCATGCTAGCATACTTTTCATGGCTTGAAAATACACATACATATATTCTAAGACAAGCTAGGCACACATCCATGTATGAGAGAAGGTGGAGAGAGCTACCTTGGAAGCAACCACACACTTTTCCCTTTGAAAGAATGCTCCCTCTTTTGACCTCACATACACAAATGTGTGGGGATACTTTCTCTTGGCCTAGATACAATTCATGGAAGCTAATTAGGTTCATGAACTCAATTCTAAGGCTATACAATTTGCTTAGACACTACCTTGACCTATAAACCCCATTATGGTTCCAAAATGGCACCTAATGAAGCAACACTCGTCAAATAAATTCTAGGCCCCATTCTTTCCCTTCAAATGTGATTCTGGACTCTTTTTAAGCCTCTTGGAGTCATCACACAATTAAAACCAAGAGCCTAGCTTCATGTTGCTTCTTTAGGTCATAATATGGAATATAAAGCACTAACTCACTTTCTATGGGTTCTAAATTTTTCCCAAGGCCTCCCCTCATTTTCATTCATCATATATGACTCAAGAATGGGTTTAGAAAAATTTAAAACTCTCCCTAGCTACTTAAACCCCTTTAGGCTGAGGCTATGGAAGGTTTTGGCTTCCATGGAGCTTGCTTTGTTTTCTCAAGGGGAGAAGCACATGGGGAGACTTCTAGGGATCTTAGGAGCTCATTTAAACTCTTATTTAGGTATAGGAATCATCATACAAAATCAGATTTTACAAGGTCCACATGAAACCTTAGAAATTGCATCTTGAAATCTAATGGTTTTTTATTAATTCTCTTTGCATATTCTTAATCTCCACTCCCTTTTTCCTTAGATTCACCCTTGGTTCTACCTAAAAACCAAGTCCTACTAGGGTTTCTTATGTTAGGCAAAATGGAGAAGGAGGGGAACCATGGGAGGAGAAATTACCTTGTTTTCTTACTTTTTCTCACTTGAATCTTGCTTTCTCCAAGCTCCTCTCTTCAAATCCGAAAATTTCCCTAAGTTTCTCCCTTAAAATAGATTTGTAAACTTCATTTTAATTAAAGGAAATAAAGGAGAATGGAGGAGAGAAGGTTTGGATGGAAGAAAGCATGAAAAACTACCAAGAAACCATACCTTAAAGCTTGAATTTCTTCTCCCTTCTTCTTCCCTTGGTACACCACTCTTTTAGGGGGTTTCTTCTAATTTTGGGTAGAACAATCTGAAGCAATGTGAGTGTGAGAGTGAGGCACCATCTATTTATAAGGGGAGGAAGAAATACTTTTCAAAAATTCTCATTTTGCCCTTCGTTCTTGGCATTTTTGTTTCGCCATCATTTTAGCTCCTTTTTGAGAACCATCTTTTCCATTATAAAATTTAGGTTTCCAATTTAGTAAAATGCCTTTGGAATCACTCAAATCAGAGCTAAAACCCTCCCGAACGAATCCGTCAAAGTTCAGGTACACTGACATTAGAAAACATCCACAGGAGGGGATTTAATTGTCCCGGGGCTTTCCATGATTTTTAGGGCCTCTGAGAACCCCAGAGAACTCAAAAATTTCACTTAAAAAGCCCTTTTGTGTGAATTCCAAAATTTGCTCAAAATTACAAAAATGCCATTACATTTCGTAAGATTTTCGTCAAAATTTGTTTCTTCATTCTATCTCCTTTTTTCCTTCCGTCTGAGGCTAGGATTCTCATTTTTAGGAATCTAAAATGTCACTTAAATTTTTAGGACCTTAACTAATTCATTTTGGGGGACTTGCTTTGAAAACGTGCCCGTTTTCATCGTTTAACAAAAATTGAACTTTACACCTAAGAAGCTTCCCACATGCATCTCCCATTAAGAAAACAAAGAACACTCCATAGCTCCCTTAATGGTGCATAGCTTCAGCCTAGACTAGAAGGAGTACCAAGGGGTAATTTTAATTTATTCCAAGCTTGATTTTGAGTCATATATGATGGGAGAGCATGAGAGGAAGCCTTGGAAAAATTTTAAAAGTCATGGACAGTGAGATGGTATAATAGGTTTCATATTATGACTTAAAGAAGCAACACCTAACTAGCCTACTTAAATTAATTGTGTGATGGCTCCAAGAGACTTCAATGGAGTCAAGAACCTTAGATGGATGGAAAGAATAAAGCCAAGATCATGTTTTCCTAATGTTGCTTCATTAGGTGTATTATGGAACCATAAATGAGCCATTAGAACCACCTAGCTTTTAAAATGATTGTATAGCCTTAGAAATGATTCCAAGAGTGTAATTGGCTTCCATATGATATGTTTACGCCAAAGGAACCAAGTCTCACATCCTTGTTAGTGTGTGGCTGAGGGAGAGGAAGCATTCTTGAAAGGAAAAGTGTGCAATTGTAACAAAGGTAGCTCTTTCTTCTTTCTCTCATGCATGAGTGGATGTTTATCTTGTCTTTGAATATGTGTATGTATATTTTGAGCCATGAGAAATGTTTTAGCATGTATCTATATGCCATAGTACCATGATATTATGTTATGCATTCAAATGATGCTTTGTGAACTTGCTTTGGTTTGCTTGAGTGTAGTAAAGCCAAAAGTCCCCTAACAATGGTGAGGATAAGCCAAGAACCCCCAAGAATGGGTGATACAAAGCTAAAAGTGTAACACCATATTTATTGAGCTCATCTCACATCATTACTAGGCTCATCTCCTTGGATTACATAAGATTTTCAAGAAAAGCTATTAAAAATATTTCATTAAATTACGTTACGTCATGGATAAAATTTTATTTCATATCCTGTGGGCCATATGGACTCATCCATCTCATTCTCATATTTAAATATACAAATACAACTTAAAACCATCTCAAGAAGTGGACTAGAACTTGAGCTAATGAAGCATACACATGGAAATAGAGTGTGCAACCTCGGACTAAATTTCTAAAATTTTGTCATGAAATTTGAAAAATCATAACTAATTCTATAAAAATTAAAATCATACATACTATACTATTATGGAAAGCTACAGATATATAATTTATGCTAAAAATAATTTTAGACCACAACGGAGACATCTAGCTACTAGATATTGATGGAACAGTACCAGAGGTCATCTATCATTACTGGTACTATCCTTCAAGTTCAAAAATTTATATCTCCCTTCTCAGATGTCCAATTGGGGTGCTCTTGACATAGAAAGCCTATTATGTCTAGTTTATGCTTGTAAAATGTCATGAGTATTAGACACCATTGTATGCTCAAATGACAAAGCCCAAGTTACTGACCATATGAACAATGTCTACATCAGTTCAACAGGAAAATGACAACTTTGAAAAATCATAATTAATTTCACAGGGCTCCAAATAATTTGGTCTTTCACTTTCTAAAAATATATAGATTAGATCTATATTCATGCCAAATTTTATGACCAAATTCGTTCATTCGGTTAGATTTTGATATTGCGTTGCAAAATGGCTCATATTGTGTCATGTAAGGGTCTCGAATGGTTCAAAATTGCTTCTAAGACAACCATGGCCACTGGAGCAGGTGGAAAAGAACCAAAATGATCTATTAAACTTGTCTCAAAGGTTTACAAACCTAGATTTCTCAAACTCACTCATCCACCCCAAGTTATACACAAGAGCATACATGTCAAGTCTTGCCATCCAATGCCCAAAATGTGTTATATCATACATATGGCATTAAATTTCATTTATATATCATACATTTACATATTTACATATGTTCATGGAGTCATACAACATATACAATAAAGGATTACATCACATGCCACTCATATGGCTACATAATAGCAATTTTCCACACTTTGTTGTCAATCTTCATTCTCTAGGCTTGGTGGCTTCCATTCCTTGGTTCACTTGGTCCACCTAGATATGTTAGACATGTGGGAAGGAAAGGATGAGATTCTAGGAATCTCAATAGCTCTTCTCCCTTTCAATCACACATAAAGAATGCAAATCTACGTCTAAAAGTGGATGTATGACTATTATGGAATATGTAAGCATTCAAGAAGCATTCTTGGCATTTTAAAAAGTCATACATAGCATACATAGGCTTGCTAAGTAAGTGGATTAGCCTCACCCATTCTTTTCAAGGATTTTGGACTTGCCTCACCCTTTTTCTCAAAGGCCTTGAACTAAGCCTTGCTCTTAGGAGACTCTAAGCTTTGTCTCAACAATTCTTAATGGTTCTTGGCTCATCCTCACCATGGCTAGAGGGTTCTTGGCTTCACCACACTCAAGCAAACCAAAGAAAAGTAACAAGACATCATTTGAATGCATAAAATAATATCATGGTACCATGGCATATAAAATCATGCTATAATACATTTTCATGGCTTAACACATATATACACATATTCAAAGACAAGATAACATTCATCCATGCATAAGAGAAAGGAGAGAGAGCTACCTTTGTTATAATTGCAAATTTTTTCTCTTGAATTTGTTGCTCTTCCTTAGCCCTACACACACAAGAAGGTGGAGATTATTTCTCTTAGCCTAGACACATCATATGGAAGCCAATTATACTCTTGAATCAAATTCTAAAACCATACATTCACTAGAAAAGCTAGGTAGTTCATATGGCTCTTTTTATGGTTCCATAATGCACTTAATGAAGAAACCTCCATAATTTGAGTTCTTAGCTCCATTTTTTCCTTCCACCTATGGTTCTTGACTCCATTTAGACCTCTTGGAGTCATCACACCATTAAAACAAGGAGCCTAACTAGGTGTTGCTTCTTTAAACCATAATATGGAACCTATGATACCATCTCACTTTCTATGGTTTCAAAAATTTTTTCAAGGCTTCCTCTCATCCTCTTCCATCATATATGACTCAAAAATAAGCTTGGAACAAATTAAAACTACCCCTTGGTGCTCCAACCTCTCTAGGTCGTGGCTATGGACGAAGGAGATACCAAGTGAGTTTGCTTTGTTTTCTTAATGGAAGATGCATATGAGGAGCCTTCTAGGGGTCTTAGGAGCTCATCCAAACACTCATTTAAGCCTAGGAATTATTATATCAAATCAGATTTTTGGTGGAACACTTGAAACCCTAACTTTGCTATCTTGAAATCTAATGGCTATTTGATTGTTTCTTTTGCATATTCTTCTTTTCCTCCCTCATTTTCCTAAGATTCACTCTTGATTTAGCTATAAATGCAACCCCTCTTGGCTGGTCTCACAAAGGGCGAAATTGAGAGAAGATGAGCAAGGAAGATTAAATTGGAAAATGGCAAAATACCTTGGTTTTCTTGGCGTTTCTTCCTTGTTTCTCACTTTGTTTGGCCTCCTCTCCTCAAATCCAAATTTTCCTCTTCTGTTCTGCCTTCCATACAGACCTAAAAACATCATTAAACCCATGAAAATAAAGAGCAGAAGAAGGAGAATCATTTGGCTAAAGAGAAAGCTTGAATTTTCATGAAATTTCTTACCTTTTTCTTGCTTTTTCTCCCTTCAAAATCTCCTCCTTTGGTGCACCTAAGAGCTGTCTTATTTTTCTGGTTTGAGGGTAGCAATGAGTTGGTCTAGAGATAGGGAGAAGAAGTGTGAAGAATAAAGAAGGTTCAAGAAGGTTCCATTTTCCAAAATTTTTAATTTTGCCCTTCGTTCTTGGCATTTTTGTTTCTAATTCATTTTAGTTCCTTTTTAAAAATCATCTTTTCCATCATAAAATTTAGGTCATCAATATTATAAAATGCCTTTAGAATCACTCAATTTGGAGCTAAAACATTTCGAAACGAATCAGTCAAAGTTCGGGTTAACCAACATTAGAAAATGTCCACCGGAGGGGTTTTAACTATCCCGGGGCTACCCATGGTTTTTAGGGCCTCTAAGAATCCCGAAAAACTCAAATTTGCCATTTTAAAATCCCTCTTATGAAAATTCTAAAATTTGCCCAAAATTACAAAAATGTCATTACGTTTCGAAACTGTTTCATTAAATTCTGTCTAGCCATTTTAGCCTCCATTGTAGGGTACCTCTGGCCTTGACTCATCATTATTTAAGGTTTATAATATTATTCTAATTTTATTGAATCTCAAATCACTCTATTTAGGGGACTTTCATTTGTATTCGGTGAATTTCGTACATTTACGGAGAAACTGTACGTTACGTTTCTTGCATTTTCTTTCATTTTTAAAGAACCGGATATTACAAAAAGTCTCTAAAAAGTGAGGCTTAGTCAAAAACCCTTTAAGAAAATGGGTGAGGCAAGTCCAAAATCTCTAAAGAGAATGGGTGAGGCTAAGCCACTTACTCGGCAAACCTATGTATATCTTGTATAACTTCTTGAATGCGAAAAATGTTCCACGAATGATTATGAAAGCCATGATGTCCATGCATGCATTTTTAGGCTTGAGTTTGCATTCTTTATGTGTGGTTGAAAGGGAGAAGAGTTATTGGGATTCCTAGAATCTTGTTCCTTCCTCCCCCATTGTCTAACATGTCTAGATGGACCAAGTAAGCCAAGAAATGAGAGCCACCAAGCTTGAAGGAGAGAGATTGACAACAAAGTGTGTGATATGTCCATTTTGTAGTCATATGAATGACATATGATGTAATCCAATGTTGTATATGATGTATGAGCTTGTGAACACTTGTAAATACATGGATATTGTAACATCCCTAAAATTAGGATTTTCTAATTATTTAGTATTTTATGTAATGAATTTATTAAGCTTTGATAAAAAGAATTTAAACGAAATAGCTTCGTATATGAGAAGTATAAGTTGAATAGGACCCATAGGAATTTTTGAGATTTTAGGGGGTCAATAGGGGCGAGGGGCAAAATTGTCATTTGTCACCCAGATAAACTTTGACAATTTTTCTAGAAGGAATGGGAATTTAGAACTAGTCTAATATATATATCAATAGATAAGGAATAATGTGTAAAAAATTATAAAATTCATTGTATGAATTTTGGATTCGTTAGGGCCAGAAAATGACTCAAAACGATTATAAGCTTATACGGAGATCAACTAAAACCCTAAACCCGTGTTAACTGTCTAGGAAATTCTATGCAGAAAAAATCTACTAGGTAGTGGTGACATAATCTAGAAATACGGAGTTACAAAGAAGATATAAGCGAAAAAATAACAAAGATGCTTGTCTGTCACATCATTACCAAGGGCAAAATGGTCATTTAGACCTTAAAATAATAAAATATTAGGAAAATAAATAATATTTAAATATATAGTTGGAGACACTAAATGGGACCCACATAGGGCCAAATAATATTAAAATATAGTAGAGAACTTAAAGAATAATGATTAAATAAAATATTATGAGGAACCTAGGAAACAGTGGCAATTTTGCAAGTCTAACCAGGGAAGAGCTGACATGGCACCAAGGAGCTGGAAATGTGCTAATGTAGGGCCATGTAGATGGGAGAGAGATTATGTGGTGCCATGTGTGAAGAAGATGCTAGAAGTTGGAAGAAAATTTTAGAAGTTGCATGAGCTACAGAGTGATTGCGTAGGCTAACGTAAGCAAATATTAGAAATCTCACACATTACGAAAAAGTTACCGCTGACTTCAGCATGACACAGACACTGACTTAAGTAACATTAAATGCAACTTTATCTTTACACTTTATGAAAAAGTAACCGTGATAATCCAACGGCTAATATTCGCCCGTAAAATGTGATGCGATCTAAACCATTAAGCAATCTAATGGCTTAGATTTCTTCACCTTTTCAATATCAAACCACAACTTTTGATATAATCCTAAGGTCTACATTTTATTTCTTATTTCAAGGTTAAATCTTGACCATTCATGTAATCTAAAGGCCAAGATCTTACACCTTAAAGTTGATTAAATCTTAACCATTCATAACTAATATATATATGAACCACACACACACACTTTTATGCCACTCTCACACACAAAATACACACACCAATTCGGCCAAGACAAGGAGAAGAAGGAAGAGGAGAGAGCTTAGCCTAAGGAAGAAGAAAAAGGAGGAGGAAGAGAGAAGGAAAAGCTACCAGGAAAAATCAAACACTGCAGAGCTAAGGTAACATAGATAAACTTTTTTCTTCTTGGTTTTTCTTCTATTTTTCTCCAAGAATTTTCTCTTCTCTTTCTCTTTGATTTTCGTCCATGGCAAGAGGGGATGGGAAATTTCGTTGTTTTAATGGATTCTAGTCAAGAAAAGATAGAAAAATCATATATATGGCTTATGGATTCATGTGATTCAAGAAAATCCCTATTCTTAGCAATTTTTCTACAAATCAAGAAGCTTTGTATTCTAAGATGCCATGGGAGAAATTGAAGGGAAAATAAATAGGGAAGTGATGGAAGAAAGCCTAAGGAAGAGGAAGATTAATATTACCTTGATTTTCATGAAGAAATTGGCAAGAAAGCCTAGAATCTTACCTTAAAAAAATTTGTAGAATACATATGAAATCTCTAGAAATTGAATAAGGGCTTTTGTTTAGCTTCCTTGAATATGTATGTGTGGCTATTTGGTGACTTAAAAATTAAGCAAAATTATATGTCTTCCATGGTGCATAGGTTCGGCTAACACATGTACATATACCTAGGGAAGAGTTTCTTAAATCTAACTAAATACGGTTAATCTACATCAAAAATAAGGTCTATGGTGAAATTTTGGTGATTTATGGATCATTATATAAAAAGGTCAAATTCTTGAGAAAAAGGTGTTGACCAAGATGTTCTTGAATTTTTCCCGATGTTATTTGACATGTTCTAGATGACTTTTGAGGCCTAATATATTATACATGCTACCTGGATTATGCTGATATTTACTTTGTGAATTTTGGAGCCCATTTATGATAGTTAGAAAATTACGCAGCGTTATGTCAAGAATGGAATATGTGATAACATGTGTTCTGGAATTGCACTGTTTGTTATGCTGATATATTGTCTGATTTCTTGACATGGATAATATGCTGTGTACTACCTGATTATATGAGTATGGGTTATTTGGTAAAGGAATAACTGATATATATAGGGTGGACAAGGGGTGAGCCCTATGTGTGTGCCAGAGTTGGCCATTAGGTAGCTGCTGTTGTGTTGGATGTCCAATCTTAAATATACTTAAAAATACCTAAACCACTAATTTTCAGACTCCAATACATTGTAACGAATCAAGATTATTTATTGATACATAGAGTTGTGCAAGGCAGTTCTTTCCCAAATATACCTATATGCCTTGATCAAATGATGGCTTGAATGACATATTATTGTGATATTTTATATGATTTTCCTTGGGTACTCATTGGGGGGCGCCTCAGTAAAGGAAGTAGGGGTGAGCCTGTTATGTCATGGCAGTGCAACATGATCTGGGTATTGAGCTTGGCAGTCTCCAAGGGCTAATGGTCAAGAGGAAATAAATATTGTTTGCTATATGCTCTGTATTCTATGCATGTAGAATCTAGTGAATATCTTGCAACTACTAAATATTAATTACCTTGAGATAATTCTTGTGTTCATTCATGTTCTATCTTTAGACGTAATATGTCTATTCAAATTTCTATTTGATATTCACGTTAGATATTGTTAACATATATATCTCTCCATTTATTTATTTTAGTAAATTAACTATCTTGCCATCATATTACTTACTGTCTGTTAAAATTGCTTGACTCTTCTTCATGGATATTATGTGGTATTAATCCTGTCTATGTTACTGAGAAAATTATTTCTCACTTTATTGTGGTTTATACTTTTCTTAGATAATAATTTATCAAGTGACCCTAGAACTCCAAGTGGAGTGGATCCAGTTCCCACTCCGGGGATAGGTCTTTGTCATATATAATATATGCATCATATCATGTGATGACGTTGTTCATGTTGTACTAGTATACTTTGTATCCCCAGGAAGCTTGAGTCCCATACATTCCCAGTGGGTGGAGTTGACCCTTTTGCTCCTTTGTTTGCATGAATAGAGGCCTAGTCGCTATCACTGACGTTTTTGTGAACATAGGGGACTGACCTTTTTAGTCCTTTTGTTATCAAGGATTTTCTTTTTGGATAGTTATAGGATAGATCCCCTTTTGATGTGATGTGACCTGTATGACCCTGCTCCCTTATGATGGAACTCTTAAACTAGTTTGTATAAATTACAGTGTATTTCTGTTATTGTCGTAGTCCACTACGCCATTAATTAGATTTTATTGTGAAGGAATAATTAAATGAAAAAAGTAATTAAACCAAAATAAGGAATTCCTCAAAAATATATAGCTAAAGAAGGGTATTAGAAGAGGTGTTATAGATATATTGTATATGTATGAGAATTAGGGTTATATGAATGATATTGCATGATTTAGACATTAAATGGCAAGATATGGCTTATGTGTTCTTGTGTATTCCCTGGGGTGAGAGAGTGAGTTTGTGAAATCTGGGTGTGTGCACCTTTGAGACATGTTTAGTAAACCATTTTGGTGCTTTCCCACATGCTCAAGTGGCCATGAAAGCCTTGGAACCAAATTTGACTCTTTTTGAGACCCTTTAAGAAGCATAAAAGAGCAATTTTGCAATCCTATGGTACATTTTGACCAAATGAACGAATTTTCTCATGAAATTTGGCATGCATATAGATCTCATCTAGAGATTTTTGGAAAGCTAAAGATTAGATTATTTAGATCTTTGTAGAATTAATTATGAATTTTTAAAGTTACCAAATTTTAGCTATTCTAGTATGAGTGCTGTTCATATGATCAATTTCTTCTCCTATGTCATTTAAGGGCCAAATAGTGTCCAATGCTCATAAAATTTTATAGACATAAACTAAATATGACAAGCTTTCTATGGCTATTGAGATCACTACAATTGGATGTCTGAGTAGGGAGATATGATTTTTTGAAGTTCTATGATAGTACCAGTAGTGCTAGGCAAGTTTGTTTATTGTTCTATCAATTTCCAGTGGCTAAACATCCTTGTTTTAGTCTGGACTTATTTTTAGCAAAAAGTAGACATCTGTAGCTTTCCAAAATGATATAGTGTGCTTAATTTTTATTTTTCTAGGATAAGTTATGATTTTCCAAAGTTCATGGTAGAAAGCTGGCACATGAACTCGAGGCTGCACATGCAATTTTTATGTGTATAGTTCATGAACTCGAGTTTTTGGCCACTTCTTGAGATGGTTCTGAGTTGTATATGTGAGTTCATATGGTCCACAAGACATGAAATGAAAAATTTATCCATGACGTAATGCAAAATAATTGAATATTTTTATTGCATTTTCCTTGAGAATGAATGCTAGACCAAGGAAATGTGATTTGAATAATATGAGATAGCCTAATTGAATATTGTAACGAATGCAATTTTCATAAAATGACGAAATGAGCTATATAAAAGGAAGTCCTTTGAAATGACCTAAATAATGTCCCAAAAAATTTGGGTAGAATCCTAGGCTCTTAAAAATGATAATTTTAGATTTAGGCGGAAAGAAAAATTGAGCTAGGACGGAGAAACAATTTGTGACGGAAATCGATGAAACATAATGGTATTTTTGTAAATAAGTACAAATTTTGGAAAAACATATAGGGGGGCTTTTTAAATGAAAGTTTTGAGTTGCCCAGGTTTCTCAGAGGCCCCAAAAACTATGGGAAGCCCCAAAACTGGTAAAGCTCCTTCAGTGTACATTTTTTAATGTCTATTGACCTGCACTTTGATCGGCTCGTTCGGTAAGGTTTCAACCCCAATTTAAGTGATTTCAAAGGTATTTTATTAAATTAGGAACCTAAATTTTATAATGGAAAAGATGATTCTAAAAAAGGAGTTAAAATGAAGTTGAAATGAAATTGCCATTACAGAAGGATGAAATTGGATTTTTTTAAAAAAGTATGCTTCTAGAAGCTCCCACACACCTCTCCTTTCTTCTCCCACCTTCTTAAGCACGAAATTTTCTGCCCAAAATATAGAATATGATCTGCTCTCTTAGGCACACAAGAAGGGGAAGAAAAGGAGGAGAAAAATCAAGAAAAAGGTAAGGAAATTTGTAGAATTTCATACTCTTCCTTCTTCCAATTCTCTTCCTCTCCTTCTTGGCTTTCTTTCTATAATTTTCCTGAGATGATTGGTTCTATTTTTGGGCTAGAAAACAAGGGGGAAATTCAAATTTCATAAGAGGAAGTAAACCAAGGAAAAAGAGCATTGAAAGGAAGCTTAGAACCAAGGTAATTACTTGTTGTTGTTGCTTCTCCTTATTACTTCTTTCTTAGTGGATTTTTGGCCTAAACCAGAGCCATATGGGGGAGGGAATTTCTGTCCAAAAGCAAGAGAGAAAAAAGGGTTTTAGGCCATGGGGAGATGGAATATGGCAAGAAATTCCAAGGAAAACCAATGGAAAACAAGATAGAAAAGTGTGGAGTTTTGTAGGGTTTGGTAAAATTTGATTTTGTGTGAATGTTTCCTTGGTTATTTGAATGTTTCCTTGAGCTCCTAAGACCCTTTGAAACCTCCCCAAATGGCTCTTCTATTAAGGAAAAATCAAGAAGCTCTTGAACCCCATTATGCTCACTAATCTCAACCAAGGCAAGAGCATGAGGTTGGAGGATGTTTTAATTTGTTCTATCCTTGGTTTGGGACTTTATATAATGTTAGAAGATGAGAGAAACCATTGGAAAAAATTTAGGAGCCATAGAAAGAGATAGAGCAATGGTGTCCATAATGGTGCTTTATGAAGCAACTTGGATTTCCAATTGTGCAAATGAATATGTGATGGCTCCAAGGACCTTAAATGAGTCCAAGAAGTCTATAAATAACAAGAGAATGCAACCTAGAAATTGAATTCCAAGAGTTGCTTCATTAGACTAATTATGGAACCATAATGCAAAGTATGAAACCAAATGTGTGTTTAAGCTTTAGTTTAATGTCTTGGCCTGCTTCAATTATGTGATTGTGTGTTCCTTGTGATGTTTAGGCCAAGAGAATAATCAACCACCTAAGTGCTCTTGTGAAATCAAGGAGGGAAAGGAATTAGCAAAGTAAGCTTGCATAAATTGAAAGGTAGCCCTCTACCTTATTCTTCATACTTTTTTGTGTGCATATGTATGTCATTGTGTGCTTGTATGTGTTCTTATGATTTGGTAATATGCCACATGATCTTATGGAATTACATCGGTACCAATGTGTGTTCTTGAATGCCTTTGAATGTGAGATTAGCTCATAAGGGTGAGGTGATGCCAAAAGTCCCTTAAAGTGGGTGAGAATGTGCCAAAAGTCTTAAGGCATGGGTGAGACTAGACTAAAAGTCCCTTGGATGGGTGAGGCTAAGTCAAAAGTCTCTAAACCAAGAGTGAGGAAACTCCAAAAGTCCTAAAAATGGGGTGAGGCAAAACCAAAAGTCCCTAAAGCATGAGAATGATCTTGATGTGTAAATGTTTCATAATTGTGTCATTGATGTATGTATGCCTTGAATGTATGTGAATGGGTGTGTGTGAGCTATTGGGATTCTTGGAATCTCACTCTCCTTTCCCCCTCCCATCTTGAAATGTCTAGGTGGCTCTTAAGATACAAGGAAGGCAAGCCAAGAACTCTAACTAGCTACACTTGGGAGATGTTGTAGTTTTCTTTGTATTTAAATATCAAAGTGGTATTGTATATATTATTTTGGTGATGTAAGACCTTAAGTAGTGGTAATATGATGTATGAATATTATGTAGCCCATGTGTGACATTAAATCAATGCAAATCATGGAAATTGCCTCTTGTCTAGTTATGGTTACACATGTATTATTGGATGTGGAGTGGCCAAATTAAGATGCATGGGGTTTAAGACCACTTGGGCAGTTCCTACAAGTCATAATTATACTTTTAAACTTGCCTAAAAGCTGCCAAACTCAAGATGAGGCCATTTGGACTAAAGTGACTCTTGATAGGGAACAAAAATGATCATTTTATGAGGCTATATCACTTTTTGTCCAAATGAGTTCGTCTTGGTCTAAAATTTTGCATGCATCTAGAGCTTATTGAGAGATTTTTTAGAAGCTAAAGTAGGTAATTTTTAAAGTTCTATGGAATATTTGGCGAATTGTTGAAGTTGAGAATTTTTCTAGTTTTGGTCATTGGTACTGTAGCACTGTTCGAAATTGAATTCTATCACTTATGGGACAAATGATGTCCAATTGCCACAAAAATTTATATTGAGAAAGTAAACACTCCCAGTGACTTGTTTCAACTAGAATCACCTCATTTGGATATCTGGAGAGGGAGATATGAGTTTTCAAAATTTTTGTCTAGTACTAGGCATTCAGACTGACCTCAGGTGCTGTTTGATTGATTTTTGAGGTCTAGGCATCCCTAAATTGGTCTGGAGTTATTTTTCTCCTCTAGCTAACATCTGTAGCTTTCTTGATTGGTATCATTTTCATAGATTAGATTTTTGTGGAATTAATTGGATATTTTTGAAATTTGCTGTAGAAACTTGTGACAGTACCAGTGAGTAGCCAGACCTCTGGACCTTTTCAAATATCAAACGTCCTCTTTATTACATTTCATGGCCAGAAAGTACTTTTAACATAAAGTAGACATGTGTAGCTTTCCAGAATTACCAATAATTCATGATTTCAATTTTTCTAAAATTAGTTATGATTTTTCAAAGTTTGCAATAGAAATGGTAAAATTCTAGCTGAAAATACAAATATGAGTTTTATGCTTCCCTTTGGTTTCCACGAGTTATAGACCACTTTTGGTGATGAAAATGAGTTGTATCCATGTAATTAAATATGAGAATATGATACATGAACTCATATGGTCCACGTGGCATCAAATGGAAACTTTATACGCGACGCAACACTAAATAATGCATTATTTTAATATCATTTTCCTACTCCCTTTGTGCAATTCATGATGTGAGACTTGGAAATGATAAGAAGCAAGCTAGAAATTATGGTGTTACACTTTAGGACTTGATTTATGATTATTAACTAATTAATTGAGTCTAATCCTAGTAATTAGGAATTAGGGTCATCGCACTCAAGGGTTTACATCTCAAAAATAACTCATACATACATACTTTGATGTTAAATTACATCAAAAACTATTTTATTGTCAAAGTATACTATCTATGCTCCTTGGCTCCCATTTTTGCTCCCTTAACCTTCATCTAGACACAAGTAGATGGAAAGTAAGGGAGAGTGAGATTCAAAGAATTCCAGTAGCTCTTTCACCCTTTCAAGTAAGCATACAAGGTATATATTCATGTCAAAGAATGCAAGCATGCAATAAACACTTCCAAGAATCATTCAAATTATAATTTCCATGTCATATGTAACATTCGATTTTCTGAAAATAAGAGAAAACGTGAGAAATGTAATGTATGGTTTCTTCATCAACAAATAAAATTCACTGGATACAAAAGGAAGTCCCCCGAGATGATGTAGTTAAGGTCTCAAAAAAATTTGGGAAGCATTCTAGACTGCTAAAACTGAAAATCTCTGGTTTAGACAGAGAGAAAAATGGAGCTAGAATGAAGAAACAATTTCTTACAAAAAACTTATGAAACATAATGGCATTTTTGTAATTTTGAGCAAATTTTGGAATTCACACAGGAGGGCTTTTAAAATGAAAATTTTGAGTTCCCCATGGTTCCCAGAGGCCCTGAAAACCATGGGAAGGCCCGAGACAGCTAAAACCCTCCGATGGACGTTTTCTAATATCGGTGCATCCAAACTTTGACGGATTCGTTTGGAAAGGTTTTAGCTCCGATTTGAGTGATTCCAAAAGCATTTTACTAAATTGGGAACCTAAATTTTATAATGGAAAAGACGGTTCTTAAAAAGGGGGCTAAAACGAAGTAGAAACGAAAATGCCAAGAATGAGGGGTAAAACAGAAATTTTTGAAAAGTGTTTCTTCCTCCCACCTATATATATGATGCGACCTTCTTCTCCTCTCATTTAGCTTGACCAAGTTCTGCCCAAAACCAGAGAAAAACCCTGAGGGATGAGGCACACAAGAGGAGGAAGAAAAGAAGGAGAAATCAAAGGCTTAAGGTATGGAAATTTAGTAGTTTTTCATGCTCTTTCTCTTCCAAACCTCTTCTCCTCCATTCTCCTTTGTTTCCTATGATTATAATGAAGTTTATAAATCTGTTTTAAGGGAGAAATTAAGGGGAAAATTCGGATTTGAAGAGAGGAGCTCAAAGAAGATAAGATTCAAGTGAGAAAAGCCATGAAAACAAGGTATTTTCTTCTTCCAAGGTTGCTACCCCTTACTCCCCTTCTCTACCATTTTGCCCCACTTGAGAAGACCTAAGAGGATTTGATTTTTAGGCAGAACCAAGGGCGATTTTAAGGAAAAAGGGTATGGAGATTAAGAATATGCAAAGGGAATTAACAAAAAACTATTAGATTTCAAGATGCAATTTCTAGGGTTTCATGTGCACCTTGTAAAATCTGATTTTGTATGATGATTCCTAGTTCTAAATAAAAGTTTAAATGAACTCCTAAGATCCCTAAGAGTCTCCCCATGTGCTTCTTCCATCAAGAAAACAAAGCAAAGTCCATGAACCCTAAAATCAAGCATAGTCTTGGCCTAAAGGTGTTGGAGCACCTAGGGATAGTTTTAATTTGTTCCAAACCCATTCTTGAGTCATATATGATGAATGAATATGAGAGGAAGCCTTAGAAAAAATTTAGAAACCATAGAAAGTGAAATGGTGCTTTATGTTTCATATTATGACCTAAAGAAGCAACATGTAGTTAAGCTCTTGGTTTTGATTGTGTGATGACTCCAAAAGGCTTAAAAGGAGTCAAGAATCAATTTGGAAGGAAAGAATGGAGCCTAGAATTTATTTGAAGGGTATTGCTTCATTAGGTGCAATTATAGAACCATAATGAGGTTTATAGAGCAAGTTAGTGTCTAAGTGAGTTGTGTGGTCTTAGAATTAATTCCATGAACCTAATTGGCTTCCATAAATTGTGTTTAAGCTAAGAGAAACTATCCCCACACTTTTGTGTGTGTGTCGCCGAAAGAGGGAGCCTTGATTCAAGAAGAAAAGTGTGTGATTGTGTACAAGGTAGCTCTCTCCACCTTTTCTCATGCATCGATGTGTGCTTAGCTTGTCTTAGAATGTGTGTATATGTATTTTCAAGTCATGAAAAGTATGCTAGCATGATTTTATATGCCATGATTTCATAATGACATATTATGTGTTTAAATGATGTTATAATGTATGCTTGGGTTTGCATGAGTGTGGTGAGGCCAAGAATCCTTAGTCATGGTGAGGATGAGCTAAGAACCTTTAAGATTTGTTGAGACAAAGCAAAGAGTCTCCCAAAAGCAAGATGGGCTCCCAAGAATATAGTTGAGTTTAAGAATCTCTTAAAGAATGGGTGAGGCAAGTCCAAAATCTACAAGTAAATAGGTGAGGCCAATTCACTTGCTTAGCAAGCCTTTGTATGTTATGTATGACTTTCTCAAATGATGAAAATGCCTCTTGAATGTTTGCACATGTCAACATAACCATACATGCATTTATGAGACTTGTTTGCGTCTATTATGTATGATTAAATGGGAGATGAGCTATTGGAATTCTTTGAATCTCATTCCCTCCTTTCCAATGTCCTAATATGCTAGGTGGACCAAGAAGGCAAAGTAATGGAAGCCAATCTCCTTGAAGATGAGAGGATGACATGAAAATGCTTGACTTTTGCTACTTTAAGGCCATACAAATGGCAAAAGATGTAACCCATTGTTGTATATGGTCTATGACCTCTTGAACATGTATAATTATGATAATATGTCATGTATGAATGAGAGAATATGTTATGTGACCATTAGAGTGAAATTTGAACATGTTATGGCATTGTAGCTTCCTTAATGGTATTATGGAATTATGCATAAGTGTGGATGAGATGGCCAAAATGAGATGCATGAGGGTTGGGACCATTTGGACAGCTCACACAAGTCCTAAATATGCTTTTAGATATGCCCAAGAGTTGCCAAACCCGAAGGAAAGCCATTTGGATATTTTGGTATCCTATATAGAGCTAAAATTGACCAATTTAGAACCCTATGTCACTTTTTGTCCAAATGAGCTCTTCTTGATTTGAGATTTGGCACAAAATTAGAGCTTGTTGAGATCTTTTTGAGAAGCTAAAGAACATAATTTTCAAGGGTTTACAAAATATTTGATGAATTTTCAAACTTGGCAAATTTTCTAATTTTTGTGTGATGTACTGTTCACTTGGTCCGAAAATGAAATCTGTCACATAGGGCTCAAATGATGTCCAATTGCCACGAAATTTTATACAGAGAAACTAGGCATTCCCCATGACTTGTTCCAACTAGAAGTACCTCATTTGGATGTCTAGAGAGGGAGATATGAATTTTCAAAGAATCTGTCCAATATCAAGAACTTCACCCTACCTCAATTACTGTTCGATTGAATTTTGAGGTCTGGGTGTGCCTGAACCGATCTAAAATTATTTTTCCCTCTAGCTAACATCCACAAATTTCCAAATTGGTATCATTTGCATATATTGGATATTTTTGGAATTAATTGGACATTTTTTTGGACCTGTGGATAGCCTAACCTCTGGACCTTTTTGAATGTCAAATATCTTTTGTGTTAGATGTTATGGCCTGGACATATTTTTAACATGAAGTAGACATGTGTAGCTTTCCAAAATTGCCAAGAATTCATGATTTTAATTTTTCTAGAATTGGTTATGATTTTCCAAAGTTATGACAGAAAGGAGGCAAAATCTGGCCAAAATTATATGTGTATATTTCATGCATTCCTTTGAGTTCCTTGGGATGTAGGCCACTTTTGATGATTCAAATGAGTTGTATTCATGTAATTAAATACGAGAAGCTGATGTATGAGCTCATATGGCCCATGGGACTTCGAATGAAATTTTCATGCACAACGCCAGAGTAATCATTATTTTAATTGCTTTTTCTTGCTCCTTATATGAGATGCAAGTATTGAAGCATGAAAATAGCCTAGAATAAGTTAGAAATATATGGTGTTACATCATACAAATATGTCAAAGTCAAGAACAAACTCTAGGGACTTTTGGTATAGCCTCACCTTATGATTTGAGACTTTTGGATTAGCCTCACCCACTTTTTAGGGACTTTTGACTTAGTCTCACTCATTCTTGAGGTTTTTGGCCTTGTCTCACCCATCCTTAAGGACTTTTGGCACCACCTCACCCATTCTATGAGATTTTTGGCACAACCTCACCCATAAAGAGCAGTTTCACATTTCAAATCAAATCAAGAAATATAATGGTATCATAACAACAAACCAATAACAAATGGCATATCTCATAATTCAAACACTTATACAAGCATTCAATGACAATCATACAACCAATAAATGCATACAAGAAAGGATGGAGAGCTACCTTGGTTTAAGAAACACAATTTCTTCATTTGTTTCTTAGCCCCTTGGTTCGACCTCACACCTACATTGTAATGTCCGGTTTTCATTAAACGACAAAAATAGGTACATTTTCAAAGCAAGTCTCCCGAAATAAATTAGTTAAGGTCCCAAAAAATTTAAGTAGCATTCTAGACTCCTAAAAATGAGAATTCTAGGCTCAAATGGGAAGAAAAACGAAGCTAGAATGAAGAAACGAATTTAAATGAAAGGTTGATGAAACGTAATGGAATTTTTGTAATTTTGAGAAAATTTTGGAATTCTCACAAGAGGATTTTTTAAAATGAAAGTTTTGAGTTCTCTAGGGTTTTCAGAGGCCCTGAAAATCATAAGAAGTCCCGAGACAGTTAAAACTCCTCTGGCAGACGTTTTCTAATGTCGATTGACCCAAACTTTGATAGATTTGTTCGAGAAGGTTTTAGCTTTGATTTGAGTGATTCCAAAGGCATTTTATTAAATTAAGGACCTAAATTTCATAATGGAAAAGACAATTTTAAAAAAGGAGCTAAACCAAACCGAAAATGAAAATGCCAAGACGAAGGGACAAAATTAGAATTTTTGAAAAGTCTTTCTTAACCTCCCTATATATATATAAGTTGCCCCACCTCCTCACTCATTTAGACACAATTGTTTTTGCCTTAAACTAGAGGAGAGAGCTAAGGTTTGAGGTGCACTAAGAGAAGTAGAAAGGGAGGAGAAAAACAAGGCAAAAGGTATGGAATTTCTTGGTCTTTTTCATGTTTTCTCTTCAACAAACCTCTTCTTCTCCATTTTTCTTTCTTTCCTATAGTTTTATTGAAGTTTTTGGATCTATTTTGAGGGAAGAACAGAGGGAAAAATTAGGATTTAAGGAGAGTAGGCCAAGGAAAGGAAGAAAAAACCAAGAAATCAAGGAAAAACAAGGTAAATCTTCCTTCCATGGTAGCTATCTCTTGCTCCCTTCTTCTCCTTGGTTTATCCCACACATGGAGCTTCAAGAAGGCTTGGATTTTGGCCAGAACCAAGGGTGAATCTTAGGAATTTAAGGGAGGAGAATAAGAATATGCAAAGAGAATTAACAAACAACCATGAAAAATCAAGATAAGAAACCTAGGGCTTCAACTATCCTTTGCAAAATCTGATTTGATATAATAATTCATAGGCTTAAAGGAATGTTTAAATGAGCTCATAAGATCCCTGAAGGCTCCCCATGTGCATCTTCCACTAAGAAAACAAAACAAAGTCCATGAGTGCCAAGAACAAGCATAGTTTCGGCCAAGAGGGTTCCATATACCTAGGGATAGTTTTAAATTTTTTCAAGCCCATTTTTGAGTCATATATGATGAGTGAAGATGAGGGGAAACCTTAGGAAAAATTTAGGAGGCCTAGAGAATGAATTGTGTCATAGGTTTCATAATATGACCTAAACAAGCAACACCTAGTTAGGCTCCTTATTTTAATTGTATGATAGCTCCAGGAGGTTTAAAAGAAGTCAAGAATTATAAATGAAAGGAAAGAATGGAGTCTAAAACTCCATTGATGGATGTTGCTTCATTAGGTGCATCTTGGAACTATAAAAGGGCTATTAGACTAAGCTAGTGTTTAAGGAAGATGTATGGCTTTAGAAATGGTTCCATGAACTTAATTGGCTTCCATATATTATGTTTAGGCCAAGAGAAACAAATCCCACACCTTTGTGTGTTTGAGGCCGAGGAAGGGAGAGATTTCCAAGAGAAAAAGTGTGTGGTTGCAATAAAGGTAGCTCACTTCTCTTTTTTTCACGCATGAATGTGTGCTTGACTTATCTTTAAATGTGTGTATGTGTGTTTTAAGCCATGAAAAGTGTTATAGCATGTGCATATGTATTATGGAATCATGATATTATATTATGTTTTCAATTGATGCCTAGTATGTTTGCTTGGGTTTGCTTGAGTGTGGTGAAACCAATAACCATTAGCCATAGTAAGAATAAGCCAAGAACCCTTAGAATTGGTAAGACAAAGAAAAAGAGTCTCCCAAGAGTGAGGTTGAGTCAAAACCTCTTAAAGAAAATGAGTGAGGCAAGTCCAAAATCCACAAGAGAATGGGTGAGGCTAATTCACTTACTTGGCAAGCCTATGTATGCTTTGTATGACTTGTTCAAGTGCCAAGAATGCTTCTTGAATGATCATGCACTTCATGTTGCTCATGCATGCATTTTTAAGTGTGATTGAAAAGGAGATGAGCTATTGGGATTCTTTGAATCTCATTCCCTCCTCTCCAATGTCTTAACATGTTAGGTGGACCAAGTGAGCAAGGTAATATAAGCCTTCAACTTGGAAGATGAGAGCTTGACATCAAAATGCCTTGTTTTGTCTCTTTTGTCTATACACATGGCATATGATGTAATCCTATCATGGAATTGTTATGTAATCATTTGAACATATGTAATTACCCAAATGTTTGATGTATGTAAGAGTTTTAGTGCCAAATGAATGGTAATGTGCATTTTGGGTAGTGAATGGCAATGTAAAGCATGTGTGATCTTGTGTATGGCATGGGGTGAGAGAGTGAGTTTTCAATTTCCGGGTTTATGAACCCTTGAGACAAGTTTGGAATGTCATTTTGGTTCATTTCCACGTGCTCAAGTGGTCATGGTTGTCTTAGAACTCAAAATGGACCATTTGGATCCTTTATATGGTACAAAAATGACCATTTCACAACCTAATATCAAGATCTGACCAAATGAACGAATTTGCCCATGAAATTTGGTACACATATAGATCTTATCTAGATATTTTTGGAAAGCTAAAGATCATATTATTTTTAGCTCTATGGAATTAATTATGAATTTCCAAAGTTGGCATTTTTCTGTTGAACTAATGTAGACACTGTTCATATAGTTAGAAACTTGGGCTATGTCATTCGTGGGGCAAATGATGTCCAATACTCATGAAATTTTACAAGCATAAACTAGACATGATAAGCTTTCTATGGCTACTACAATCATCCCAATTGGACCTCTGAGCAGGGAGATATAAATTTTTAAAATTGGAGGTCAATATCAAGGATGACAGTCGACCTCTGGTACTATTTGATCAATTTCCAGTAGCTAGCAGCCCTTGTTGAGGTATAAAGATATTTTTAGCATCAATAAAAAATTTGTAGCTTTCTATAATGATAAAAAATGCATAATTTTGATTTTTCTAGAATTAGTTATGATTTTTCAAATTTTATAAGAGAAAGCTAAAAATTCTGGTCGAGGCTGCACCTAGTATTTTTATGTATTCCATCCACTTGCACGAGTTCTAGGCCATTTCCTTGGATGGTTATAAGTTGTATTTGTGTAATTAAATATGAGAATGAGATGAATGAGTTTATATGATCTAAGAGACACCAAATAAAAATTTTATCCGTTGCATAACGCACATGTATTCATTATTTTAATGCTATTTTTCTTGCTTCCTTATGAGATGCATGGTATGAGACGTGGAGATAGCATGAGTGTAATATCCCATCCCTAGAAAATGCAAGAAAATGAAAGAAAATGTGAGAAACATAACATACGGTTTCTTCGTCGACATACAAAATTTACCAAATACAAAAGGAAGTCCCTCAAATAAAGAAATTGAGGTCCAATAAAATTAGAATAATATTCTAACCTGCAAATAATGATGAGTCAAGTTTATAGGTACCCTAAAATTGAGGCTAAAATCGATAAAAAAAGGTCCCGAAGAGTCTCCAAGGTTAAGTATGAAAGAGTCAGAGATTAAAATACAAAGAAAAGTTATGCACTAGGAAAAATGTATAGATTTCCCGAAAGTTCCAGGAACCCTAGTTTCACCCTCTATTCGTGGCTTTAGGCACGAATATAAAAAAATCGGGCAGGAATCTCAAAAATCCATGACCCACGATTAAACTCCGTTTGATAAGACGGGTCTGATGACGCCCACGTTGTCCGGATGGCCAGACAGAATCTGGTTAGCCTGATAGTATCCATGAGCAAAATAGAAAGAGGAAGTTGTAACAACCATAAAAATAGAAATAACTAAAGGGCTAAGAAATCCTAAAGGAGTTTCAGGGACTAAATTGCAATAAATGAAAATTTTAGAGCATAATCATAATACAAAACAGTAAAAATTACACCTAAAGACTCGAATGTTCGATTGACACTGAAATTTATGAGAATCGAGGTTGAGGGCCCCTGATCCATGTTTGAGGCTCAGTATGGCCAAAAAGTAGAGGAAATAATATTTATAAATTTTAGAAAGTCTAAAGGTATATATTGTACCATAAAACTTTAATCGGGCCCGAACATCAATTTTTAGATTACTATAAGGCCCAATAGATGATTCTAAAGGCCCAATAAGAGGAAAGGAGATATAATTAGGGCTTTAGAGAAGATAAAACCCAAATATAAATATAAAATAAAAATAAAATAAAGAAAGAATTTTAATTAGTTTAAAGAATTAATCATGGTTAGGTTAGAAATTAATTATGATTGAGTTAAAAATTGACCATGGTTGAGTTAAGAAAATTAACCAATGTTACTAACCATCAAATCACCATAACGTAAGGGCTAAGAATAAGCATCCAAGTATATGCCCAAGGAATTTTGGGAAGACAATATTTAGTCATGAAATTAGAAAATCAAAAGAAAAAAAGGAATGGAAGGCTAATTTTGATCTTGAAAAGATTAATCCAAGGGTTCAAATTTGGTATGACCATTTAACTTCAATTAAGTTCATCTTCTTCACCTTCATTCCATCATTTTTCATGCCACACACAAGGAAAAAGAGAGAGAAAAACGTGAAGAAGGAGAGCAAGGGAGAAAAGGTGGGAGAGGAAGTGAAATCAAGTGAAACTACCACTATTCTTCTCCAAATTTCTTTATCTTCTTCATCCTCCAATCATTTTCTCCAAAGGCCAACTGCATCTTCATCCTTTCTTCAAGGTAGCATATTGCTCTAAGTGGGAAAAGAAGGGATTTTAGTGTGAGAAAAGCAAAGGAAGCAAGGATTAAGCTTAAAGTGTAAGTTTTCTCCACCTTGCCTTGAAAATCACATAGTTTAAGTTAGTTTTGTTAAACCCTAGCTATGGGACACTTTTAGACAGCATATGAATGATTAGAAATGGAGTTTATATGTTGAATATGAAGGCATAGGAATGGAGTTTATATATTGACTATGGAGACCATATGAGCTTATCTATTATTGTTATGTGTTGGAACTTTGAAAAACACAGATTGTAATTCTTGGAAAAATGGAAATGTTGGGGAGATGCTGTCCAAATTTTCTCAACATTTTTATGGTATTTTCTTAATGTCCAAAGGTCATGTATACCAAATTTCATGTCCCAAAACATAAAGGAAGAGGCTATGGAATTTTTAGAACCAAAGAAACTCACTTTTAGGCCTAAAACAGAGCTAGGTTACGTTATGACCAAAACATATTGTTGGGGCTGGAATTTGATAATTTTATCCATTCCAATGGATTCAAAAGTGTGTTTTTAGCTAGGAATACCTATGTTAAAACCCCTAAAACTCATGGAATAAAATTTCTAAATTTTGGCCAAGAAATGCACACTAGTCGGCCATAGTGGATTGGAAGGGAAGGAGTTAGATTTTTCCAATTCCAATGGTTCCAATGAGTTTAAAAGGGTCATACTACTTTAGAAGTTAAGGTTTATGTGTTGATTGTAATGAATTATCATTATGATTATAGGGTTTAATATTTGTTTGGGAATTCCAAAAGCAAGTAAATTGAGTTCTAAGGCTTGAGGAGCAAAGTTTGCTAAGGTAGTAGTTTTCTTTTCTCTTTCTTTAAGCTTGTATGTTTGTATAATGGTGAGTGTTATGCTATATAAAGTTGTCATTTATGCTATAAGATGAGACATATATGCTTAGATTGTGCTTGGCCTTGTATGAAATTCCTTGTATTACTATGTGGCACCTTGATTGGCATTATGTTATGTACTTAGATGCTTGCTTGTGAATGAGACTGGTTTACTACTACTGAGATTTCATAATCTTACGCTAAATATAACCCATGCTAGATCTGAGTTCAAGCAAAGAAAGGGCAAAGGGTGTGGAGGCATAAATTGAGGACCTTACTTTTATGCATCACATTTTGTCATGTAATTAAATATCTTTGGATTACGGTATGTATGAATTGTGTTATAATACTGTATGATAATAGGGCATGTAACAGAAAGTCATATATATACCTAACCCTGAAGTGAAAAGAATATGACTAGCATGCCTAAAATGCAAGGATGCCTGTGTTTATATAAAAGCAAAGTAATAATATGACAAATGAGGGGTAGAACCGTCTAGTTTGTTTTAGGCGCAACTTTTTATGAATTTATATGTTCTCCACTAAGTAAGTATTTTTTTTTCCTTGTAAAGGACTTAGAGAGCTTGAAGTAAAGCCCTGAACCAACCTCATATGATTTTTTTAAAATTAATTATGTATTTTCAAGGTTGGACAAAATTCTCAGAATGACCAAATGAATAGTGAAATTGTATGAGGAAGTTTTTAAAAAGAAAATTTTAATTAGTTCAGGTTTCCATTGACTCCTTCAAGTTCTATATGAGGTATTTGTAGTAGGAAAAACATTATATAGTAAAGTATGACAATGAGACAAGCTAGAAATTTATGGTGTTACACACACTTAGGAGGAGCTTGGTTTGCCTGGTCTAGACACATCAAACAAGACACAATTACATCAATAGAACTAACTTTAGCTTTACATAAATATTACACAAGCTACATCTAGCTTATAGCACCATTATGGTTCCATACAAAGGCATTATGAAGCAACCTATATAATCCAAGGTCTTAATCCCAATTTCTCACTTAATTTAAGTCACATGACCCCATTTAAAGTCATTAGAGCCATCACAAAGTCAATCCAATGAGCTAAACTTCATGTTGCTTCTTTAAGCCTAAGTGGAACCTAAACTTCAAACATTTAAAATATAGTTTCTAAATTCAAACCAATAGTTCCTTTAGTGTCTATCATTCATATCTAGACCATTTCTAACCTTAGAATTAAAGAAAACTCTCCCTAGGTCCACCAACCCATCTTGGCCAAGACATACATCCAAGTGAAGTACCCATGGAGTTTTCTTGGTTTTCCTTAAGAAATTGCCATCCATAAAGCTTCCTAGATGTCTTATGAACTCATATATAGTCTTAGACATCCTAAATTATCATTAGAAAGCCTTATATTTCCCAAAGTGCATCCAAAACCCTAAGAACCATAAGTTGTTCTCTAATGGTTCTTTTTGAATCCTAATTGCTTCCTTGGATTCCTTAGGCTTCAAAAACCCCATTCCTATCAAGTTTGGGCTGAGATAAGATCTTTAACATCTCCCCCCTATTCTAGCCAAAATGGTAGAAAAGAAGAAAAGCAAAGAGGAACAAGCTTTAGCCATGAAGAATTACCTTATTTGAAAGCTTTTCAAGTGCACTTTCTTATGCTTTTAAGAGTTCTCCCAAATTCTCCTTTTCCTCTACTGAACCAACCACTAAACATGTCCAAATAAACTATCAAAACCATGAGAGAAGAAAGGAGAAAAAGAAGAAGTTTGGCAAAAGAGAAGACATGAAAAAGTAACGAAATCTTACACTTTTTGCCTTGAATCTTCTTTTCCTTACTCCCTTACTTGGTGCACCACTCAAGAATGTCCTAGAATCTTTTTGGACTAGATGCAAGTCAGTTATGAGGGCTAGAGAAGAGAGAGACGTGATTTAAGAAGCCTAGGGTCCATTTACACAAGTTTTCAAAATTATAATTTAGTCCCAACTCCTTTTTGAGAATCATATTTTTATCATAAAATTTAGATCCTCTAATTCATAAAATGGCTTTGGTTTCACACAAATTGAATTTAAAACCTTAGCGAATGATTTGGTCAAATTTTTGGTCAACCGATGACCAAAAATGCAAACTGGAGGGGTTTTGACCATTTTAGGGGTTCTTATAACTTTTAGGACTTCTGAGAGTCCCAAGAAACTTATTTTTTCCATTTAAAAAAATCTCCCTTTGAGTTTTCTAAAACTTGCCTAAAATTATGAAAATGCCACTACCTCTGTAGCTTTCTGTTTGGCCATTTTGGCTATGATTCTAGGCTAACCATAGACTCTAATCCACATTTTAAGATGTTCTAATTACTATCATAGTCTTATTTGGTCTTAGTTTGCCTTGCTTTAGGGTGTTCCCATTTTAGTTTATTGGTTCAATTCAATTTCTGATTTATCAGTTATTACAAGTTTAAATGTACAGCAGCCTTTATTTGTTTAGTTTTCTCTATAGAGGAAATAGTATTAAATAAATTGACAGAATCGAAATTGAAATCAGAAGTAGAACTAGAAGCAGAATCAGAATTCAAGAATGCATCAATCTCAGAACACGCTGTGCATTTATTAAGTTTATCATAACATTCTACACATTGAATTGCATCTAAATTCAACAATGTTAGGAAGTTCAATATCCATGTCCATACAAGCATTAGCAACTAACAAGCCAATCATATTTACATGCAACGTGGAGTTTTCTTCTTAAGGATGTCTCATGGCATCAAGAATATTAAAATAAACAACATCACCACTAAATTCCATTGATAAAGTACCATCATGCACATTAATTATTGTTTTAACAGTTTTCAAAATGTTCTACCTAGAATCATTGGTGCATGTCCATGTATATTGTCATCCTCTATATTCAAAACATAAAAATTAGCAGGGAAAATTAAATCTTTTACCTTTATTAGAACGTCTTCAAGTACTCCTATAGGGTAGGCTATGCTTCTATTTGCTAATTGAATCACCACTCTCGTAGGCTTCAATTCTCCAATCTACAAAGAGGAATACACAAACTTAGGTATTACATTAATGGAAGCTCCTAAATCTAACATAGCATTATTGAACTACATATCCCCTATTGTGCAAGGAATGGTGAATGTGCTAGGATCTTTGCATTTGGTAGGAATAGCTAGTTGAATCAAAGCTGATACGTTTCTTTCCATACTAACTTTCTCATTCCCTTTTAGCTTCCTTTTATGTATACACAGCTCTTTAAGAAACTTTGCATATTTTGGAATTTGTTTGATTGCTTCTAAGAGAGGGATCATTTACACAACGTTTCAAAATTATAATTTAGTCCCTCATCTTAGTTCTTTCCATTTGGACTCATTTCAATTCCTTTTTGAGAATCATATTTTCCATCATAAAATTTAGATCCTCTAATTCATAAAATAGCTTTGGTTTCACACAAATTGAATTTAAAACCTTAGCGAATGATTTGGTCAAATTTTTAGTCAACTGATGACCAAAAATGCAAATTGGAAGGGTTTTGACCATTCTAGGGGTTCTTATAACTTTTAGGACCTCTAAGAGTCCCAAGAAACTTATTTTTTCCATTTAAAAAATCTCCCTTTGAGTTTTCTAAAACTTGCCTGAAATTATAAAAATGCCACTGCCTCTGTAGCTTTTCGTTTGGCCATTTTGGCTATGATTCTAGGCTAACCTTAGACTCTAATCCACATTTTAAGATGTTCTAATTACTATCATAGTCTTATTTGGTCTTAGTTTGCCTTGCTTTAGGGTGTTCCCATTTTAGTTTATTAGTTCAATTCAATTTCTGATTTATCAGTTATTACAAGTTTAAATGTACAGCAGCCTTTATTGGTTTAGTTTTCTCTACAGAGGAAATAATATTAAATAAATTGACAGAATCAGAATTGAAATCAGAAGTAGAACTAGAAGCAGAATCAGAATTCAAGAATGCATCAATCTTAGAACACGCTGCGCATTTATTAAGTTTATCATAACATTCTAAACATTGAATTGCATCTAAATTCAACAATGTTAGGAAGTTCAATATCCATGTCCATACAAGCATTAGCAACTAACAAGCCAATCATATTTACATGCAACGTGGAGTGTTCTTCTTAAGGATGTCTTATGGCATCAAGAATATGAAAATAAACAACATCACCATTAAATTCCATTGATAAAGTACCATCATGCACATTAATTCATTCTCTAGGCTTCCTAAATTTTTTTCTAAGGTTTCCTCTCATTTTCATTCATCATATGTGACTCAAAAATAGGCTTAGGACAAATTAAAACTATCCTCAGGTACCCCATCCCTTTTAGCCCGAGACTATGAAGCATTTGGCCTCCATGGAAGTTTGCTTTGTTTTCTTGGTAAAGGATGCACATGAGGAGACTTCTGGGGATCTTAGGAACTCATTTAAACACTTATAAAGGCCTAAAAATTAAAGTATCAAATCAGATTCTACAAAGAACACATGAAACCCTAAATTTGTTATCTTAAATTTCTATGGTTATTTGTTAATTCCCTTTGCATATTCTTATTCTCCATATTCTTTTTCCTAAGATTCACCCTTGGTTTTGCTTGAAATCCAAGCCCTCTTATGGCTTCTCATGTTGGATGAACCAAGGAAGAAGAGGGAGGAGGAGTGGCTACCATGGGATGGAAGATTTACCTTATTTTTCCTTGTTTTCTTGCTTAAATCTTCCTTTCCTTGGCCTCTTCTCTTCAAATCCGAATTTTCCCCTCTGTTCTTCCCCCAAAATAGATCCATAAACTTCAATATAATCATAGGAAAGAAACGGAAATGGAGAAGAAGAGGTTTGCTAAAGAAAAAGCATGAAAAACAACTAAGAATCCATACCTTTTACCTTGTCTTTCTCCTTCTCTTCCTCTCCCTCTTGTGCACTTCACTCTTAGTGTTCCTTCTCTAGTTTAGGGCAGAAACATATGTGGCTAAGTGAGTGAGGAGGTGGGGTGCCCTATATATATAGGTGGGGTTTAAGAAAGACTTTTCAAAAATCCCAATTTTGTCCTTCCATCTTGGCATTTTTGTTTTTAGTTCATTTTAGCTCCTTTTTTAGAACCATCTTTTTCATTATAAAATTTAGATTCCCAATTTTAGCAAAATGCCTTTAGAATCACTCAAATCAGAGCTAAAACTTTCCCGAATGAATCCGTGAAAGTTTGGGTACACTAATGTTAGAAAATATCCACCGAAGGGGTTTTAATTGTCCTGGGGCTTCCCATGATTTTTAGGGCCCTTGAGAACCCCAGAGAACTCAAAACTTTCATTTAAAAAGCCCTCCTATGAGAATTCCAAACTTTGCTCAAAATTACAAAAATGCCATTATGTTTCGTAAGTCTTTCATTTAATTTTATTTTTTCATTCTAGCTCTGTTTTTCTTTCCGTTTGAGCCTGGGATTTACATTTTTAGGAGTCTAGAATACTACTTAAATTTTTTAGGACCTTAACTAACTCATTTCGAAGGACTTGCTTTGTAAACTCACCCATTTTTGTCGTTTAACGAAAACCAGACATTATATTGGTTGCTTGGGCCAAGAGCATTGAATTTTTGTTACTATCGTTGTTAGTTAAACCCATTACCATATCTTAAATTCAAATGATCTCTCCATCTGGGATTATATGATACTGCATAAAGGTCGTACCTATTCTGTTGTTGTGTAAAGGTTTACTAAGGAAGATGCTAGTACATGATTCTATATTATCTTGCAACTAAAGACACTGATTTATGGCATGTATGGTTAATGAATAAATACCACACAAAGGTGCAGGGAGTTGTTAAGGTTATCTTTGCCCAAGTGCTAGCTGTCTGACCATGGAATCCATCTCCTCAAGTTTATTTTCTATTCTTTATTGATCCATATGAGTGGCATAGATTTCATTTACATCTCTAGTTAGCATGTTTATTCTTGTGGTAAACTATTATGTATTATGTGCCATATTCACAATGAGGTCTCTGGTATCAACTGGGGTTTTGTTAACCAATGCTCCTCCTGTAGTTGGATTAATCATACTTCTGTTCATGAGTAACAAGCCTTCATAAAAGTACTGAATCAAAAGTTGGTCATTGATATGATGGTGAAGATAGCTTATACACAATTTCTTGAACCTCTCTCAATACTCATACAATGTTTCTTCGATCATCTGTCTAATACCACTAATCTTTTTTAGGATGGTAGCAGTTCTTGAGGCAGGGAAGAATTTCTAAAAAAATATCCTATTCAATTCATTCCATGAAGTGATGGCTTAAGGTTGAAGATAATAAAGCCAATCTTTGGCTGCCCTATCCATTGAAAAAGGAAACACTCTAAACTTAATGTTCTCTTCTGAAACTCCTTGTGGCTTCATGGTGGAATAAACCACATGGAATACCTTGAGATGTTTACAAGGATCCTCACTTGCAAGACTATGAAACTTTGAAAGCAAATGTATTAATCCAAATTTAAGTTCAAAAGTAGCATCAAGTTCAAGATATTAAATACATAATGGTTGATAATTAATGTCAATTGTAGCCAATTTCCTAAGACTTCTATCATTATTACCATCCATATCTACTACTTCACAATCAAAATCCAAATCCAAATTCAACTCACAATTCTTCATATATTGTCTGTTATCTCAGAAATCAAATTAATATCACAACTTCTTTAATCTTACAATTTCTAAGTTGTATATGAAAACTCTTATCAGTTTCTAGATCAAACTCAATTAAATCTCTATTAGAAGATCTTGTCACATACACCAATAATAAAATGAAATAAAAGAAAACAACCAAAAATTATAAAAAATAAAATAAATTCAAAAAAAATAGAAAAATCACATAAAAATCAAAGGAAAAGTCCTAAAAAATTTGGAAAAAATGGTCTAAACAATGGAATTTGGCCAAAAAGTGGCCTATAACATAGCAAAGCTATGAATTTGATTTCTCACAACACCTAGAACCTATATACTAAATTTCAGCTCAATCAAAGTTAGTCACCCCTAACATCAATGTTACCCAGAATAGTCACAGAATACCAAAAAACACAAAAAATTAACCACAAACACAACGCATAAATGCCAAAATCAAAATTGAAACTAAGGAATTTCCTAGTCTAATTGATTATGATTGATTGGCTCCCTGGAAATGGTGCCAAATGTAATGCCTTAGCTTCCTAGCCTTTAAGTCATATCACAAGGCTTATTCTTAGACATTCATACGAAAATAGCATATTAAATAACAAAATTTTGCACTGTGAAGGGCCCAACTAATCTATTCTTGGTTTTAAGGACTATGTGGGCTCATCAATTTCATCTATATCTATACCATATCCATCCATATCAAAAAGATCACATTTTATCTCACGAAGCTTAGGTTTGGAACCATACATCATAACATCAAATTTTTGCTCTTGGGTTGGTGGTCCAAGTTTCTAATATGAATTTTGAAAATTTATAACTAATTCTAGAAAAATTGAAATCATGCATGCTATAACTTTCTAGATAGCTATGGATTTTAAATAATAGCTAAAAATGATTTCAAACCAAGACAATGGCATTTAACTGATGAAAAATAATAGAACAGTACATCAGGTTTGTTCTCGGATAGCTACAGAACTTGGAACTTTAAAACTTTGTTTCTCCCTTAACAGAGCTCCAAATGAGATGCTCTCAGTGGTTATGGAAAGCTTATGATATCTAATTTATACCTATAAAATTTCATAAGCATTGAACTTCATTTGACTGATGAATGAAATAGAAATGTAAACTGACCATATGAACAGTAACTTTGTCAATTTTGTATAATTTGGCCAACTTCGAAAAAATATAATAAATTCCCTAGAGCTCCCAAATTAAGTGCTTTTTAGTTATGTGAAAAGGTCTAGATGTGACCTATTTACTGGCTAAATTTCATTAAAAAAGCACCAATTTGTTTAGACTTTGGTTCAGCTCAATAAATGGTTAAATTTGAAGTCTATAAGGGGTTCAACTTGCACCAAATGCCTTTCTCATCTTTCTACAACCACTTGGGCAAGTTTAAAAGCATAACTATAGCCTATAGAAGCATGCCAAATGGTTCACATCATCATGGAGCTCATTTTCACCTTGCCACTTACAATCATACATATAAACATAATGGCATATGAATGGCAAAAACTCAAATATTCATCCATATGGTTCCAAAACAGATACATATATCATATTTATATACATTTGAATAAGTTCAAAGGTTCACATCACATATACATCATGTGGTTACAATTCTTGACATCAAAATGCTTAAATATCTATTCCATTGTCAAAGTCTTGCTCTTTAAGATGTTTGGCCTCCATTTCTTGGTCCATTTGCTTCACCTAGACATGGTTAGACATATGTGGGGGAAGAGTGAGATTCTAAGAATCCTAATAGCTCTTTACCCTTTCAAACATATATAATGGATGCAATTATATGTCAAAGAATGCATGCATGACATTTAAGCTACTAATGAACATACATAAATCATTTTCTTTGTCATATGAACTCATACATATCAAACATAGGCTCTCAAGGGCATTGGTCTAGCCTTACCCAATTTTCTTGGAACTTTTAAATTTGCCTCACCCACTTTCAAGGGACTTTTGACTTAGCCTTAATCTTCTTGAGACTTTTGACTTTGTCTCACCTATTCCTAAGGACTTTTACCTCATCCTCACCCATGATAAGGGACTTTTGGTATAACCATACTCATTCAAGTTACTTTGCATTCATAAACATCTTTTAAGAAGCATAATGGTACCATAATATGTAAACAATGGCTAGAAACACATCTCGTAGTTCAAATATATACATAAGTATCCAATGACAATCAAACATCCAAGTAATGCATGTGAGAAATGTTAGAGGCTACCTTGTACTAAAAATCACAACTTTTTCTTTGCTTTTTCCTTCCCCTTTTCGGCCAAACACGGGCAACTAGGTGAAGCTTGATTCTCTTGCCCTAGACACATCAAATTGGGCATAATTATATCATTGAAGCAAGCTTTAGCCTTATACAAACTCTATGCATGCCTACTTTCTCACATGACTCCATTATGGTTCCATACAAGACACAATGAAGCAACTTTTGAAATTTATGATCTTGGTTCCCATTTTTCATTCAATACAAGTCTCTTGACTTTATTTAGACTCCTTGGAGCCATCGCAATTTCAATCTAAAGAGTCTAGACACAAGTTTCTTCTTTATGTCACAAAATGGAGCCTACACCTCTATCTCACAAACCATGGCTTGTAAATTCAAACCAATGGTTCTTTTGATATTTATTAATCATATATAGGCCATTCCTCTCCTTAAAAGTTAAGAAAAATCTTCCTAAGTGCTCCTTCTAGCTTTGGTGGAGACATTTGCACCATTAGCCACCCATGGAGTTTCATTTATTTTTCTTAGGGGATTAACCATTTTGAAGCTTCTTAAATATCTTGGACCTCATTCATACTCTTACACAAGCCATAGGACCCATCAGAAATTTTAGATTTTCATATTCATATCAAATTCCCTAAGTGTCATAAATTGAGTTCTATAACTTGTTTTTGAATCCTATTGCTTCCTTTAAGTTCCTTAGGCTCTAAAGCCCTTGCCTTACCTTGCTATAGCCATAATTTCTTCTCTCTTTAATGGGCTTAAATTTGGCTGAATAGCACCCATGGAGAATAAGCAAGACAAGCCATGAAGATTTACCTTGTTTCTTAGCTTTTCTAAGGGACTTTCAATTGCTTCCACTCCCTCTTTCAATTTCTCTCTTCCTTCTACTAAACTAGCCATGAGACATCTCCAAATAAGTCATGAAAACCATATAAGAAGAAAGGAGAAAGAGGAGAAGAGGTTTGGTAAAGGAAGGAGCATGAAAAAGTGGCTAAATTCTACCTTTTCAAGCTTGCTTTCTTCCTCTCTTGCCCTCCCTTCTTGTGCACCTCCTTTAGTAGAGTTAGGATCTATTTAGATTAGATGGAAGTCGGTTATAAGGGTTGGCCAGATGTGGGACCTGTTTTAAGAAGCCAAAGGGTCACTTTATGTAGCTTTTCCAATTTTCATTTTAGTCCCTAAACCATGGTTTCTTTGTTTGACCTCATTTCAACTTCTTTTCAAAAATTGTCTTTTCAATCATAAACTTTAGGTCCTCTAACTTATAAAATATCTTTGGTTTCACCTAAATTATATTTGAAACTATTCCAAACTTTCAATCAAAATTTCAATTAATACTTAGCTAAAATCACTCACGAAGGGGTTTAAATTGTTCTAAGGGTTCTTATGATTTTTACGGCCTCTGAGAACCCTAGGAAACTCAATTTTTCTATTTAAAAATTCCTCATGTTTCCTCAAAATTTTCTTAAAATTACAAAAATGCCACTGTATATCGTTGCAATTTTTTATAGCTTTTATAGGTCAGGTTTTCGGGCATCTCAAGTTTTATATCCTTATTTTTAGAGGTCTAGTTTATCCTTCTTATTTTATTTGACTGCTATTCATATGATTATGGGACTTCCTTTGAAAATCCCTAGTTTTTGGCCTTTTTACGTAAAATCAGGTGTTACATTTCCTCCCCCCTTAAATAATTTCGTCCTTGAAATTTAGGGGTATAAGCATCACCCTACTTTTCTCATACCTTTCTCATACTCTTACTGGTATTTTCTTTCCCTTTTTCCTGGCTTTATTTACTTTTCTCAGAAGCTAAGCTCCTTTAACCTTCTTTTTACTAGAGAATTAACATTTCTTGCTTTGTTGTATATAATTCTCTTTCTCTAGTTTATTTCTACAAAGCATATGACTTGTTCTTGTTATAAGGGAAACTAACTTTTGACATTTAAATATACTCTAATAACTCTGACCTATTTCTTGGGAGAGCTTACTATTTCATACGTGATTGGTTTTAACCCAATTCGTAAGGTTGAACTTCCATATTTAGTGGACTTACTTGCATATGCAATTGGAGATAACATGCAACTATACATTCATATTAAGAAGATATCTCCCATATCATCTTTTAATGGCTTTTTGCAAGGTCTCTTTATCTTTTCTATTCATTGCAAGCCATCAGAGGTCTCTACCTGCTTACTTAACTTATTTAACTATTCAGTCCACTGTTTACTCATACTTTCTTCCTTACTAGCTCATCCCATAATCATGGTTCGCATTTCTTTCTATCATAAGCCTCTATTTTAATCATTTACTAGAATCATAGCTCCTTTAAGGGGCTTCTGTTATTAATCATCCCATTTTCCTTACTTACTATTATGCTTGCCTTTTTAGGCTTGAACTGTATTTTACTCTCTTTATTTACTTAAGAGTGGTCCTTATTCAACTTTTTAGCTTGATAACTAATTATCATAACTCTTACTTTTTCTGTACTAGCAGTGAAGTGCAATCACCGCTGACTAATACTATATTCATGTGGGATGCTAACTTTTCGGTCTCAGCTACTAGAGACATAGTCTAGCACTTACCCTATCATAAAGAACTGCACCTAACCCCTTTATGAACACATAACTATAGCATAAAAAAATCTCTCTCTCCTTTGGTTAGGCTTAAAAACTATTGGGTAGTGGTCCATCAAACTATAACTTTTGAAAGCTACTTTCTTGCTTTCCTCATCCCACATACTATGCTCATCTATCAAAAAGTCTAGTCAATGGCCTCACTGTCTGACTATAGCCTTAATATCTTTATGGCAATAGTCTACCAGACCTAGGAGTTTCCAGTCTCTGAGATGAAAACTATCTAAAACTGTATTAGTCTTTGAGACTAATTGATATGTAAAATTATCTTAAGTTGTCATCTCTTTAGAAAACTGCTATAGTATAACTGTGGGCTCTTTATAACTCTATGGGATCTATTATGACCCCTGGGCCTACTGTGACCTATCAAAGCCCTGCTAGGATTTATTGTAACCTATTATACTATGCTAGGATCTATTATGATCCATATTTGGGAGATTTCAGAGTCCAAGATCACTATATCTAAAAGTAAAATACATACTCACCAAGTCTGGCAACCATCACTCATAATTTCTAAGGCTAAACTCATATGTCTACTATGCTCTTCTTGTGAAATGGGTCCTACATCATTTGCTTCTCTGTCAATCCCATAATAATGATGCTTAGGAGTATTCTATCTTTCATGTACTACTCCTTATGGGATTACCAAGTTCCCACTTTTAGCTTTGTCGTCATGCTTTCTTTCTGTACTCTTACTAGTTTGCATTACTTTCCTTGATCAATACACCTACTAAGCTTACACTTTACATGTATTCATCCTATCTTTTCTTTCTCATCCTGCAATTTCTGATTATGCCCATATTCTACACTCAAGTGCCTTTAATACTAGGACATCTTACATATCAAGTGTGTCTAATACTTCTCGCAGGATAGATATTATATGCTGGTCGCTTTTCATTTCATTTGGTTATATTGTAAGGGACTTATACTACCTATATTGAACTCGTGCTATTTAGCTTTTAGAATTCTAATGCTACTAGCACATTCCCTTTTACATCATTCTATACTAGGGATTTATTCTTAACACTTTTCCTATAGTTCTAGCATCATTAGAATCCCTTAGCTTCTTTTTCTTTAGCTTTTCCTCTAACTTAACTAACTAGGATACTCTTTGATCATCGAGAAACTCTTTATGGTTGATGCCATTATTTGCTATGCACTCAAGTTACATTACTGTTGAGTTAATTAGACCCAATATCATGTAATCATCATTGCAAGCAAACCATAATATCAATCACTAATACATAGGCGCATCATGATTAAGCTCAAGCCACTATCGCTAGTATATTACAAGTTCCCCAACAATCTAAAGTACCCTCCTATTACTTCTTTATATCTTTATTTACATTGTATGACACTAAGGGAAGAAAGGAAACTCTTTCTTTTAATTTCTAACATAATTTATTGTTCTATCCCGAGGTCATTTTCTATTGCCTAATTATCCCTACTTAGGGCATTACATCATACTTTATGGACAACTATACCAAGGACAACAGTGCTTTCTAATGCACTCATCCATGTTACCCTTTATAAGTTCTTAATTTATTATATCCTCGGTGTTGACGTTGTCCCATGCTTTCTAGGTTCACCTTTATTCACTTATGTTCTATAAAAAATTGAGGGGGTTTAATTCATCTTATTCTCATTCCTTTTTCTTAACTAGACTGTTCCTCTTAGAAGAAATTATTTCATGTGAACCTCAGAACTTGTCTACCTTAATACTCTTGAGCTTACACTACTACTTTGCATAATCTTAGAGCTCACCTTCTTAGGTGGCTTTCACTTTCTCTATCTTCTGGGGAGGTATTGAGGTACTAACTACTTGCCTCAACTCCTTTCTACATTCTGATCAGGGACTAGGTGTACTCTCCTTTTGCTTAGAGTTTCTACTTTCATCTTTAGGAGCATAGTTAACTAATTTTAGGGTTGTAGTAACTCAATCTAGGTTATATATCTTTTCCATGTCCTAAATCTATTTTACTGGAAACTATATGCTTCACTTAATGCCTTTACTACTCGTGTGCTTTTACATGGCACTAGTTTCATATTAGGGAAGCATATAAGATGAAATGCTGAATTTCTCATTCGTCTACTTTTACTATGCTTACTCTATTAACTCTCCTTTAATCACTACTAAAACTAGGGTATCTCATTCTATGTACTAATTTCTCAATGTTTCCTCGCTTTCTCATGCCCCTGTGGTTGTTAAATCAAGGGTTTATCCCTTGGAGAGTTACTGACCACTAGCTGGGTGGTCCTCTGTCTTATTACCTCTCATCATCTCCTTATTCAACTAAGGAGAACCTTCATTCACTTTCCTTTTTGAGCTATCCCTCTTTAGGTTAGGGTTCTTGTTTCTACTTATCTCGCCTTACATGTGAAACTCTATTTATTACTCTTTCTTAGGCTCAGCTTATGCTTAGCCTAAGACTTTTTGTCTCACTAAGGCTGCTGCTTACTATAATTCTAGGTAGTTCACATAAGCTAACTATATACCGATATTAGACTCACTTAGGCTTTTATTTTTCTCCTCTTTAAATTTCTAACACTGAGCTAGTCATATTCATTTTTGGACGCCACCTCTAAGGTACACCCTTCTTATGTACTCATATCATTCCTTTGCTATATACTTCTTGAGCTCACAGTGTTAGCCTGTCATTCACTATTACACAAGGTAGTATTCTAGGTTAGAGTCAATGCCTTATAGGTGGGTCTCTACAACCTTACTACTCTCCATCTAACAATCTAACTCTAAGTGCTACTTAATCTTAAATATTCTCAGGCTCAGTCATAAGCTATGTTAGTGTCTTTTTTAGACTCATCATTAGGCTTGTTGCTTCTCTATCACTTAATTATTCTCTGTGTCTGCTAAGTAGGTCATTTATATATTGTTTGCTTGTTCAAACTATGGGCCTTAACTCTCTATCCTCTGATTTACCCCATAACAGTTCATTTTTTATGTTAGCCTAAACATGAACAACAAGGCCTTCCATTCTATAATACACTCTATCATCACCCATACATTGTTTCTAGCTATATGATCTAAGCCTGAACTGTCTTTGTATTTAGCCCACCATTAGGGCTAGGGGATTCCACATCTTGCTTTATTCATTAATAGCCAAATGGAATATCTGGGCTATCAGAGCTCTATGGGGTGTTGATTATAGGTTTTGGCCTCTGGCTTGAGGGGATAACTTTCTAGACTCTCTAATTCATCAGGACATCTGGGTGTCATGGCTAGGGGAATAACTCTCTTTCATTTTCCCCTCTAAACTCATTTCCTTTGTAGCTATAGTTCTTACTTCATATTGCCCTGCATTATTGCTCATCTCTACAACAAGCAAAACATCTCATAATGGTCTGAGTATGGTGATCGAAGAAGATTAGGCCTTTCATTTTTCTTCTTTGAGCAAGCCTTTCTTCCAGCTACATCATAAACTATTGCTACTAGTATATCATGGCTTACTACGGATTCCGGTGAGCTATCAAAACCTGTAGGGCTTTAGCCATAGGATCAACTAGTTTTGCTCTAGCCTCATTGGCTCTGCTCTAGAAGTCTACCTCTCTTAATATTCACCATTCCATCTGGTACCATTCCAACATAGCTTAGCATAAAACATACACATTTGCCACCCTTTAGCACCTAAAATGTCCTATATGAGTCATACATTACTAAAAAATCACATCCTCAAGCCATAACCCACATTAGAATGCCTAAACCTTTGCTTTGATACCAATAAATGTAATACCTTAGCTTCTTAGCCCTTAAGTCATATCACAAGGCTTATTCTTAGACATTCATATGAAGATAGCACATTAAATAGTAGAATTTTGCATCACGGAGAACTTAACTAATTCATTGGTGGTTTTAAGGACTATGTGGGCTCATCAATTTCATCTTACATCCATACCATATCCATCCATATTAGAAACATCTGAGGTTTGGAGCCATACATCACAACATCAGATTTTTGCTCTCAGGTTGGTGGTCCAAGTTTCTGATATGAATTTTGGAAATTCATAACTAATTCTAGAAAAATTAAAATCATGCATCTATAGCTTTCTAGAAAGCTCTAGATGTTATATAATGGTGAAAAATAATTCCAAACTATAACACCATAATTATCTAGCCTCTCTTACTCATTTCTTAGTGAGACTCCATGGAAAGGGGAAGTTGGCAAGGAAATTCAATTAAAATATTCCATTATTTTTGCGTTATGTCAGGCTTAGAATTTTCATTTCATATCCCGTGGGTCATATGAACTCATTCATCTCATTCTCATATTTAAATACATACATACAACTTAAAACCATCTCAAAATGTTGCCAAAAACTTAAGCTCATAGCATGCATATACAAAATAATGTAAGTTAGTCTTGAGTTCTGCTGCCTGGTTTCTTATGCCAAATTTGAAAAATCATAACTAAATCTAGAAAACTTGAAATCATGCACATTATACTATTATAAAAAGCTACATATGTTAACTTTATGCTAAAAATAATTATTGACAAAAACAGGAGGTCTGGCCAGTAGAAATTGACGGAATAGTACAAGAGGTACTACTGTATTACTGGTACTGATTCTAAATTTCAAAAATTTATATCTCCCTGCTCAGACATCCCATTGGGGTAATCTTGATGGCCATAGAAATTTTATCATGTCTAGTTTATTTTTCTAAGATTTCATGAGCATTGGACACCATTTGGCCCTCGAATGACACAGGAGAATAAACTGACCATATGAATAGTAACTATACTAGAATAGCAGAAATTTGTCAACTATGAAAATTCATAATTAATTCCACAAAGCTCCAAATAATCTGGTCTTTAGCTTCCCAAAAAGCTTTAGATGGGATCTATATGCCAAATTTCATGAGGAAATTTGTTCATTTGGTTAGATCTTGACATAGAGTTCCAAAATGCCACATTTTGGCTTCTCAAAGGGTCACAATTGGTCCATTTTGGCTTCTAGCATTTCTAAGGCCACTTGAGCATGTGGAAAAGCATCAAAATAACCTATTAAACATATCTCAAAGCTTCACAAACCCATACTTTGCAAATTCACTTTCCCACTCCAAGGTATACACAAGAGCATACATGAGTAATACTTGCTATTCATTGCCAAAAGCATACTATCTCATTCATTTGCTTCCAATTCTTATATATACATCACATATCCATATATTTATACATTTTCAAGGAATTACATGTCATATGCATCATTTAATTACATCTTGTGACAACAAAGTAGTTACAAAAGAACAAAATAACACATTTCCTTGTCATTCTCTCATCTTCCAACTTGGTGGCTTCCATTTCTGTGCTCACTTGGTTCACCTAAATATGTTAGGTAATGGGGAGGAAAGGATGAGATTTTCGGAATCCCAATAGCTCTTGTCCCTTTCAAGCACACATAATGGATGTAAATTCAAGTTTAAAAATGCATGTATGGCTATCTTGAAATTCATAACTATATATGGAACATTTGTTACATTCAAGAAGTCATATAAAACATATATAGGCTTGCCAAGACAAAGGTTTAGCCTCACACATTCTTTTTGGGATTTTTGGACTTACTTCATCCATTTTCTTAAGGGAATTTTGACTAGGCCTCACTCTTTAGAGACTTTTGGCTTTGTCTCACCTATTCTCGGAGACTTTTGGCTCATCCTCACCCTAGCTAAGGGACTTTTGACTTCACCACACTCAAGCAAGCCATTCATGTTCATAAAAACATCATTCAAGTGCATAAGCAAAGCATCATGGTACCATGGCATATAAACACATGTTGGAAATATTTTTTGTGGCTTAAACATACTTACATACATTTAAAGACAAGAAAAGCACCCAATCATACATGAGAGAAAAAAGAGAGAGCTACCTTGTGCACAACAACACACTTTTCACTTTGAAAATGCTTTCCCTCCCTCAGCTAAACACCTACAAGGAGGTGGAGCTTGATTCCTTTATCCTAATCACATCATATGGAAGCCAATTATACTCTTGGAATAATTTCTAAAGCTACACATATACTTGAAAAACTAGATTGCTTCTAAGGTTCAATTATGGTTCCATAAGGCACCTAATGAAGCAACACCAATGATTCATGATCTTGGCTCCACTCTTTTCTTCCATCTATAGTTCTTGACTCCATTTAAGCCTCTTGGAGCCATTACACAACTAATTTAAGGAGCCTAACTACATGTTACTTTTTTAAGCCACAATATGGAACCTATGCTACCATCTCACTCCCTACACTTCCTAAATGTTTTCCAAGGCTTCCTCTAATACTCATCCCTTAAGAATTGGTTCTACCCTAGGCTTAGACATGCTTCATTAAAGGAAACCAAGGAGTTTTCTTTGTTTCCTTGATGGGAGATGCATGTGTGAAGCTCTCTAGGGGTCTCTAGAACTCAAAACAAAATTTTACTTAAGTTCTTGAATCCCTCACTTTTCTTTCTTGAAAATCAATACCTATTTCTTAGTTCTCTTTGCATAATCTTAATTCCCACACCTTAATACCTAAGATTCATTCTTGGTTTGATTTAAAACTCATTACTTCTTGGCTATCCATATATGGGGAGAAACACACACTTACAAGAACAAGGAAGAAGAAGCATGGAGACTAGCATTTTACCTTGGTTTTCTAAGTTTCTTCAAGAACTCTTCTCTTTGCTTGGTTCCCTTCTTGAAACTTGAACTTCTCCCCTCTTGTCTGAGCTTAAAATAGACCCAAAAGTTTTAATAAATCTATGGAAAGGAAAAGAAGAAGGAGGAGGAGAAGTTTGCTAAAGAGAAACTAAGAAAATTCATGAATTTCCATACCTTTCACTTGGTTTTTATTCTCCTTTTTCCTCCTCCCTTGTTCACCTTCCTCTCTAGGCCTCCCTCTCTATTTTTGGTAGAAGTGAAGTTGGTTTAGGGAGGAGAAGGGTGGGGCGTGACTTATAAGCAATAAGAAAATAGAATTTGTTTTAAAAAAATTCCATTTATGTCCTGTAAACTTGGCATTTTCGTTTTAAATGCGTTTTAGCTTTTTTGTCAAAACCATCTTTTCTGTCATAAAATTTAAATTCTCAATCTTATAAAATATCTTTGGAATCACTCAATTTTGAGCTAAAACCTTCTCGAATGAAAATGTCAAAATTCGGGTCAATTGTTGTCAGAAAATGTACACCGGAGGGGTTTTGATTGTCCCTGGGCTTCCTATAGTTTTCAGGGCCTCTAAGAACCTTGAAGAACTCAAATTTTTCATTTTAAAAGCCTTCCTGTACGTATTTCAAAAATTGCTCAAAATTACAAAAATGCCATTATGTTACATTACCATTTCGTTAAATTCTGTCTGGTTATTTTGGCTTCTGTTTTAAGGCGCCTTTGGCCTCCTATTTTTATTACTTAAAGTCTATATTATTATTCTAATTTTTGTGGACCTTAACCAATTCAATTCAGAGGACTTACTTTTAAAATGTATTCATTTTTGTCATTTTTACAAAAATCAGGTATTACACAAACCAAGACAATGACATTTAACCCATGAAAAATAATAGAACAATACATTAAGTCTATTCTCGAATAGTTACAGGACCTGAAATTTCAAAAATTTGTTTCTCTCTCTATAGATCTCTAAATGAGGTGCTCTCAGTGCTATGGAAAGCTCATGATGTCTTGTTTATGCTTGTAAATTTTCATAAGTATCGGACATTATTTGACCCATGAGTGACATAGAAATGTAAACTGACCATATAAATAGTAACTTTGTCAATTCTATATAATTTAGTCAACTTTGAAAAATCATAAAAAATTCCCTAGAACTTCAAATTGAGTGCTCTTTAGCTCTATGAAAAGCTATAGATGAGACCTATTAGCTGGCAAAATTTTATGCAAAAACTCATCCATTTGGTTAGATTTTGGCTCAGCTCAATAAATGTTCAAATTTGAAGTCCATAAGGGGTTCAACTTGCACCAAATGCCTTTCTCATCTTTCCACAACCGCTTGGATGTGTTTAAAAGCATAACTATAGCCTATAGAAGCATGCCAAATGGTTCACATCATTATGGAGCACATTCTCACGTTGCCACTTGCAATCCTACACCTAAACATAATGGCATATGAATGGTAAAAACTCAAATATTCATTCATATGGTTCCAAAATGGATATATACATCATATTTACATACATTTGAATATGCTCAAGGATTCACATCACATATACATTATGTGGTTACAATTCTTGATATCAAAATGCCATCAAAATGCTTAAATATCTATTCCATTATCAAAGTCTTTCTCTTCAAGATACTTGGCCTCCATTTCTTGGTTTGCTTGGTTTACCTAGACATGGTTAGACATATGTGGGGGAAAAGTGAGATTCCAAGAATCCCAATAGCTTTTTATCCTTTCAAACATATATAATGGATGCAATTATATGTCAAAGAATGCATGCAAGGCATTTAAGCTACTAATGAACATACATAAATCATTTTCCTTGTCATATGAACACATACATATCAAACATAGGCTCTCAAAGGCATTGGTCTAGCCTCACCTAACTTTCTTGGGATTTTTGGATTTACCTCACCCACTTTCAAAGGACTTTTGACTTAGCCATAGTTTTCTTGAGACTTAAAGCTACTTTGTATTCATAAACATCTTTCAAGAAGCACAATGGTACCATAACATGTAAACAATGGCTAGAAACATATCTCATAGTTCAAACATACACACAAGCATCCAATGACAAGTAAACATCCGAGAAATGCATGTGAGAAAGGTTAACAAGCTACCTTGTGCTAAGAATCACAACTTTTCCTTTGCTTTTTCCTTCCCCTTTTTGCCCAAACATGTGCAACTAGGTGAAACTTGATTCTCTTGGCCTAGACATATCAAATGGGACATAATTATATCATTGAAGCATGCTCTAGCCTTATACAAACTCTATGCATGCCTATTTTCTCATATAAATCCATATGATTCCATACAAGACACAATCAAGCAACTCTTGAAATTTATGATCTTGGCTCCCATTTTTCATTCAATACAAGTCTCTTGACTTTATTTAGACTCCTTAGAGCCATCACAATTTCAATCTAAGGAGCTTAGACACAAGTTGCTTCTTTATGTCTCAAAATGGAGCTTACACCTCCATATCACAAACCATGACTTTTAAATTCAAATCAATATTTTTTTTATATTTATTAATCATATCTAGGCCATTCCTATCCTTAGAAGTTAAGAAAAATCTCTCTAGGTGCTCCTTCTAGCTTTGGCGGAGACATGTGAACTATTAGCCACCCATGGAGTTTCATTTATTTTTCCTAGGGAATTAGCCATTTGTGAAGCTTCCTAAATATCTTGGGACCTCATTCATACTCTTACATAAGCCATAGGACCCTTAGGAAATTTCATATTTTCATATGCATATCAAATACCCTAAGTGTCACAAATTGATTTCTATGACTTGTTTTTGAATCTTATTGCTTCCTTTAAGTTCTTTAGGCTCTAAAACCCTTGCCACTACCTTGCTATGGCCAGAATTTCTTCTCTGTTTAATGGGCTCAAATCTAGTTAAACCGTACCCATGGAGAACAAGCAAGACAAGCCATGAAGATTTACCTTGTTTCTTAGCTTTTCTAAGGGGTTTTCAATTGCTTCCACTCCCTCCTGCAATATCTCTCTTCCTCTTACTAAACTAGCCATTAGAAATTGCAAATAAGTCATGAAAACCATAGGAGAAGAGAGGAGAAGAGGTTTGGTAAAGGAAGGAGTGTAACACCCCAAAAATTAATTAAGGTATTAATTATGGATTAGATTAATATGGGATAATTGGGCAAGTTAAGTGAATGGAGATTTTAGAGAGATAAATTATTAATATGGGTTTGAGATTTAATTGGGATAGAAACTTCATCTAGGCCTAAATTAAATTAAGTAAGCCAAGGTTAAGACTAATGGAGGCCTAATAATTGTAGGTGCAGACTAATCTTTTTATTGTGAGGCTTGGCCTAAGAGGTAGCATCTAGTGATGGCCCAATTCAATTTAATGAATCAGAGACCCAAGACCCAACTTTCATAAGCCCATGTAATTAGTTCAATAACCCTTAAGCAGACCCAAATTAAATGAGTCTTCAAACTTGGTCTGGCCTAATTAAATTTCAGCAACCCAATACATAAGAGCTAGCCCAACAAAGCAAAAATCTGAAGCCCATTAGGAGTTAGATCCTTGGAGCAACCCATGACCTATATTTGACCCAACTTAACCTAACTAAAACCTTAAACACTTTAGCCACTATCCCATTTTTCTGAAACACAAAGGAGAAAATCGGAAGTCCAAAGGAGAGGCTAGGGTTCTTGGCATATTTTCACATTTTCCCACTTCTAAGCTCAAAATCAGCCAAGGTAATAGTTATATAACTTAATCCCCTTCTCTTTCTCTTTAATTTGGCCTGATTAGTTTTTCATTTAGAGTATTTCCACCATACCCAAAATTTGAAATGTGATTGTTTGGGATTTTCTTAGTGAAATTCGTAGGTTGAGGCTAGGGCTGACATTAGGTAAGTATAGACCCTTCATTTTGATGCTTTCTTTGCTAGTTTGAGACCCCCATAGCTGATTTATAATGTGGGATTTAATTTTGTACAAATTTTCTTAGGATTTTAGGTGAAATATTGAGTTTTCTGGGAGAGGACACTTCAATCTGAATTTGGGACTTGTAGTGGCTGGGTAAGTGATCCCTAGGTAGTCATTAGCATTTTAAATTCTTTGGGTACTTGTTGTAACTGTTAATGATAAATTAGAGTAGTAATTCTCTGATGCTATGATTATAAAGAGATTTTGTACCATTGGTGGCTGTTGCAATTGTCTACAAGTGAGGTAACCGGGTTTATATTAATTCCATGCATATATCTATTTTAATTTCATATTTTGTTGTACATGAATGATTTGAAATGTTGAATGAATTAGTTGGCTATCATTATATTATGATTGGACCTTGTGAGTCTATGGCGGAGCTATGGTGCAGCTGCCACCCGTGCATGTGCTTCGATCGGGCACTCGGTTATGATCAAACCCCAGATGCACTGAGCCCTAGTTGTACTCAATGGGGAGTAGGTGCCGTGGACGGGCATCTCTCGGTGTTAATGGCCTTTAACATGTGGAAATATGATTGCTAGTATGGAATAGTAATCATGATAGTCTAATTATTTCATTTATGGATATGACTGGCATTTTTCTGATGCTTATGTGAAACTATGCATGTAGCTAATTAAACTAGAATATATGATGGAATTGCCTTGGTTACTGAGATTCGTATCTCACCCCATTTTATGGGATTAAACATTTCAGGTGAAGTTTCTTTGGGTAAGGATAAGGGCAAGCAAGTGGATGAACATCCATGAGCTAAGGCCTGGTGTGGGGAGGTATACTGGGTCTGAGTAGAATAGAGTAGATGCTAATTTTTGTTAACCTTTGTATAGCATCATCATGTATCTATATTGCCAAGTGTAGGAGTTGTATTTTGTTAACATAGAATGTAACCATTGAGAAATAGGCTTCACATTAGCTGTCGATGGATGTATGAACTTTGACACTTATTTTGGGCTTATGAATCTATGATATAATTGACTATTTGAGTAATGTAATCCTATGATATTGATTGTAGACTTGAACTATTGATGCATGAAATACCCGATGTAAGTATGATTGAATGACCATTGTGAGAAATTTGTAAATTTGTTGATATAAGACCAATAAATGAGTAGGAGAATCCATCTTTAATTGGGGGATGGGTAATGATCTAATGGCGAGGGAATTCAGTAGATAAATGCTATTAAAACCTCATAACAAGTGGGAGGGTGGCCCTAGAGAGTCCCTAGATAGAGAGTGGAGAGTATGAGGCAAGGTCTTAAGAGTAGTAGGATCAAAAGGCAGTTGGCCGCGGCCAAAATATTGTTAGTCGCGGCCAATAGTGGCGAAGTTGCCCAGGAAGAGTACCAGAGAGCAATTAGCCATGGCTAATGTGGAATTAGCTGCGGCAAAATGTGAGAGGCTAAACTGGGAGTCATCCAGAGGGAAATTCGTCGCGGCGAAGCGAGGAATTAGCCGTGGCGAACTTTTGTGAAAATCAACCAGGCATTCTAGAGAGGAATTGGCTGCGGCAAAAATAGGTATTGGCTGCGACCAATATCGAGAGGCGAGCGAGGTAGGTTCCAGGAGGCTTCCTCACCGCGGCGCCATGTAAGTTGGCTGCAGCAAAATTAGTAACGATGTGAGGGGCGAAGCTGAGAGGAATTGGTCACGACTAAGGGTAAATTGAACGCGGCGAATGTCCTGAAACCCTTATAGTGACTAGAAAATATTGGTTTTCATATGGTAATCTCAAGGGATGACTTAGGAACATTAATAGAAGGTTCTTGTGAATTGGAAATGATAGGTAATATAATCAAGGCTTATAAATGAATGTTTATTTTCCCCTGATGTATGTAAGTGTTTGTAATTATATGGTTGATGACTCTAATAAAATTAAGGTTCAAATTTCCCCATATTTTCATAATGTAATTAGTCTTAATGACATGTAACCCTGGATTATGGTTATTAATCACGTATTTAACCTTAATTACAATGATTAGAAATTAAGGTCATCACAAGAAGCATGAAATAGTAGCCAAATTCTACCTTTTCAAGCTTGCTTTCTTTCTCCCTTGCCCTCCCTTCTTATGCACCTCCTTGAGCAGAGTTGGGATTTGTTTAGACCATATGGAAGTTAGTTATAAGGGCTGGCCAGATGTGGGACATGTTTTAAGAAGCCAAAGGATCACTTTATGCAACTTTTCCACTTTTCATTTTAGTCACTAAACCATAGTTTCTCCACTTGATCTCATTTCAACTACTTTTTAAGAACTATCTTTTCCATCATAAAATTTAAGTCCTCTAACTTATAAAATGCCTTTGGTTTCTCCCAAATTGGATTTGAAACTATTCCAAACCATTCAGTCAAAGTTTCAGGCAACGCTTTGCCAAAATCACTCACTGGAGAGGTTTAAATAGTTCTAGGGGTTTCTTTGGTTTTTAGGGCCTCTGAGAATCCTGAAAAACTCAATTTTTTCATTTAAAAATCCCTCATGTGAGTTTTCTAAAATTTACCTGAAATTACAAAATACCACTATATATTTTTGCAATTTTTCATATCTTTTCTAGCTCGGGTTTCCAGGCATATGAAGCTTTTATCCTTATTTTTAAAGGTCTAATTCATCTCTCTAATTTTATTTGACCACTATTCATATGATTTTATGGGACTTTCTTTAAAAATCCCTAGTTTCTGGCCTTTTACAAAAAATTGAGTGTTACACCAAAATCTTGATAAAGAAAATATTATGCACTCGTAGTTGTTGAACTCACCAAGATTAGTGAATTTTTGCTAGTTTGCAGTATAATGTTGACTAGGTCATCTCCCACAGAGCTATTAATAAGATCAATTAGTTTAGGAATGACAAAACTAGAATTATGAAGATTAGGGGTTCAAATATAAAGTCGTACTAATTAAGCCGAATAGTAAATCAATTAAAAAAAACAAAATGAAATGAAATTCAATCAGAATGATGCATAACCAATCTAGAATTCTTCCTTTAATATTTTCCTATCCATGTCACCTAACAATATCTTTGGTTTGATTTTAATCCTTTGATTATTTTTTATTAATGTTCTTAAACTACTATTCAGGATTTTAGTTAGTTTGTATTGCTAATTAGAATGCAATCGTGCTTCTGTCAATAATACGAAGCCAAAATATTTCGCACTTGACTAGAGACACACGTAGAATCGTAAGATGGTTTAGAAAAATTTATTTGATTAATCAACTAATTGAATCAAATTATGCTCTTAAATAGATCAAATGAATCAGAATTTATGCAACAAAAATCATCTAACAAGAATGATAATTAAGAGTCGTGTCACGCAACCTCAAAATAAACAAGGTTGGAAAATATATAGCTAGTGGTGCAACCTAGATCATCTCCCTAGGAAATGGAATTCAATGTTCAATTGGGTTTTCTATAACACCATATATTTCTAACTTATTCTAGGCTATTTTCATGCTTCAATCCTTGCATCTCATATAAGGAGCAAGAAAAAGCAATTAAAATAATGATTATTTTGGCATTGCATCGCGTATAAAAATTTCATTCGATGTCACGTGGATCATATGAGCTCATACAACACATTCTCATATTTAATTATATAAATACAACTCATTTGAATCATCAAAAGTATCCTACATCTCAAGGAACTCGAAGAGAAGCATGAAATATACATATTCATTTTTGGCCAGATTTTACTCATTTCTGTCACAAATTTTGGAAAATCATAACTAATTCTAGAAAAATTGAAATGATATATTCTTGCCCATTATGGAAAACTAAAATGTCTAATTTATGCTAAAAATAATTCTAGACCATAACATCTAACAAATAAGACGTTTGACATTCGAAATGGTCCAGAGGTCAGGCTGTTCACTGGTGCTATCACAGAATTCTGTAGCAAACTTCAAAAATGTCCAATTAATTCCAAAAAACTCAAATCTATGCAAATGATACGAATGTGAAAAGAGGTGGATGTTAGATAGAGGGAAAAAATAACTTCAAACCAGTTCAGGCATGTCCAGACCTTGAAACTCAATCAAATAGTAACTGAGGTCAGGTGATGCACCTGGTACTGGACAGATTCTTTGAAAATTGATATCTTCCTCTCTAGACATCCAAATGTGGTGCTTCTAGTCGAACAAGTCACTAGAAATGTCTAGTTTCTTTGCATAAAAGTTCATGGCAATTGGACATCCTTTGAGCCCTGTGTGACAAATTTCATTTTTAGACCTGAGTGAACAGTAAATGACCAAATTTCATTTCAGAATTAATTGAATCCAATTGTTGAAGAATTTAATGAGTTTAATTGACTTAATTACTTGCAAATTACTTGAATTAGCTAAGGGTTTCCTAATTAAGTCAAGTGATGTGCATTTGAGCCTAGGGTTTCCTATCCTTGGATTAAGTTAATTAAATTCATTGGTCTACTGTTGAATCACTTCTCTTAGTCTCAATCAATCTTTGGCAAGTGATGAGAGTTGGAATTCCCTTGCAAAACCTTGGTTGCCTCCTATTTGTTTTTGTATTTTCACAATCATTTTAATTTCAATTTAGAACAATCTACTTTAATTACTTGTTTAGTTTTCTCTTTTAGTTGAAATTTAATTTCTTAATTAAAACCCCCCCATTTGCATGCATTTAGTACAATTAATTTTGCATTTAGTGTAGAGATAATTTTCTAGAATTTGCATAAAATAACAAGCATCAAATAATCACCTAAAATCAATTCAAACTAACCCCTAAATTGCTCATTGGGAAGAATGACCTAGGGTTGACTTATACTATATTAAATCAATCTTAGTTTAATTGAGTGCTTAAGCGACTAAGGCATCATCAATTTTGGCACCGTTGCTAGGGAGCAATGGTTTAGGTTTGAGTTTTTAGGTGTTTTCCCCTATTTTCTTCATTCTGATTTTATCATTTCGGTTGAATTTTTCTAAGTGTTCTGTTCTGGAATTTTGTTTGTCACTGTCCAGAAAATTCTGATCTTTGGTGTTCTAAGGTTTTTGGGTGTTCTGAGCAAGACTAATATAAAGTATTAGGTTTGGTGTTTTTAGGGCAAATTTAATCGTCTTGACTACTTTTCTGAATTTTCTTTGATTTTTGCGAATTTTTCTTGAATTTTCTAATTTTTCCAAATTTTCTTTTCGAATTTTTATGTGATTTTTCTTGTGTTTTCTATTTTCTGAGTTCTCTAGCATGTATTGAGTCTTTTAGATTGTTTTGAATTTATTTCTTTGGTAGTTTGAATATTTTGCTTTTTTTATTTACTACTTTAATCCTACTTTGTTGATGTTGTATGACTCGATCCAATTTTGAAAATTGTTTGACTTTGATCCTGAAATTGAGAGGACATTTCATCAGCCAAGAAGAGTTAAAGTTAGTAATCTTGTAGGTAGTAGTAGTTCTTCTAAATCTTATTTTGTTAAGTCATCTGTTGATTCTTCTAATTCTGAAACTAAAATGGAAGATAATGAGGGAAATATAAATAATCAGGCACGTTTAGAGCATGCTGATGTCAATGCTAATAATAATGTTCTTGCTAGGACCATTAAAAAGTTAGTTTTACCTGATCTGCATTTTCAAAATTGGTGCATTAATTATCCTAATATTAATACTGATCTTGAGTTGAAACCTGGATTTATACACTTACTTCCTAAATTTAATGGACTTGCAGGTGAAGATCCATACAATCATTTGAAGAATTTTCATATGATTTGCACAGCTATGAGACCTAGCGGTATGTCTGAGGATCAGATTAAGATGCGTGCCTTCCCATTTTCTTTAGAGGGGTCTGCTAAGAACTAGTTACTTTGACTACGTTTAGAGCATGCTGATGTCAATGCTAATAATAATGTTCTTGCTAGGACCATTAAAAAGTTAGTTTTACCTGATCTGCATTTTCAAAATTGGTGCATTAATTATCCTAATATTAATACTGATCTTGAGTTGAAACCTGGATTTATACACTTACTTCCTAAATTTAATGGACTTGCAGGTGAAGATCCATACAATCATTTGAAGAATTTTCATATGATTTGCACAGCTATGAGACCTAGCGGTATGTCTGAGGATCAGATTAAGATGCGTGCCTTCCCATTTTCTTTAGAGGGGTCTGCTAAGAACTAGTTACTTTGACTACCCCCTGGATTCATAACTACATGGGACCAACTTAAGAAGATGTTTTTGGAGAAGTATTTCCCAGCATCTCGCACTTCCTCTATTAAGAAGGACATATGTGGTTGCTGACAAATGCCTGGGGAGTCCTTGCATGAGTATTGGGAGCGATTTAAGACATTGCTATCTAGTTGCCCTCATCACCAGATCCCAGATACTTTATTGATACAATACTTTCATGAAGGTCTTTTGCCTCTAGAGAGAGATTTATTAGATTCTGCTGCTGGAGGTGCTCTTCTTCACTTGACTATTAATGCTGCTTGGGAATTGATTGAAAAGAAAGCTGAGAATACTCAACAATTTGGTATTAGACAACAAGTTAAAGTAAATGAAGTTGGGTCATATTCCTCAATTTCTGAGTCTTGTCTTGAGAGCAAGATAGATAAGCTTGCATCTGTTATGGAGAAAATGGCTATGCTGCAATTGCATAATCCTTCCAACATGGCCAATTCTATGGGGTCTTCTACCTCTTTCACCCCGCAACCGAACTCTTCAGCTTTAATTGGCCCACTTTGCTCTATTTGCTCATTAGCTACTCATGTTATTGATGCTTACCCATTCTTGAATGATAAAGTTGAGCCTTGCAATGCTGTGTATCCTTCTAAGCCTATGAATCAAGGTGGCCAGAAATATGATCCATATTCTACTACATATAATCCTGGATGGCATGATCACCCAAACCTTAGATATGGTAGTGGCCAACCTCAGCAACCACTATTCAATCAGGGTGCTGGTTCTAGTGGTCAGGTATTTCAACCAGTTAGGCAAACTGTGCCTATTCAAGAAGAGAGTTCAAGGTTAGAAAACAAAATGGATACTATGATAAAGCTTTTGATGGATAGATTAGACCAAACAGAGAAGGAACATCAACAAAAGGATTTGCAACATAGATAAGGGATTCAAACTCTTCAGACTCAAATTGGGCAGTTGTCTAATGCAATTAGTAACATACAGAGTCAAGGTTCAGGAAAGCTTCCATCCCAAGTGGTGGTTAATCCTAATGTTGGGACCCAACAGAATCCTAATCATGGTGGAGTTAATGCTATCTCTCTTAGAAGTGGCAAGATGGTGACCTTTGTAGATCCTATTGCCACTTATGCTTCCAAGGACACAGATGCTATCATTAATGATTCTCTTTCCACCTCTACATCACAGGATAAGCCTACTTTAGCAAAAACACAAGTGGCACCACAAAAAGAGCAAGAGAAGAAAGAGGAGGAATTGAGCAGACAGGTTCTACCATTTCCTACTAAGGTAGCTAAGACCGAGAGGAAAAAGAAGGAAGCAGAGATGTTTAAAGAGGTATATGATATTTTCAAAAAGGTGGTAATTAATGTTCCATTCGTTGATTTAGTTGCACAAGTGCCTAAATATGCAAAGTTTTTGAAGGAGTTGTGCACCACAAAAAGAAGGCTTAAGCATGATAGTAAAGTTGATTTGGGAGCAGTTGTCTCTTCTCTTTATCAGATGCCAATACCAGTGAAGCATAAGGATCCTGGTAATTTCCTCATACTATGCACCATTGGTGACATTGAGTTTTCAGATGCTTTGGTAGATCTAGGAGCAGCAATCAATGTTATGCCAAAATCAGTCTTTTCTTAACTTCAAGGAGTAGATCTCAAGCCCACTAGCCTGATTGCCTCCCTTTCTGATAGATGCTATGTAGTCCCAGAAAGAGTCTTAGAGGATGTCTTGGTTAAGGTAAAAGATTTCATATTCCCTATAGACTTCTATGTTCTTGATATGGATGATAGTAGGTTTAGGCAAAAGGGACATTCGTCTCTGATTTTAGGTAGGCCTTTTCTTAAAACTGCTAGGGCTGTGATAAATGTACATGCTGGTACTTTGACTATGGAATTTGCTGGGAATATCATTAGATTTGATGTACTTGATTCCATGAGACACCCATTGGATGATTGTGCTGAGACAGGGGTTAGTCTTATTGATGTGCTTATTGATGATACTGCTATGGACTTTAGAGATAGCATGCTAAGTGGATCATGTGATATTGTTAGTTTAAATGATTCTGTCTCTTATTCATGTCCTGAAATTGATGGTTGTTATGCTTGCACTAGTATAGATCTTGCTGATATTGATGTTTTCACTAATTTTATTGAGAGTGTTAGACATGCTAAAGATGATGTTTCTGTGCCTATTCATTGTAGTAGTGGTACTAGTGATCATTTATCTACCACTTCCATTGATTCAGATGGATTTTCTCAGTTACTTAGTGTGATTGATGCTATAGATGAAGTTGATATGTGTTCATCACCTAATTCTGAGTTGTTAATTAGTCTTGATCATGTTTCTGACGTAGAGGTTATTTCTGATTCTGTTTTGGATTTGAGTGCTACTGATGGCACTACTTCTGTTGATGATTTTGTGGATTATGATGTATTTCTTGATTTTTCTGCTATCACTGTTTCTACTGATGATTCCTAAGTTGGGAAAGTCTCCTCTTTTATTTGTGAGTCTTTAGTGCAAGTTTCTAGTTTGGTTGACATTGATCTGAAGCTGCTTATACCTTCAACTGAGCAAGCTCCTTCTTTGGAGTTAAAGCCACTTCCTGACTCACTGAAATATGTCTATTTGGAAGAAGGTGAGAAGTCACCAATGATTGTAGCCAGTGACATAGCCATGGAAGAGGAAATTTACCTCCTTGAGGTACTTAAGCGAAGGATAAAAGCTATTGGATAGGCCTTCGTTGATATTCCTGGTATCAGTCCTGATGTATGCATGCATCAGATTTTGCTAGAGGATAGTGCCAAAGCTGTGCGACAGCCACAGAGATGACTTAATCCCCTGATTCTTGATGTGGTAAAGAAAGAGGTTTCTAAACTTCTTTCTGCAGGTATAATCTACCCTATTTCTGATAGTCAGTGGGTTAGTCCAGTTCAAGTAGTCCCGAAAAAGACTAGTCTTACTGTGATGCATAATGATGAGGGTGAATTAGTTCCTACTAGGGTCTAGAATAGTTGGAGGGTATGAATAGACTATAGAAAATTGAATTCTGTGACTAGGAAGGACCATTACCCCCTCCTTTTTATTGATCAAATGTTAGAGAGACTTGCTGGTAGATCCCATTACTACTTTTTAGATGGCTTTTTAGGATATTTTTAGATTTGTATTGCACTTGAGGATGAGAATAAGACCACATTTACATGTCCATTTAGAACCTTTGCATATAGACGCATGCCATTTGGCTTGTGTAATGCACCAGGCACTTTTCAGCCTTGCATGGTTTCCATATTTTCTGATTTACTTGAGCATTGCATGGAAATTTTTATGGACAATTTCACTGTCTATGGTGATTCTTTTGATGCATGCTTAGCTGATTTGGATAAGGTTTTAGAAAGACGCATTAAATATAATCTTGTGCTGAATTTTGAGAAATGTTATTTCATGGTTAGGAAAGGAATTGTTTTAGGACATGTTGTTTCTTATGATGGAATTGAAGTAGATAAAGCTAAAGTTGATATCATTTCATCTCTTCCATATCCTTCTTGTGTGAAAGATGTGCATTCTTTTCTTGGGCATGCTGGATTTTACAGGAGATTCATTAAGGATTTTAGTAAGATAGCATTGTCATTGTCTCATTTACTACCTAAAGATGTGGGTTTTAATTTTGATAATGCTTACAGGTGTGCTTAGGATGAGTTGAAAAAGAGACTTACTACACCTTCCATCATTTGCCCGCCTGATTGGAACCTTCCATTTAAGCTCCTGTGTGATGCTTCAGATTATGCACTGGGTGCAGTTCTTGCCCAAAGAGTGGAGAAACGACATCATGTCATAGCCTATGCCTCAAGAACATTGGATGCTACTCAAGCTAATTACACCACCATGGAGAAGGAGTTATTTGCAATTGTCTTTGGGCTAGAGAAATTCCGATCCTACATCATCCACATGAAGGTGATTATCTTTACAAATCACTCAACTATCAAGTACTTGTTCAAGAAGCCGGACTCCAAACCCTGCTTGATTAGATGGGTAGTATTGATACAAGAGTTTAATGTAGAGATCCATGACAAGAGTGGTGTAGAGAATATGGTAGCTAATCACCTTAGTAGGATTGAGACACCTTTGGTAACATCTTCTCTACCCTTAAATGATTTTCCTGATGATAGGCTCTGTGTGGTTGGTATGTCTGTTCCTTGGTATGCTGATATAGCCAATTATTTAGCTGCATCTGTTTTGCCTGCTCATTTGAATAAAAACCAGTTAGATAAATTTAAGAGAGAGGCTAGGTACTATATCTGGGATGATCCTGATTTGTGGCATATAGGTAGTGATCAAGTGATTAGGCATATATTCTAAAGCATGAACATGAGTCCATATTGCATTTTTGTCACACTCTTGCATGTGGGAGACATTTTAGTGCTAAGCGTATCGCTAGGAAGGTGTTAGATAATGGGTTATTTTGGCCTACCCTATTCCATGATGCCCATGTGTTTTGTAAAAATTGTTCAAGATGTCAATTTGTGGGTAATCTTTCTATGAAGCAAGAGATGCCTCAACAACCCTTTTTGTTCTATGAAGTTTTTGATGTTTGGGGTTTAGATTTCATGGGGCCTTTCCCTGTTTCATTTGGCTATATTTATATTTTGTTGGCTGTGGATTATGTGTCAAAGTGGGTTGAGGCAATCCCCACTCGTACTAATAATTCTTCGTAGTGGTTTCTTTTGTCAGGTCTTACATTTTTTGTAGGTTTGGGATTCCAAGAGCCATCATCAGTGATCAAGGCACTCATTTTTGCAATCGGAGTATGCAAAGCTTGCTTAGCAAGTATGGTGTGATGCATAAGGTGGCTACTTCGTATCACCCTCAAATGAATGGCCAAGTAGAGATTTCCAATAGAGAAGTCAAGCTTATTTTAGAGAAGACTGTGCAACCCAACCAAAAGGATTGGAGCAAGAGGTTGGATGATGCATTTTAAGCATATCGCACAGCATATAAGAGCCCCATTGGAATGTCTGCATACCGAATAGTCTTTGGGAAAGTATGTCATTTGCTGGTAAAGGTAGAGCACAAGGCATATTGGGCGGTTAAGAGGTGCAACCTAGATCTTACCAGTGCTGGTGTTAAAAGGAAATTGAAATTGCAAGACCTTGAGGAGATCAGAAGAGAAGCCTATGAAAATTCTAGGATCTATAAGGAGAGAACCAAGGCTATCCATGACAAGTTTATAGTGAGGAAAGAATTTCAAGTGGGCCAAAAAGTGTTGCTTTATGTTTCTAGATTGAAGTTAATGCCTGGAAAGCTCCGCTCTAGATAGGAGGGTCCTTGTATTGTCACAAATGTTTTTCCTTATAAAGTTGTAGAGATCCAAAGGGAGCCAACCGAGAGATGCTTCAAGGTCAATGGGCACCGCTTGAAACCTTTCTATGAAGGATACCCTACTCAAGCAGTGGAGGTTGTTGCACTACAGGATGCCATATAGCCCTGGTCGTATTCTTTCCCTTTACTCTTTTTACTTTGCATTGTCATATTACTGAGCTGGGCTGTGCTAGATGTTATTTGTCCATGATTTGCTCTGTTTGTTATGCATTGAGGATAATGCATTGTTTAAGTATAGGGGAGGGATGATTTAATTTTGCTTGTAAATAGTTTTGTTGTGCTTTTGGTTTGTACAATTTTTGGTGTTGTCAAAAGCAAATTTTCGAAAAAAGAAGAAAAAATTTATAGAAATTTTTTTGGAAATTTATAAAAATTTTGTTTTGAATGTAACAATTGCAAGCTTCAAGTGGCTTGGGTATGATACATTCTTGATTTGAAGAGTAATTGATCATGTTTTAAGCAGATAAAGCTAAATGGCAATTGTTCTTACTTAGGTAGATCTAGGCTAGTAGTCATGATCTAGTGAGATTTTTGAGCCTATTGCATATTTCTTTTCGTGTGTGTATACCACCTATCTATTTCTTGCTCTAGAGCTTGGCTTAAATCTTGTTTGAGACCACATTTGGTGCATTTGCATACATAGAAATGATAAAGGCATTCATTTTGTTTATCTAGTTAAAAAAAAAAAAAAACATACCCTTTCATGCATTTTATCCCTTGTTTTAACCCCTTTGAGCCTTTATTTGCTTTCTTTCTTTTAACCCAAACCCATAGCCATTAAAAATAAATATTTTTTCCTACCCTTGTTGAATGTCTTGGGAGTTGATTAGCATGTTAACATACTTGTTTTGGATGAAAGAACATGTAAATAGTTGGAATTTGGGTCAAAAAAAAAGAAAAAAAAGTTGAAAGAAAACAAGTATATAAAAAAAACAAAGAAAGAATAAATGTATATATTTATAGAAAAGAAAGAAATAGAAAAAAAATTAATAAAGAAAAAATATATAATAATATAAAAAAAGGAAAAGAATAAAGGCCCTATCTAAGTTTTGTTTGTTTTGTTTCTTTCATTCCATATTATCTTATTTGGCATTGCTTTTCATTTTCTCAAAGTATTCAATTTCGGTTTTTCCTATCATTTGACCCTTCCTTTTTCTTACCCTTAGCCCAGTACAACCTAATAAAGTCCTTTTGATTTATGTTTGCATTTGCTTGTTAGTGGTGGAGAGCTTACATTTTTGTCAAGCTTTTGAAAAGAGATTTGGATAGGTTGGTTTTGAGTGTACATACAAGCCTAAACACTTTTGAGTGAGAGTGATATACACATTGCCTTTGGTAAGGGATTGCTAGCTTGGGTTTTCCCTTGTCAAGTTAATTGCCATGATATCTTCAATCTTAATGCATGTAATGATTACTTGGATAAGAAAGATGTTGAATGTTTCAGTTTACTTTTGGCTTGTGATTAGAACGTTCACTTTTTTGCAGTTTTGTTTTGTTCCTCTTGTTTTTCCTTGATTTTGGTTTGCTTTACCTAAGAGTGCAAAGAAATAAGTGTGGAGGAACTGATAAGTGCTAATTTTTATATATTTTTATCCACATTTATTATTGTTTTTAATGATTAATTTGAGCTTAAATGGATTTATTATACAATATTTGAATTTTTGGTCAATTTTGGAAAATAATATAATTTTGAATTAATTAGGAGAATTTTTTGGATTTAAATTGATAATATTTTATTTTTCATATTTCTCTAATGGATTGAATATTTCCAATCTTTAAAATATTTATTAAATTTGTGCAAATTTTTGAAGATGAATTAAGAATCAATGGTGAAGTCAATTTTGGGTAAATAAATTGAAGATTTAAAGTGAAATCAAGGGTCAAGATTGGAGCATAATTTTTTTTTTATTAATTACTGATAATGGCATTTTTGTAAATAGATTATTAGGTTTTCATTTTGTTTTTTTTTTGTAGAAGAGTCAATGTGCAGACTGGGGAGCAGAGGGAGGCGTGCCTGGAGAGGAGCTGCTACTTCATTCATTACCTTTTTCAAACTGCAGAGAGAGGCGCTGGGGAAAAAGAGCTACTTGATTCATTCATCCAGCGCCTAGAGGACTTGAGACGCCGAAACACTGGAGAACGAGCAGCTGCTTTATCACTCATTTTCGGACTACACAGGAGAGACACCGAAAATGAGCCTGGGAGAAGGAATGGCTACTTCATTCATTCATCTTGCCTTTTTGAAATTCACAGTCGAGGCAGCTGAAGGACGCTAAAACAGAGAGGGAGAGAATTGCTGCTTCATTCACTTTTTTTTCCTTCTTCGGACTTCACGTGGAGGATGCCAGACCTGGTGGCTGCTGCTTCTTCAATTGATTTCTTTGATTTTTTTGGATTTCACGCTAAGGGATAGACCTGGAGGCAGAGGAACGAAGTGCTCATTATTCATTATTCATTGGCTTTTCTGGACAGTGGGGAGGACGCCTGGAGGAAGAGTCAACGCTGGACCCACCATCATTCAAATTCCTTCCTCTGTCCAGCACGTTGCCACTCTAGTACATTACCACCATCATCCATTTATTCTCCTTCATCATCTCTTCATGGCAGAGAGCTTAAAAAAGTTTAGAAGAACAAAATCCATAGAAGCTTAAGGAAGGGTGGCACCAAGGTGGAGCATGGAGAAGGAAGGCTTGAGCTTTTGATTTACATGGATTGAAGATCATTGGGGAGTTCTTCTATTTTTACCTTTTTCTTTTTCAATTTCAAGAACTTAGAAATTTTCTAGTTTTAGGAATTTCTATGTGGATTTAATGTTGAGACCTAGTTTTAGGTTAGACAATGATTTTATCTTGGATTGTAATTGAAATTGGTGTTATTTGGGATTGGAATTATGTTTTGTAGCTGCTGGAATTTTGGTTTCTAGACCTTATAATGTTGATTAGATTGATGTTTGAGTTCTCTTGCATTAATTTGATTAATATTATGATTTTAATTGCATATCTTGGTCTCTTGCACTATTTGATTGGTGAATTGGGTAGTATAATTGCTTAATTGTTCAATTAGGTATTTAAAACCAAATTTTCCAGAATTAATTGAATCCAATTGTTGAAGGATTTGATGAGTTAATTGGCTTAATTACTTGCAAATTACTTGAATTAGTTAAGCATTTCCTAGTTAAGTCAAGTGATATGCATTTGAGCCTAAGATTTCCTATCCTTGGATTAAGTTAATTAAATTCATTAGTCTACTATTGAATCACTTCTCTTGGTCTCAATCAATCTTTGGTGAGTGATGAGAGTTGGAATTCCCTTGCAAAACCTTGGTTGCCTCCTATTTGTTTTTGCATTTTCACAATCACTTTAATTTCAATTTAGAGCAATCTAGTTTAACTACTTGTTTAGTTTTTCTCTTTTAGTTGAAATTTAATTTCTTAATTAAAACCCCCCATTTGCATGTATTTAGTTCAATTAATTTTACATTTAGCGTAGAGATAGTTTTCTAGAATTTTCATGAAATAGCAAGCATCAAATAATCACCTAAAATCAATTCAAACTAACCCCTAAATTGCTCATTGGGAAGAATGACCTAGGGTTGACCTATACTATATTAAATCAATCTTAATTTAATTGAGTGCTTAAGCGACTAAGGCATCATCAATAACTCAACTCCTACCCTAGGTATGGTCCCACAAGCAGGTAGGGAAATGGTTTAGTGTTCACAATCAAGTACCGTATTATTCGTGGCCAACCAGTTCATACCAACAATCAAATCAATATCATGGAAGGGCATACAGATCAAATCAATAGTGTTATGACAATGATTGAACTAAACAGTGATATTTAAGCAAGTATAGGAAGTAACCACGTGGCCTTCAATGGGTGTAGTGACAGGCAAGTCAAATGGCAAGATACTAACAGCTAGACCCAATTGCCTCACACAATCATAAGATATAAATTAGTGACTAGTACCCGAATCAAACATAATAACTATAGGAAAGTCATTTACTATCAGTGTACCTCGAATCAAACTAGGGGACACACTGGCTTCCTGCTGAGTGAGGGCGAACACTTGGCCCTAGGTCTGTGACCTAGGAGGAGGCACTATATCCACCTAGGGACAGTGTCTAGTGATGTGCCCTGGCTTCCCACACTTAAAACATGTCACCAGAGACTGTCGGAAGGATGATTGGCTCTGAGGAGGCAGCATCGGCTTACCCTGCTGTGGCCTTCGGTTCCATGGCATCTTGCCTCTCCTCTTGGCACTAGGTGTCACACTAGAACCCTCTTCCAGTCTCGGTCTTTTCAATTCTGAAGCCTCTTTCTGACTAGCTATAGCCGCAACAGGCATGATAGCTCACAGGTTAGTCTCAATCACCCTGCTGACCTCCACAAGGGTATTGAACTTCCTGATCCATTATAGAGTAACTCTGTCGCTAATCAGGGGCTTCAACCCAATCTCAAACTGCTCACATCTCTAGGGTTCATCATCATATCTTTGGAGGGAAGAGGAATACCGAGACAGCTCAATGAACTTGGCCACATATTGGTCCACAGTCATCTCATCCGTCTGTCTCAAGCCCATAAATTCCATCTCTTTCTTCTTCCTCACTAAACTAGGAAAATATTTCTCATAAAACTCGACCAAGAAGCTTTCCCAAGTGATTAGTATGTTCTTGGTCTCCATAAGGGGTTTCATGCTATGCCACCATCTATTGGCTTCCTTTTGTAGCATGAAAGTGGCTAGCTGAGCTTTCTGCTCAGTGGTACAATCCATCATCGAGAATATTTTCTCCAGCTCCATAACTCAAGCCTCCGTCTTATCCACATCCAACTCCCCATCAAATGAGGGTGGACTGTTCTACCTAAACTGCTTCAACAGTTTTTGGATAGGCGCTGGGTCTGAGCAACAACAGGCTCCTGGAGAGGTGCAGGTGGAATGCCAGATGTGGATGGCTGAGGTATAAGGGCTTCTCTCCTGGCTTCTTCTTACCTAGCCAGGGTATCTTGCAAATGCATGATCATATCATGCTATTGCTGGGCAATGTACCTCTGCTGTTCCAGCATCTCCTGGTGCTAGCCCATCATGGCCTCATACTGATCAAGTCTCTCCATGATGGTCCGCAAAGGATCCTTAAGCCCAACCGAAACCTCTGGCTCAGCTCTCTGAGCCCTGGGAGGCCTGCCTCTACCCCTGCCCCATCTAGTCTCAATCATCTTATCTATCAGAAAGTAGCAACGCGCAGTTTACGATCATAGCACAAGCACATATGCATATATATGCTATCACTTCCATGGCAATTCACACCAAACACAAACAAATCATATCATTCAAGAGCCCGACATCGAGTAAAAGTGCCTGAACCTTTGCTCTGATACCAAAAATATAACACCATAATGTCTTAACCTCAATTATTCTCCCTCTTGGCTTGATTCCATATGATTTCCAATGAAAAGGACCAAAACGGTGGTATTTCAATACTTTAAGTCGGGGTTTAAAATGCTCATATTTTGTCCCGTGGGTCCCATGAACCCATCATTCATATTTCCTACTCAAACTCCATTTATACAACTTATACATAGCATTAAACAACCCATGAACCACGGATATGAAGCCAAAAACCAAGAAAATGTAATTTCTCAAATGGGCCCAAAAGTCAAATTTTTTGCTCTATCTTTGGAAAATCATAACTAATTCTAGAAAAATGAAAATCAATAAATCCATAGCTTTTTGAAAATATATAGGTGTTAAATTGACACAAAATAATTCCCAACCACAATCTCAGCGTTTGGACCATGTTTGATATCGAAAAAGAGATAGAGGTCCAGCTGTCCCTAGTACTGATGCAGCTTGCTGTCATGAACTTCAAAAATTCATAACTAATTCTAGAAAAATCCAATCTGGTCAAATTATACCAATTTGGAAATATAAAGATATTAACTAGAGGAAAACATTAAGTTCAAATCATTTCAGTAGCCTTTGGATCTCGAAAACTGATAGAACAATAACAAAGGTCGGATGGCTTCCCTAATATTGACACAGAACTTCAGAAAGTTGTTTCTCCCTCTGCAGACCTCCAATTAAGGTGCTTCAAATTGTTATAGGCCTCTATGGATGTCTAGTTTATTTTTATAAAATTTCATGATAATTGAACATCATTTGGTCCATGATTGACACAGATTCATTTTTGGACCTAGTTGCACAGTACAATAACCAAAACCAAAAAATTCTTCAACTTCAACAATTTGCCAAATATTTCCTAGACCTCCAAATATTACCCACTTTAGCTTCCCAAGAATATCTCAACAATCTCTAAAGGCATGCCAAATTTCATATCAAGAAGATCTCATTTGGTCATACTTTAACAAAGCTTACAAATTTAACAGTTTTGACACCATAAATGATTCAAAATGAGGGTAAATGGTCCCCTACATGCTCTAGCACCTCTTGGGCAAGTTTCAAAGTATAAACATAGCATATATGAAATGCCCAAGTAGTCTAAATCATTATACATTTTAAACTCACTATGCTACGGGCAAAAATACACTACTACATATAAGCCACCAAAAGGCCAAATCTCATTTTTCTATTGCTTTAACTCTATACATGGTTCATACATCATTTATACATACATTTACACTTGCTCAAATATTTACATCTAACAAATAATGGGTACATATTCATTTTGGCACCTCTTTGCATCAAAAGAACTAAAATAAACTATACAACTACTTATACATGCTCAACTAGGCTCCTTGGTTTGCACTTTGATCTCCTTGAGCTCCACCTAACATGTTAAGATGGGAGAGGGAAGGGGGTGAGATTCATAGAATCTCAATAGCTTATGCACTTATTCAAGGAAGCAATCAAGGCATATAAATAAGTCAAAGCATGCAAATCATTCACAATTACGCAACACATTATTTTCATGCCATGAATATCATATCAATGCCAAGAATAAGCTTTAGGGAATTTTAGTCTAGTCTTACCCAATTTTTGGGACTTTTGGATTAGCCTCACCCTTAGTTTAGGGACTCTTAGCTCTACCTCACCCATCTCAAGGGACTTTTGGCATTACCTCACCCGAGCAATTTTCACAACCTAAATATAAGCATATTAGTACCAATGTATCAAGGCAATATCGAATGGCAAGTCTCATAATACAATCCTATACACAAGCATACAATGACTATTACACATCCAAGAATGCAACAAGAAAGAGTGGAGAGCTACCTTATAAGCCAACACAAGGCCCTTTCAATTTCTCTTCTCCCTTCTTAGTTTCACAATCACCACTAGATGGAGTTGCTTCCCTTGAGCCTAGACACAATAAAGAGCATGGAATTAATCTCTCATAACTCAACAATTATTCACAAAGTTAGGGGGCTCTTAATCAAGGCAAACAAACCCCACTAAATATGTAAGAAACTAGGGGTTCTCTCTCTCTAGAATTTCACCAACTCTTCTTCTAGGTCTTTTGTATTTCTCAACTTTACACTCTAATTCAAGGATCTCTTGGTTACTCTAGGTCAGGTTTCCTTCCTCTCTTAAGCTCTCAAGTTGGTAGAACCAACATACTCAAGGATAGCAAGGGGAGAAAATACAATAAAATGGAAAAAAGTTATCTTAAATAAAGCTCTTTCCAAGAGGCTCTTCCTTTGCATAAATCTCCTCCTCAAATCTTTACACTTCCCCCTCTAACTTAGGCCCAAAACAAAGCCAACTCAATAACCAAAACCATAGAAAGAGAGGGCAAAGAGAGAAGAACAAAAATCTAAGAAGAAAAGCTATGGAGATCTTAAGTTATGCTTACCTTTTTGTTGTTCTTCCTTCCTTCTCTAGGTCTCTCTCTTTCTTTATAGCTCTTTTCTCTGTTTTAGTCGAAGCCTAAGTCGGTTAGAAGAAAAGGGGAAGATTTAGACTCTTTAAGAAGTAAAATTCTTTTTTTTCATGCTTTTTCATACTAACCCTCGCTATAGCGAAGAATAACCCTCGCTACGGTGAGCATGTATCTGTCCCAAACCCCTGTTTTTGCTACAACGCGTGCTATTGTGAGAAACCCCCTAATTTTTGTATGAGATGCTCGAACTAGCTATAACTAGAAGCATTTTTGCTATAACGAACAGGCACATTCGCTATAGCTAGACCATTTCTCGCTATAGTGAACAGGTACATTCACTATAGTTAGGCCATTTCTCGCTATAGCTAGTAAACTTAGAAAATTTCAGGACTTCAAAATTTTTTTTTCTAGTTGTTACAAAAATAGTTCTTCTTAGGTTTTTGCTCATCATCTTTACTCCCTTGAACACCACTTAGACAAGATTAGGGAAAATAAGGAAAAGAGTGAGATTCAAAGAATCCTAATAGCTAATTCATCATTCAAGTAGACATATATGGCATACTCAAAGTCAAAGAAAATAAGCATGCATGTCACATAACCAAATATCATTTATATTCATGCATTAGGGATCACATGTCTTTACTAAGAGCAAAACAAGCTCTAAAGAATTTTGGTCTAGCCTTATCCAACAATTAGGAACTTTTGATTTAATCTTACCTTTTTTTATGAACTTTTGATTTAGCCTTACTTATAATTAAGACTTTTGGCTTAGTCTCACCTACATTTAGGGACTTTTGACCTTACTTCACTTATTTCAAGGGACTTTTGGCATAACCTCACCCATTCAAGAGCCAAACCACTTCCAAATGTAATCAAATGTCATGCAATTGCATATGATTACCAAATAATCAACCATACACATAATTTGCAAATAATACATATAATCAATTCAAGACACTCAAGCAACCAACATACATATGCAAGAATGGATAAAGAGCTACCTTAACACATGAGTTTAACTTAATTCCCCTTTGTTTCTTAACTTGGTTCCATGGCCTCACACCTACTCTTGAATGAAATTTTACTTGTTTGGTCTAGACACATCAAATGAAGTACAAAATTATCAACAAAATCATGCTTGTACTCATTTAAGCCATATACAAGTTAACTAGAATCTTAGGCTCACATATAGTTCAATTAAATGGTATAATGAAGTAACTCTTGTAAATCAATATCTTGGCTCCAAGACCTCACCCAATATGAGTTAAATGACTCTATTAAAACTCATTAGAGACATCATAAACTTAATTTAAAGAGCCTAGTACCAAGTTGCTTCTTTTTACATAATAGAACTCTAAATGTTCACCTTTCAAAATAAGGCTTCTAAATTCAAACTAATGGTTCCTTTAGTATTTATAATTCATATCTAGACTATTTATGACTTTAGAATCATCAAAACAATTCCCTAGGTACTCTAAGTAAGTTTTAGCTAAGACATACTCCATGGTAGGCTTCCATGGAGTTTTTGTCCATTCTTAGGGAAATTGGCACCTATGGAGGTTCCTTGCCTTCTTCTTAGTTCAATTATGCTCTTACATAGCTTGAAATACCTTTCTAAGGCTTCCTATTTCCTAAGGTGTAACCAAAACCCTAGGTATTAGATCTTGTATTCTATAGCTTCCTAATTGATTTCAATAATAAATTCTTAATCTCCACACATTAAATCCCCTAATTCAAACATGTTTTGATAAAAATCAAATTCTTTTCTCTTTCTCTCTCACTTGGCCGAACATGAAGGGATAAGAACCTAAAGGAAGAGCAAGTTATCTTAGCCTAAATCATATACCATTAGAAAGTGTTTTGAAAGAAGATTATTATGATGTATTTAGTTCCCTTTAAAGAGCTCTTTCCTTCATGGGTTCAACCTCAAAACTTACTTTTTAGGATACTAAAGCCATAGAAAGAAATAGGAGAAAGAGTAGAAAAACTCTTACAAAGGAAAGATAAGCAAATTCTCCAATTTACTTACTTTAAGTAGCCTTGATTCTCCCTTTTCCTTCCTCACTTCCTCCATGTTCTTAGGTCTAAATTAGAGCAGAAGTAGGTCAGTTAGAACAAACTAGAAAGTGGCGTGAGTTATGTAAGAAGCAATTTGGGGTATTTTATAACAATTTACAAAATTTCCATTATGCCCCCTGACTTCAATTCCTCTATTTAAGCTCTTTTCTTTTATAACCATCTTTCTCATCATGAAATTTTGGTCTCTACTTGATTAACAATATTTGGTTTCAATTTTATAAGATTCCTAACAATCTAAAACAATTAGGTCAAAGTTTAGGTCAATTGATGACCTAAATTGTACATTGGAAGGGTTTTAACCATTCTAATGAGCTCAATTTTACCATTTAAAACTTCCTCCTTTAAAATTTTAAAATGTTGCCTGAAATAACAGTTTTGCTATTGGGTTTTCAATTTATTGTGCATAACTATTTTAGCTCCGTTTCTAAGCCATTCTTAGTTTTCTAACCACATTCATAAATGTTATAATTAATATTCTACCCTCAATTGGCCTTAGTTTATTTTGCTTTAAGGTCCTCTTATATCTCATAATACGTTTTGGTTTAGTTTTTGAAAAACTAGATATTACATTTAATAATTAGGACTCATGGCCTATAGAGTGCTGTTATCTCCCAATTTTGCCTAATTGTATGATGTATTCCATGTATGCCTATTGAAAAAGTATCACTTGAATCCTTCACATGTCATTAAACATGAGAATATGCATCTGCAAGATAACTTGTCATATGTGGTTGAGCTTAAAGTGATAGGATTGAAAAGTCAAATAGTTGTGTAATAAGAACATTTATGGAAAAGACTAACTTCTGATGAAGCAACTTGGGAAATAAGGGACGCAATGAGGATTATTCAACACTTTTTAAATAAGGTATATCTAATTTTGAGGACAAAATTCCTAAAAGGAGAGAAGAATGTAACATCCCAAAATTAATTAAGTGAAATTATGGAGATTAAGAGTTTAATTTGGAAAAAAATAAAGAATTATCACAAGAATTTAAGGAAAATTATAAAAATAGAAATTTTTAAGGAAAATGATTACTTTGGTTCCAAATTCAATCATTAAGATAGTTAGGAGCAAAAGGACATTTTATATCTCAATTGGTTAAAATTTTGGTTCCAAAATGCTTCAATTGAGTTCTAATATACTACATCTTGCCATGAGCAAATTTCAACTCATATATGCATCATTTATGAATGCTTTACCATATGAAATTTATCTTGTATCTAAAAATCACCATTCCACTTGAAGATTTGCATGTAACTTCAATGGATTTCCATATATAAAAAATGTTCACATGTCTTACTCATACATCAAATGGTTATACATTCATAGTCTAACACTTTTACAAAAATTACTATTATATTACATCAAAATATACCTTTACATATTAACATATACATTATTGAATTCCTACACTAATCTCTTGATAAACTTGCTCTCTCTAAGTCTTTTTTCATTTTCCACTATCTTAGTAGCAATACTCAATCATTCCAATACGTATAATAGACAATTCAAGAATGACATGCAAGCATCCATGATCATTTACATATAAAACAATATAACACATTAAATTGACATAAAACATTTGAACTTGTCTAGCCATGCCATAAAACATACTAGTTAGGCTTATCTCTAGGTTAGAAAAGAACTACTATACTTAAACTCTTACTAAGACCAAAAACATATTTCATACATACATAAAACTCATACCAGTATAGCCAACTTAATCATAAATTCAAGTAACTCGTGAAACAACCAATACATACAATGCATCTCAACTCAAATACATCTAAATGCATGCAAAGAAAGAAGAGTAAGCTACCTGATAAATCCAAGAATCTTGATTAAAGCATTAGTCCACTTATTCTTTTCATTCTTCTTTACTTTTTCTTGGTTTGACACATACACAAGGGTGTGATTGTACTAACATGGCCTAAATACATCAATTAAGATACAAAATAACCAATTAAAACCTATTTCATCTCCTTCTATCAATATATGTATATATTAGGACTTTAAGTATAATTTTTTACTACTTTAAATGTCTCAAGGTGCCTCTTCTTGTTTGGACACTTTATATAGCAATTCTATCATTCAACTATCACATTTTTACTTATTTTTCATAGCTAAAACAAGCATAAACTTGGCCATATTACTCATTCTATTCATAAGGCACATTAGGGTTATTATGAAACCCTACTTTTAACATCATCAAATGCCATTCTTTTTCTCAAACCAATGGTTTATCTAACCTCTATGTCATTCACTTAAGTCTCTTAATTCATTAGACTAAATTAAAAACTTCCTTAAATGCTCTTCCCTTACCTTGACTCTCAACCTTAAGATTTTGTTTGTTTAAGTAGGGATTTTAAGTTCTTTAGGTTATCTATGATTCATTTCTAATTCAATCATGATATTATAGGAATCAAATAATCCTCCTAGGGTTTTGAAATATTTATGGCCTAACTTGAACCCTAGCTGAAGCTACCTTGCATAATCTTGGTTTTTAAGTTAGTTTGATTGCATATTCTTATTTCTCACTATTATAAACCTTTGATTTCATCAAACTTTCATCAAATATATATTCTTCCATCACTTTCTCTCTCTTGCCTGAACATGAGAAGGTCTAGGGTTCCAAGAAATAGACATTTTTTATAGTTAAATCATACCTTGTTTTGAACCATATTGATGTAGATTCCTTTAGCATATTTGGTTTCTTTAAATAAGTTCTTTTGCTTAAGGTGATAGTCATAGACTTTACATTCTTTAGAAACCAAACCCACTAAAAGAGAGATAGTATGAGGAGAGAAAGTTTATAACTAAAGCATAGCAAAATTTTTTATGTTTCCTTACCTATTTTGGCTCATTTTCCCTTCTCTCCCCTCCCTTATTCACACAGCCACGAAAATGCTTTTGGAGTTGCCTAAGTTGGTTCTGGAAAGGAGAAGAAATATGGTATAACACACATATATACAACTATAGTTTTTAGCATTTTTTAACAAATGATCATTTTGTCCCTACATTTTAGTTCCTCCATTTAAACTCATTTTCTAGTCTTTTCAAAAATTAATTACTCCATACCAAATTTTAGATCTCTTCTTTATTAAAAATATATGCTTAGAGGTTACAAGGACTTAAAACAGTTTAGAGAAGTCCAATCTAAAATATTGCCATAGGGAATCCTAACTTGTACACCGTCAAGGATTTAATTAGACCAACCTCATTGGTTAATATGTTAACTTTATTGTATAATATTATGATGAGAGATATACATTTCTCAAGTCAATTCTCATGTTTTCTAAATTCCTTATTTTTCCTGCTTTAAGGTTAAACTAACTTTTTTTACCCTTATAATCATTTTTCACCTATTCCATCTTTTTAAGCTATTTTTTTGGACCACTACTCTTTACATCATTTAACTTTCCCCTTTACTCAAAAAGTAACAATTCAGGGTCCACAATGGCTTCAAATAGCTTAAAATGACATTATCTCACTAATTTTCTCATTTTGTATGCCATCAATATTTTGACCAATTTGATTCATTTTTGTCATTAGCTTATTTAATCATCTTATGATGAAAAATACCTTACTGTCTAAAATATTGGGAATTATAACATTGCCTGTATTTTCACTTTTATGTTATAGAATCCATTCTAATTGCCTCTATTTGAGATCTTAACTTAAATTTTTACCTCTTTTTCCTCTTCTTAGTTGGTTTTATACTCCTTTTATCCTTCATCTTATATTATCTAAGGAGTTTAGAATAATTTAGAAATATATGATATTATAAGTATCATATTTCCTATATTTCTTCTATTACACCATCAATCACTTCTATGGTTGCACCTTCTAGGCTTTTAACTAATTTTTAACCTTATTTCATTATCATAATTAGGCTTCTAACCATGCGTGATCCTTTCTCTTACTCCTATTCATGAGTTTGGCCTAGTATAAAATATTGGATATTACAAGCTACTTTAAGTCCTAAAGTGCATAACTACACTGGGAAATGATAATATAATATATGATTAAGTTATGACCATGTTTGGGATAAAATTTATAAGCATTTGGATAGTCAGGACCCCTGAAAAATATAGGAGAAACTAGGATAAAATTTTTCCAAAAGAATAAGTTAGGATATTAGCCATTTTAGTTATGTTGTAATCAAGAAAATGGTAACATAAATGTTTAAATTTATGTTAAGTTATGTTTTTATAAGCTATTGATATCTTATTTGTTGAATAAAATCGAAGCTTAGGTCATAAGCATATTTAAAGTGATTATTCTAGTGCATATGAGTAAGTGGGAATTGTTTAAAACTGCCTTTTATGTGTCTAACTTACCCTCTTATGTAACAGAGACAAAATGCTATTATACCGAGTTATTAAGTTTTATGAAAAATAAGAAAAAAAAACCTCTAAGCATCTTCTATTGTTCGGTTCCTTTAATTAGTGATTTATTGTAATGTTGAACTTAAATGTATAAGATGAGCCTCAATAGAGCTAGTTGTGTCACAAGTCAACTCCATCTAGGTTGTAGTTAATTCAAATTTCAAGGTTTTAATTATGGTGCTAAAAAGTTTTAATTGACTCATATTTTTATCAATCTATAGTGACTTAATTGTAAATGAGGAAAGGTCCTAACCTTATTTATCTGGTAAACCTTGCTCATCTAACTTATTTATTGTATGAGGCTTTACAAATAACTTTTGTAGATAACCTTTATTAGGACTCTTAAGGACCATGGGAGACCTCCACATTGCAATTATTAACATTTAGGATTTTAATTGATCATACTTGATTTTGGCTACATAATTGATTGTTGTTAGGTATCTAAGCTATGATTAAATGTTTAAAATTGTCCACAACAATATGTATTGGAGGTTTATTACCCAAGCTTCCACATAACTTTAGATAAAATTGTTGTGATTCATAGTGATTGTAGGCATTGCAGAATTAAAAAAAACATTATCATTGAACCCCATCCCAAGATCATGCGTAGGCACATAAATCAAGATAAAACAAGAAACTTACTTTTTGTTTGAGTTGTGATTGAATCACACATGTAGATCTAGTGATTTACGCCTCTATAATATCTACACAAAGTATATGAAACTCTCTCTCACTCTACATTTTTGCTAAGAGATGCCTCTTACTATCTAGGGTTAGGGTCTTCGAAGTTTTAAGTGAATTAAGATTTGGAGATACTCTTTCTTATATCTTATGTGTTGTCCCCTATGGTGTTATATTTATAGGCTTAGGATTCGTCACTTTCTTAATCTTACTCAAACTCTAATTCCAAGTTCAACTTAAACTTCTGGAACATGAGCAAAGAGAGATGAGCCTAACATAATGTAATATTACTTTAATATTAAATAACCTTACATTATATTATTATTGTTTAATATTAACTTAATATTAAATAATACCACATAATTATATTATTATTTAATAATATAACATGTAATAATATTTAATATTGCTTTAATATTGAATAATATATTATTCTATAATATAATATAATCTAGTTATATTATATTGGGCCTTGTTATTGAGATTTTTAGTCAAACTAAAACCCCCAATAATATTATAATATTTTAATTTCATCCCTATTCTTTGTGTGTAACCTTGTTGGTTCTTATTACATTGGTGGCGGCCCAAAAAGAGTCTTACTCTAAGATCATAGACAGTGAGTGATATCTAGCAATACATTATTGCCATCTAAGTAATAAGAATGTTTGTGATTTGACATACATAATCTGTGACTAATACCATGCAAGTTTGTCTCTTTTATACTGATATCCAGGTTGAACTCAAGGCATGAAATGTGTTATTTTTGTCAAAGTTCAATTTATGTTTCTTGACAATGAGTAGATTAAACAAAATAAATGATCAATATCACATATTGATTCATTTAAGCATGGCCATACATTTTTTTGTCTCACTTAATGAAGGGGCTCATGGAATCACTCCTCCTATACAGGAGGGACAAAATCACATCTACATTACTCACATCTCTTTACATGATTTATGATATACCCAATCACAGTCCTATTGCCCATCCTGGTCAAAGGCAACATAGAATGGTGTCAAAGTATTTGAATCCTCATATAAGGAACTGTAGTAACTTCAAGTCAAAGGACTTTTTTCACTGTGGTCATATGAAAATTGCTAATGACACACTCTATAATCCATGTAGCATTCTTATAAAGGGTTAGTTTAGTACATTTGTTCTCTAACAATGTACATATGTATTAACTTGATATTATATATCCATGATTTAAAGTTATCAGCCACTATACATACTAGTCTTGATATATTATTATTATCCCATATTGCAACAATAGTTGACTAGGGGCAATTTAAGAATAACAATTATTCTAGGGACAATTACCATATTAAGTCATATTATGCAGATATAAAATCAAAATCTAATAATTATATTACCTAAAAAAATATAATATAATATATGTTATTATAATTATCTCATGATTGGCTCATAAGGCATACACAAACAAAAATAAAGGAAATAATGTTGGGATTCTTGGGATACGAACAATGAAAATAGAAAAAAAAGAATCTAAATCCCTCCCATTGATCCATCAATGTCATTTAAATGGAGTAAAGTTAGAGAGTTTTACCTTTGTCACATGATTCTTCAAATTCTCTTTCTACAATCAGATCTCAAGAACTGACACTTTAGACCAGTTTCCTCTACCAATATCTACACGAATGATCATTGTAACTCGAATGGCATACTAGATGTGACAACCCTTCTTCCTCATTCATTGTAATTATGGTTAAATATACAATTAATAATTAATTATCAAGGTTTGAGTGGTTACAATTTATCACATTGTAAAAATATGGGAAAAAATTTAAACCTTGATGTTAGGGTCATTACCATACCACCACAACAGAACAAAATTTGCATAAAAGAAATCCTACTACCATAAGGGGTTTATGATTCAACCATCCATCAGTTTCAATACCCAATAACCTCCCGCAAGGGTTCCTATATCATTTCCTACCATTACCATTGAAGAAACGGGGGTTTCTAGGTTAAAATTATGAGTTTGGAGATTTACGCCGTCGCTTATACCTTCCCCGCTGTGGCTAGGTTGCTATCTGGAATTACTGGACAAATTTCGTAAATCTCCGCAGCGAGTTGGACCATCGCCGCGGCCAGCCTACATGGCGCTGCGGTGAAAATGCCTCCTGAAACTACTGTTCCCAACCCCCACGATTCTTGCCTCGGTGCAATACATTTGCATCGCGGCGAGTTTTGCTACTGTCCAACTCTTAATTAATTTCCTCGACTCGCACCACGGCAAGACATAATGTGCCGCAGCGAGTTTTGGTTCTGTTACCCTCCTGGGCAATTTTTCTCACTTTGCGTCACGGCGAGATTTATCAGGCCGCGGCGCTCCTCGCCACTGTCACTCCCTGGGTTAATTTTCTTCCCTTGCGCCACTACGGGATTGGTTATGCCGCGGCGCCCTTCGGCTCTGTCACTCATTTGGCTGCGGCGAAGCCTTCTTAGCCGTGGCGAAACTCCTTCCTGTGACTACATTACTCAAGTTTTGCCCCCTACACTCTAAATCTCATCTTAGAAACACTCCAGATCCACCTTCCCTTATTTTATGTGATTCTAATGGTATTTATCTACCCTATTTACTCATCAATCCGTCCATTACCATTGCAAAACTTAAATACTACTTCCTACTTGCCCAACTAGCTCATATCAGCAAATTCATGAATATATGACAGCAAGAACACATGCATTAGCAGCAATTGACATCCTATGCACATTCCCTAGAGATTCCATTCAACAATAACTTATGTCCACATCCAAGGCATCATATGACTACAATTTCCATATGGTAATCCATATCACAATTTCAACAAAACTACATATATGATACTATAAGTTCATACATTAATATTCAACTGTAATGAGACTTAAATCCTTAACAGTTACATTTCAATCAAACAAAATATGAACGCCTACACCTGGCAACATGAATACATGATGATGCTATGTAAACTAATAACAAAATTGCATCTCTACTAAATAAGCCAGCTTAAGTGTAGCCTTCTCCCATATGTTGGAGCTCATGAATTTTCATCCACTTGCTTTCCTTTATCCTTACCCGAAGAACCTTGACCTGAAATGTTAATCCCATGAAACGGGGTGAGATATAAACCTCAGTAACCAAGGCAATTCCATCATATATCCAGTTTAATTAGCATATATGCATGAATCAAAATCAACACCAGAATCATATCCATCATATCAGCAAATGAAATAATTAGGCTATTATGATTACTATCTCATACTAGCAATCATATTATTACATGTTAAAGGCCATTAACACCGGGATAGGCCTGTCCACGGCACCTACTTTCTATTGAGCACAACCGGGGCTCTGTGCATCTGGGGTTTGATCATAACCCGGTACTCGATCGAAGCACATGCACGGGTGGCAGCCGCACCACAGCTCCACCATGGACTCACAAGGTCCAATCACAATTCAACAGATAGCCAACCAATTCATTCAACATTTCAAATCATTCATATACAGCAACATATAAAATTAAATCAAATATATATATGGAATTGATGTAAACCCGGTTACCTCACTTGTAGACAAATTTGCAACAGTCATCACAAATCCCAAATTCGAATTAGAGTGTCCTTCACCAAAAAACTCAACATTTCACCCAAAATCCTAAGCAAATTCATACAGAATTAATACCCATTTTATAAATCAGCTATGGGGATCTCAAATTAACAAATGAAGTATCAAAATGGAGAGTTTAAACTCACCTAATGTCAGCCCTAACCTCAACCTACGAATTTCACCAAGAAAATCCCCAAACACCCACATTTCAGATTTTGGGTAGGATGAAAATGCTCCAAATGAAAAACTAATTGGGCCAAATTAAAGAAAAAGATGAGGGGATTAAGTTGTATAACTATTACCTTGGATAAATCTTGCTCTAAATGTGAGAAAATGCAGAATTCTTGCCCCCAACCCTAACCTCTTTCTCAACCTCCGAATTTTGTTTCATGAGTTTTAGCAAATAAGTAATGACTGAAGCATTAGGGTTTAGGTTAGGTTTTAGTTGGGTCAAATATGGGTCATGGGTTGCTCCAAGGTCTAACTTCATTTGGGCTTCAGATTTTAATTTGTTGGGCTAGTTTCAAGGTGTTGGGTTGCTGAAATTCAATTGGGCCAGACCAAGTTTTAAGAGCTCAAGAATGTGGGTCTACACAAGGGTTATTGGGCCACTTAGAAGAGTCTATACAAGGTGGATTTTGGGCCTCCATCACACTAAATTGGGTTGGGTCTACATCTAACCCATTGGGCCTCCATTAGCCTCTTCTCATGGCCTCCTACATTAATTTGGGCCTAAATGAAATTTCTCTCCCAATTAAATCTCAAACCCATATTAATAAATTTATCTTTCTAAAATCTCCATTTACTTAACTTGCCTAATTATCCCATATTAATTATTCCTAATTAATCTAATCCGTGATTAACACCTTAATTAATTATGGGGTGTTACACTAGAGCCACTAAATACGAAGGTTCATATGTTCAAGGAGAGAAGATGTTCTTCTCTTTCTCTCTCTAAGTGTTTGTACACTTTCTCTCTCTAAGCGTCCATATGCTTTTCTCTCTCTAGGGTAAGAGACAACTTTCTTAAAAAAAATTATTATCCTAGAGAACCCTAGCCTCTCTATTTATAGAGGTATGATATATTAAGGTTTTATGATAGATTTGATTAATTTAAATTAATTACATGATATGTATATTTATATATTTCGAAATATAATATCTCAAATATATCAAATATATATTTTTTGAATTTTATAAAATATATATATCAAATATATTTATAAAATTCTTCCACCCTAAATTAAACGTCACATTCATTGAATCTAGACATATTTTTAGGTTCAATGAATCTGGGCATTTTAGCTCGAGTTGGTTTATTTTTGTGTGTGACCTTGTAAGCCCATATGACTTTGACAGTGGGCCAATAATGCTATTCTACCCACAAGTCACAAGCGGCCTCTAGTAAGGCATTGTGACTACCCAAATCATATGAGGATCGATAATTCAATGCAACCTATCTTACAACCCTGTCGCAATCCTTTTGTCACACGATATTTAGGTCAAGTATGAGGCATGGAAATGTCATCCTCATTTTACTCGACCGTCACTTTCTCGATCTCTAGCAGACTAATAGAACAAATGAAAAATCTTTCCATCCAAGCATGGCCATGCATTTCTCGGTTTCACTCATCAAGTGGCCCAAAGATATCTCTCCACTAATGAGAGGGACAAATTCCATCTTGACCACTCATCTTCCTCTACATGGATTCTACTATGCCTGATCATAGCCTTTATGATCACCCAGTTAAAAGTGATTTTTACCATGTCAAAGTACAATGTTCTTCATGTAGGAATCTATGGTGATCTTAGGTCTGAGGGTTCAGTGACATGGCTATATATGAGATATGCTTATGACTTGATCTATGTAGTTATCTCATGATAGGTTGATCCAGCATCGTATTTCCTAACAAGTGCCTCTGATTTTAATTCGTATATTTATACATGATTAACACATAATCATTAATCAAAATCATACTAGCCTTAATTCATCATCGTTCCCACAAAGATGATCGACTAGAGATATTTAGAATAATTAATGATTTATCTAAGGATATTATTATACAAAACATGCAAACAATATAATAAATGTAATAAAAGAGAAACTCCTTTTTTTAATGAAATAAAATGTTCATAATATAATGATTGGCTTAGGGCACAGTCTCCAACAAATAAATCACTTAATTTAGCTATTATTAATTAAGGTGTTACATTTTGGTATCAGAGCAATAGTTCAAGAAAACCTTGCTTAGTGTTAGAAGTATTGTTAGAAAGTTGGCAATTATGATGTATATTTGGTTCAGTGTTAACCTAAAAGAGTAGTTTATCTTATGAACCCACTTTTGCATGCTTCAATACTTAAAGTGATATAGTGGAATAATGCTAGAAGGCTTCTAGCAGCTAGTAAGACTCAAATTACATGGATTGTGTTTTGGGAATCACCTATGGTAACAAATATGCTTTTGGGGATATTTGGGTATATTAAATTTTGTCTCAAGTTGCCTGGTTGGTATTGATTTAGTTTTGGGTATTGATTTCTTTTGACTTTAGATTGTTGATTCCAATGGAACCAATCAACTGGTTAGGCCTAATAGTTGACTTGCTACATGTTCAGATACACTAGTTGCTCTTTATAAGGCACCAATTAACTTGGTGCAAGGAACTAGTAAAATGTCAAGGGTTTTGAATTGAGCTACCAAGTTGTAAGTGACCAGTCGACCATAGCGAATAATAGATGCACCAGTTGTCCTTCTTATATTTCTTATAATTTCATTAGTTTTAAAACACAAACCTTTTTAGTGTATCAAAAAAAAAAAATACAAACCTTTTAATTTCTTTTCAATTTTTTTCATTCTAGGGCTAAAGACTCCTCCCCCCCCGCCAAACAAAAAAAAGAAGAAGACGAAAAGCTTAAGATAAAGAAAGGAGCATATTTAAAACTTCTACTATTAAATAAATAAATAAAAGTTTTAGAATTATCTATTTTCTTTTCATATAATCTAAGTGTTCAAAATAATCAATGCTATATTTTTCATTAGAAATTTAAAATTTTAGAAGCATATAATTTTTTTCATAATCTTGTCTAAATTTTTAAAAATAAAAAATTTAATAAAAATAAAAAATTTAATTAAAATTTCCATGTGAAATAAAAATTAAAGGAAAAGAGAAGAAGCTTATTTAAAATTTAAATAGTATTAAATAACTATAATATTAAATTAGGCAACTACTCACCCTTTTGCTCTATATATAATTTAGAATAATCAAAATAAAAAAGTTTTCCACAGAAAATTACAACTATTGATACTAATATTTTTAATCTAATTCAAGATTTTAAAATAATAATAATAATAATAAAATAGAGTTTTGAGAAAAAACCTCCAATGTGAAATTCAATTTATTTTTAAAAATTTAAATATTAAAGTACCCTCTTCGATAATGTAATACAAATTTTTTGAAATAACCATAAAAGTTGTAATAAAAAGTGGCTGAACAAAAATAAAAGGAAGCATTTTTGGGGGGAAAATTAGTAGGAAGGCAATTGGTAATCGGTGAATAGAAAACCATTTAATAAATACATAACGAGTGGTTTTCAGTTTTCAAATGAAAATAGAAACAAAAAGAAGACGAAGAAAAAAAGAAGAAATGATAGGGGAAATAGTTTTAAAATAAAAAAAAGGAGAGATATCACCTTTGCATGACCAGTATTTGGGAGCTGGGAAGTCACGCTAGGCAATCCTGGTGGCAAAGGTTGGTTGGTTAAAGAAAGAAAACGACAGCGTTTTCTTCTTCCGAAAAAAAGAAAAAACTATTGTGCTAAATATGCCAAAAAGGCGATGTGGAGGAAAAACTGTGGTAGTGAACAGAGACTCGTGTAAAGAATTTGTTTTTTGGAGCAAAGTGTAAAAGGTAATAATTTGGATGAAAATATATAATTTTTTAAAAAATTTTGTTAAAATCATACAAAATTTTCTTACACTTTAATCTTAAATACATTTTTTAAAACTAATAAAAGTTTAAATTAAGAATATTTTTATTAAAAAAATTTAAAATTAAATTAAAATATAGTGTAACCTTTTATTTCAAAAAATTTATTTATTTTTTAAAAATAAAAAAATTATGTAATTTCAACCAAAAAAATCTGTATAATTTATTAAAAAATATATCATTGTATCTAATGTTTCGGTTTTGATGGTAATATTAAGTCCTCAATACTAATTCTCCTCACCAAATATGTAGTTTCTGGAATGTTTCCGGTCACGGGATATTGGACCTCCAGTCACCGCCTTTAATGTGAACTCAACCACAAAGCTTCGTCTGTTTTAATGACCACAATATTTCCCTAACCAAAGATCTCATGAACTCCATTAATATGACCCCGAAATTTTAGCTTATAAGAAGAATAGATGCCCATTATCTTTCGTACTCGGGATCATCAATATTAAGATGAGAGAGTTGGTTCTGGCTTTGACATGGGTTTGGCTAAGTGGCTCAGGCCTCTCATTGCCGCAGCAGCAAGTGCCATGTTTCTTCATCTTTGGGGACTCTTTGGTGGACAATGGCAACAATAATGGGATTCTCACTCTTGCTAGGGCCAATTATAGCCCTTACGGCATTGACTTTCCTCTGGGTCCCACTGGACGCTTCACCAATGGTCGAACTTATGTTGATGCACTAGGTAAATTATTATTTTTGCTCTGAGATTATGATCGTCAAATAAAACAGGATAAATTATATTTTATTTTTAAAATTAAATTTAATTATAAAATTAGTATGTAACAAAACACACTGTATAAATAATGTTAAAAAAATTATGTTTAAGGACCAAAAGATAAAAAGAAATTATTGTCAAGGACTTTTATTATTAGATTCAACAATTTATTATTAAATTCAGTGATAATTATCTTAAAATAAGTGATAATAAGTTTTTAAGAATAATTTTTTTCATTTTGAGTCTTTTATTATAATTCTCCCAATAATGTTTGGTGTTTAATATTTAGGGAAGAGTAACAAAACGCACCCTAAATTATATTGTAAGCTTCGTAGTTCTGTAATAAGCTTTGCCAATACTCCAGTTAATTTATATCTAACAACAATAATAATATATACTATCATTCCAAGTCTCTATTATACCTATATAAAATCTTTATTTCTCCCATTTTTTCTTTTTTTAACTTTTATAATTGCAGCTCAGCTTCTGGGTTTTCCAACTTACATTCCACCTTATTCAAGAGCCCAGGGACCCGAACTACTAAGGGGAGCTAATTATGCTTCCGGAGCAGCAGGCATAAGAGATGAAACTGGCTCTAACCTGGTATGCTTATTTATATATAGACCTTTTGAGAAATCACATCTTGTAAGATCTTGGATGTCTGTTGACATTTAAAATGGATATATTTAATAATCTAATATCAAATATTAGCGTCCTTCAAAATATTAAAATACCATAAGACAATATCATTTTAAATAGCATTTCATACCATTTGTATATCATAAAATCTTACATCGTATTTTTTTAGCTTAACTTATTGTTTGGATATATGTGTAAATATATATATGCAGGGTGCTTGTACATCAATGAATGAGCAAGTGGCAAATTTTGCGAACACAGTGCCCCAGTTGAGTAGGTTCTTCAGGGGAGACAACGCATCATTTAATAGCTACCTAAGCAAATGCATATTTTTTTCTGGGATGGGAAGCAATGATTACCTGAACAACTATTTTATGCCTCAGTTCTATACAAGCAGTTCAGATTACACTGCTAGAGCTTTTGCCAGTATCCTCCTTCAAGATTACACTCGCCAACTAAGTGTAAGTAATTATCTGCATGTACTTCGAAACATCCTTTACGGTTTGCGTATAGGAATCTTTGCTCAATCTTTAGATAAAAAATGGTGTAAATGATATTCTAATGTTTAATGCTACTCTTTGAACTTAACATCTAATCTGTTCGGTTAGATAATGAATAATAAAAAATAAAAAGTCGGTAAATAGGATCCAAAAGTTTGTATACCCTTACTTTGGAAAAATAATAAAAAAGAATAGGTGCTATTAAGTAGTTATTATAAAAATATAAAAAATATTTTACATAATTTGAAGAGAAATTTCAACCAAATTGGGCCTTGAGGTTTGAGACATAGCAACTAGGATGACAAATTGGATCTAAGGAAAATTAATTCTACCACTCTTAAATTAAGGCCTAATAATAAAAATGATATATAAATCTTAAAATATAACAAATATAATTCTTAAACTTTAAAATATAACAGAACTCATGTTCTTGAATATCAAACATCAAATACTTTTTATAAGAAGTGTTTTATTTACATTTTAAAGTTCAGGAAGTATTTTTTTACGTTCTAAAATTTATATACTAATTTTATAATAAGACCTTAGTTAAGAGTGCAAAATGTAGTTTTTCCTTAAATATAATTCATCTGATTTATTTATTATATATATCCAATTGAATCCAATCCATCAAAAAATAGGTACACTTTTAATTTTTTTTCTCAATAGATGATAGATTATTTTTATTTGTTTTTATTTGATTTCTCAATCATTAACCATAAATTAATGTTAAACTCAACAAATTACTCGCTTGGGGTGAGCTATTCTAAATCTAGTTTTCATTTTCCCTTGTGAGGCAATTACTAATTTGTTGTGTCGATAGTTCAGCAATTATATTCACTGGGAGCACGTAAGGTGATCGTGACAGCAGTTGGGCAGATCGGGTGCATACCATATCAGCTAGCTCGTTCCCACAGCAACAACAGCAGATGCAATGAAAAAATCAACAACGCCATCTCCTTCTTCAACTCTGGCCTTCGCAGATTGGTTCAGACTTTCAATAGAGGGCTGCTTCCTGGATCGAAGTTTGTGTTTTTGGATTTCTATCAAAGCAGTCAAGATTTGTCTCTGAATGGAACATCATTTGGTAACTCTCTTTTCCTGAACTTCCCATTTAATCAGCACAAAGCTCTATCGTCTAATTAAAAATGAAGGTTAAATTATTTGGTTAGTTCTTATAGTTTCATTCAATTTATAATTTATAATTTTATAATTTTGAAAATGTTTAATTATTGTCTCTGCCATAATTAAATTCTTTCAGCATGACCAACCTTATAGTTGTATGACTTATGCTAGCTAATCCAAGTTACTTTGTGGAAGAAAAAACTACTTAACATATATTTCACTATCTATTTTTACTCCTTTTGTTAGTATGAATTATTATATTTAAAGGGCTAAGATGATATATGATTCGCCATGTAATCAAAATTTATCTTCTCACTTATGGAAGTTTAATAACAAAAATTAAAAAAAATTTCAATTTGTAGGGATCTGAATACAGACTCTTAAACTGTTGAGGGACCAAATTAAAAATAGAATGAAACTATAGGGATGAATAGAGTAATTTAGGCAAGAATCAAACAAAAGAGTTAATATAGCGAAACTGATTTAGAAGTTGGTATAAATATATACTATGCAGGATTTGATGTAATAGACAAGGGATGCTGTGGAGTGGGGAGGAACAATGGACAGATAACTTGCCTTCCTCTTCAACAGCCATGCCAAGATCGTGGGAAATACTTGTTCTGGGATGCTTTCCATCCTACTGAGGTGGCCAACATTTTACTTGCTCAGATTTCATACACTTCTCAATCATACACTTATCCCATTAACATTCAACAATTGGTAATGCTGTAACACTGGTGGATATTGTTGTGTGGAGTTTATGTATTGCAGTTTGCTGCTATCATTCAAGAATAATAATGCAATAAAGATGCTTGTCATTCAAGATTTCATGAATAAAATGAGGTTGTCTTCAATATATATATTATTCTTTCTGTAGCTCTTCATTAATTATTTTCCATCTTATTCAGTAACAAAATCAATTATTTCTTCAGGAAAATATAGCAGCGGATGTGGTAATAGTGATAACCATTACCGGCCAGTTTCTATCCATTGTCACATGGTTCACGTAGGGTTTAACCAACCAATGCTTCAAGCTCAAGGTCTGAAAGAAGGACAATAGGAAGAGAAATTCTTAGGTAAATATAGTCTTCATAAGATAGGTTAACATTAAAGTAATGACGAGCAGCTATGTGAATATGACAGAGTGGGATCCATTGAAAAGCAATCTAACATGTCGACCTAACTATTCTTCATTTGTTTTGTCCATTCATTTAATTAGAAAATTTTAGATACATATAATGTATATTAATTGATTATACAATGAACCAATAAAAATAAAGTGGATGTTTCGAGTAGTGAGGTCCATTGATACATTCAGTTTAATAAATTTCTATTGGCTCTTTGCTGATCAAGATGTGCACTTCAAAATTTTTCAATCTCACTTTGTCACTTTAGGAGGGTCTGGAAGGAACCAAAACATGAAAGTTAATCATTTTATTTTTACGGTTATGTTCATTGAGTTATTTTCACTTGGCTGGCATATGCATTTCTGTCACTGGATTTAGCGGGGCCAACTTTGACTAATAAGAAATTTTTTAGGCCTATGCTTAAGATAAGTGCTAAGAGCCAATGGAAACGTATCAAAATAGCTGTGTCAAGTGTGGTGCATTTTTTTTGAATTTCTATTAATTCTTTGCACTCATCTTTGCTGTGTACTTAAGAATTCCTTATTATTATTGTTTCCTACATGGCACGATATCATAAGAAGACAGCTTTTTGACCCAAAAATTGAAAAAATAAATAAATTATCAAAAGCCTATGTTGTCAATGTTATATGTCTAATAAATATAGGTGTCGTTGCATGCTGTAGGCTAAACGCCCTTTTTAAAATGTTTTAATTTATGACTATCTCGGCCATTAGGAGGTTGAGACAGACCTTGACTGTGTGTAGGTTAGTTTGACTCCGACACAATCATATGTAGAAATAATTTCGGGGGAGGAAGTAAACCATAACATGCAGAACGTAGTGATTGGCACAATAGTATAGCTTCGTGCGGCGACATCTCATTGGTCCATGTGACAGCCCACATTCTATCCTATTTTTCCATATAAAGTCAGAGTTTGTTAGAAAAAAAATCGCAAGTCACCGTGCAACAAATGCCGTATTATATGAGGAAATAATTATGGGACAATGTATTTCAAAAGATTAAAAAATATCTCGGCTTTGAAACTTGGCCCAAGCACTGACCTAAAGAGCCTATTGGTTCATGGGTCAACCAGTTGAATCAACAGTTAAATTGGATGATGTCATAATTATGTAAGTATAAAACATTAACATAATACCATTAATGTATATATGTATTCAAAATTCTAATCCACATCGTAATCATATAGAAAAAAACTCTCAAAATAATCTAAAATTCGTTACTACAACTTTTTAGAATGAAAAGTGAACAAAGCATGTGACCAACTATGGAGGAAGTTGACAATCGCCGGCGAAGCACTAAAAAAGCTCACAGTGATGTAGGACATTTTAGGGTGAGAAGGCCCTTCCAAAGCATAAGGAAAACTAGATGGAAGCAACAAAGGGGAATTCTTCCTATAAGGACTCCTCAATGAGAGTGACAATGAAGAAGAATTTGAACAGGAGGCTGTGGAACAAAGAATAGATGGATTTAGTAATGATTTTGATTTAGTCAAATCTCAATCTTCTTGATTATGAGATAAAAAACGTCAGCAAGCCTTTCCAATAGCAGGAGGCATGACCCAAAGGTCACAACATGTAAAGAAAAGAATACAGGGGTCAATAAGGGAGCTGTCCAGAAATATAACACCACTGGGCCCAAAAGTGTTTTCAAAAAAAAAAAAAATAAAGAGCCCCTTTGGATTTGAGTATAAAAATTTCTAAACATGTCAATTCTCTACCCAACTATTTCAATGCCTAAAATCATGAGGCCATCATGTATGATTTTGCTAAAGCCACATTTGACGTCTTAAATGGATTGCTTTTTAATCCCCCAGGTCAAAATAGTGTGTTAAACTATAATCTGGCTATGGGTGAAGTGACTGAGCCACTTGACCTTACAAAGATTGTCTATTTTTTCCTATCTTCCCTCTGTGGAGGGAATTAGGGTTTAGGGTGAAGCTCAGAGTCCATGGTTGCTTACTTGATGTTAGCAACATGGACTCTGAGCTTTAAAAGTAACATGAGAATATGGAAGCTTATGACATGCTTGAACACTTCAAGAAGTTATATGAGGGGCAAGCACATCATTTGCTTAAACCAAAGGTAGAAGAATTATACCTCTAGCACACAAAAAATTTATCTTTCCTTCCAATTAGTCACATTTGGATCTAGGCACTGCTCTTCACGAACCATTGCCCTCTACTGGTTTTCACACAAGCAAGATCTTTAACACGAACAGTGTGCTAACACCATATTATGCGAATGTCCCTCTCTAAACACGTCCACTAGAACCACACGTCTTCTCAAGAGTGAGGCAGAATTCGTTCTCTCTCTCTTTCTTAGATGGTGTTGTGGCTCTTTCTTAAAATCTAACATGAGAAAATCCTAGCATCCCTTTTTTATAAGAGAGTCTTATAAAATTTTGAAATTAATATAAATTAATTTTGTCAACCTTTTTTCTCAAGAGAGAATACAATCTCCTATTTGAAATAGAAAACTTTCTAAAGAGCAAATACATTGAGTGTGGACATTACATTTATTGAATTAAGATTCCTTCTAGGTTCTATGAATCTATACATCCTAGCTCATGTTAGCCCATTCTTGTGTGCAATCTTGTAGACCTATATAATGTAGGTAGTGGGCCTAAAACTCCTTTTAGTCCACGAATCATAAGTAGCCTCTAGCAAGACATTATGATTACCCAAATTATATGAGGATCGATAATCTGATGCAACCTATCCCATAGTCCATGTCAAGTCCTTTTTGTCACACGATATTTTGGTCAAGTACAAGGCATGGAGACATCATCCTTGCATCGTTTGACCACACTTTCTTGATCTCTAAGTAGACTATTAAAACAAATGACACTTCTTTCACTTGAGCATGGCCATTCATTTATTAGTCTTACTTATCAAGAGGCTCAAAGATATCTCTCTCTTTGTGAGAGGAACAAATCTCATTTTGACCACTTATCTTCCTCTGCATGTATCCCATTGAATCTGATCACAATTTTTATCATCACTCGATTAAAGGCGATGTTTGATTATGTCAATGTACAATATTCCTCATGTAGAAATCTATAGCGGTCTTAAGTCTAAGGGCTCAGTAATATGGCTATAGATGAGATATGCTTATGACCTAGTCCATGTAGCTATCTTATGACGGGTTAGTCTAACACCTTGGTCCCTAACAAGTGTAATGTCTGGTTTTTATTAAACGACAGAAATGGGTTCATTTTCAAAGCAAGTCTCCCAAAATGAATTAGTTAAGGTTCCAAAAAATTTTAGTAGCATTCTAGACTCCTAAAAATGAGAATCCCAAGCTCAGACGAAAAGGAAAATGGAGCTAGAATGAAGAAACAAAAGGTTGACGAAATGTAATGATATTTTTGTAATTTTGAGCAAATTTTGGAATTCTCATAGGAGGGCTTTTTAAATGAAAGTTTTGACATTTTCGAGGTTCTTAGAGGCCCTGAAAATCATGAGAAGCACCAGGACAATTAAAACCTCTCCGATGTACATTTTTCAATGTTGGTTGACTTGAACTTTGACGAATTCATTCGGGAAGGTCTTAGTTTTGATTTTGAGTGATTCCAAAGGTATTTTATTAAATTAAAAATCTAAATTTCATAATGGAAAAGATAGTTCTCAAAAAGAAGCTAAAATGAACTGGAAACGAAAATGCCAAGACGAAAGGGCAAAATTAGAATTTTTGAAAAATCTTTCTTAACTTTCTTATATATATATATATATATGAGGCGCCCCATCTCTTCACTCATTTAGACACAATTTTTTCTGTCCTAAACTAGAGAAGAAAGCTAGGGTTTGAGGTGCACCAAGAGAAGGAGAAAGGGAGGAGAAAAACAAGGCAAAAGATATGAAGAGAGGAGGCCAAGGAAAGGAAGAAACAACCAAGAAAACAAGGAAAAACAAAGTAAATATTCTTTTCATGGTAGCTATCCCTTGCTCCCTTCTTCTCCTTGGTTCATCCCACATATGGAGCTTCAAGAAGGCTTGGATTTTGGACAGAACTAAGGGTGAATCTTAGGAATTTAAGGGAGGAGAATAAGAATATGTAAAAAGAATTAACAAACAATCATGAAAAATCAAGATAGCAAACCTAGGGTTTCTAGTGTCCCTTGCAAAATCTGATTTGATACAATAATTTCTAGGCCTAAATGAATGTTTAAATGAGCCCCTAAAATTGCTAGAAGGCTTCCCATGTGCATCTTCCACTAAGAAAATAAAGTAAAGTCCATGAGTGCCAAGAATAAGCATAGCTTTGGCCAAGAGGGTTCAAGGCACCTAGGGATTATTTTAAATTTTTCCAAGCCCATTTTTGAGTCATATATGATGAGGTAAGGTGAGGGAAAACCTTGGAAAAAATTTAGGAGGTCTAGAGAATGAATTGGTGTCATAGGTTCTATAATATGACCTAAAGAAGCAACACCTAGTTAGGTTCATTGTTTTAATTGTGTGATGATTCCAAGAGGCTTAAAAGGAGTCAAGAATCATAAATGGAAGGAAAAAATAGAGTCTAGAACTCAATTGATGGATATTACTTCATTAGGTGCATTTTGGAACCATAAAAGGGTTATTAAACCAAGCTAGTGTTTAAGGAAGATGCATGACTTTAGAAATGATTCCATGAGCCTAATTGGCTTCCATATATTGTGTTTAGACCAAGAAAAACAAATCCCACACCTTTGTGTGTGTGAGGCTGAGGAAGGGAGAGCATTTCCAAGAGAAAAAGTGTGTGGTTGCAACAAAGGTAGCTCACTTCTCTTTCTCTCATGCATGAAGGTGTACTTGACTTGTCTTTAAATGTGTTTATGTGTGTTTTAAGCCATGAAAAGCGTTCTAGCATGTGCATATGTATTATGGAACCATGATGTTGTAATATGTTTAAAATGATGCCTAATATGTTTGCTTGGGTTTACTTGAGTATGGTGAAGCCAAGAACCTTTAGAATTGGTTGAGATAAAGCAAAGAGTCTCCCAAGAGTGAGGTTAAGTCAAAATCTCCTAGAGAAAATGGATGAGGCAAGTCCAAAATCCACAAGAGAATAGGTAAGGCTAATCCACTTACTTGGCAAGTCTATATATGCTTTGTTCAAGTGCCAAGAATGCTTCTTGAATGATCATGCACTTCATGATGCTCATGCATGCATTTTTAAAACTTGTTTTGCATTCTTTATGTATGATTAAAAGGGAGATGAGCTATTGAAATTCTTTGAATCTCATTCCCTCTTCTCCAATATCTTAAAATGCTAGGTGGATCAAGTGAGCAAGGTAATGAAAGCCATCAACTTGGAAGATGAGAGCTTGATATCAAAATGCCTAGTTTTATCTCTTTTGTAGCCATACACATGGCATATGATGTAATCCTATGATGGCATTGTTATGTAATCATTTGAGCATATGTAATCACATAAATGTTTGATGTATGTATGAGTTTTGGTGCCAAATGAATGGTAATATGCATTTTGGGTAGTGAATGGTAATGTAAAGCATGTGAAATCTTATGTATGGCATGGGGTGAGAGAGTGGGTTTTCAAATTCTAGGTTTATGCACCTTTGAGACAAGTTTAGAATGTCATTTTGGTGTATTCCCACGTGCTTGAGTGGTCATGGTTGCTTTAGAACTCAAAATGGACCATTTGGACTCTTTTGGTGACACAAAATAGACCATTTCACAACCCAATGTCAAGATCTGACCAAATGAATGAATTTGTCCATGAAATTTGGCACATATATAGATCTTATCTAGAGATTTTTAGGAACCTAAATACCAAATTACTTGGAAATTTTTGGAATTAAGTTTGAATTTTTCAAAGTTGACATTTTTCTACTAAATTGATGTAGACACTATTCATATGGTTAGAAACTTGGGCTATATCATTCAAAAGCCAAATGATATCCAATTCTCATAAAATATTACAAACATAAACTATAGATGATAAATTTTCCATGGCTACTAAGATCACCCCAATTGGACCTTTGAGTAGGGAGATATGAATTTTTGAAGTTGGAGGTCAGTACTAGGGATGATAGTCAAACTCTAGTACTATTCTATCAATTTCTGGTCTCTAGAAGCCCCTGTTGAGGCATGGACATATTTTTATCATAAATTATACATCTGTATCTTTCTATAATAGTAAAGAATGTATAATTTCAATTTTTCTAGAATTAGTTATAATTTTTCATAGTTTATGACAGAAAGCTATAAATTCTGGTCGAGGCTGCTCCTAATGTTTTTGTGTATTCCATCCACTTGCATGAGTTTTAGGCCACTTCCTTGGATGGTTTTAAGTTTTGTTTGTGTAATTAAATATGAGAATGAGAAGGATGAGTCCATATGATTCACGGGACACCGAATGAAAAATGTATCCATTATGTAACGCAAATTTATTCATTATTTTTAATGCCTTTTTCTTGAGAATTCATGTGCTTCATGGAAATGAACCTACAAATGGCATGAGATGAGTCATTGAATCATGGAGTTACAACAAGTGCCTATGACTTTTATTTGTATCTGCATACATGATCATTTCATGATCATCAATTAAATCATACTAGTCTTAATTTATTATTGTTCCCACAATGATGATTGACTAGGGACATTTAGGATAACTATAATTACCCAAGGATTCTATTATATGGTAAATATGCAAACAATGTAATAATGGTAATAATTATTTATTAAATTAAGGTAATATTCATAGTAAATTGATAGGCCTAGGGCATAATCTCTAATAGTAAGTTAGTAGGAGGAAGCCTTGTTAGGCCTCACGTGCTCAAAATGATTGGGTATGTTGAGAACCTTGAAAGATTGGGTTTTCCATTTGGTCATGCCACTAACTTGATTATTCAATTGTTGCCACCAAGTTACAATCAATTTGTCATGAACTATAATATGAAAGAAATTGACAAAACACTACTAAAACTATTAAGCATGTTAAGAACCTGCAAAAGGCTAAGCCCTCGAAGATGATGATGATCCAAAAGGGTAAAGGTAAAGGCAAAGGCAAGGGTAAAAACAAAAAGGGTACCAAATCCAAAAACAAGCTTAAGGATACTTCCAAAGCACTAAAGCTTAAAGGTGGTGTGGCAAAGGAAGGGAAATGATTCCATTGTGGTGAGATTGGACATTGGAAAAGGAATTACAAGATATGCCTGGAAGATCCGAAAGTGAACAAAGGAAGTATGACCTCCACTTCAAGTATTTTTGTTATAGAAGTTAATTTATTTGCTCTTACATCTTGGGCATTAGATACTAAATGTGGTTCTCACATTTGTACTAATATATAGGAACTCAAAAGGAGTAGTGTAGCGAACGTAATTTCTGTAAAATGACAAAATGAGCCATATAAAAGCAAGTCCTCTAAAATAACCTAGATAATGTCCCAAAAAAATTGGGTAGAGTCTTAGACTCCTAAAAATGATTATTTTAGGCTCAAACGAAAAGAAAAAAGAAGTTAGGATGGAGAAACAATTTGCGACGGAAACTGACGAAATATAATGATATTTTTGTAAATAAGTGCAACTTTTGGAAAAACACATAGGAGGGCTTTCTAAATGAAAATTTTGAGTTTTTCAAGGTTCTCAGAGGGCCCAAAAATTATAGGAAGCCCTGGGACTGGTAAAGCCCCTTTGGTGTACTTTTTTCAATGTCGGCAAGCCTGAACTTTGACGGAGTCGTTCGGTAAGATTTTAGCTGCAAATTGAGTAATTCCAAAGGCATTTTATTAAATTGAGAACTAAAATTTTATAATGGAAAAGACGGTTCTCAAAAAGGAGCTCAACCGAAGCTGAAATGAAATTGCCATTACAGAAGGACGAAATTGGAATTTTTGAAAAAGTATGCTTCTAGAAACTCCCACACACTTCTCCTTTCTTCTTCCACCTTCGTAAGCACAAAATTTTCTGCCCAAAATACCAAAGTTGATCTACTCTCTTAGGTGCACCAAAAGGGGAAGAAAATGAGGAGAAAAATTAAGGAAAAGGTAAGGAAATTTGTAGATTTTCATGCTCCATCTTCCTCCAATCTTGTTCCTCTCCTTTCCTCATCTCTTTCCATAGTTTATTTGAGATGAATGGTTCTATTTTTGGCCCAGAAAGAAGGGGAAAAATTTGAATTTACCAAGGAGAAGAGACACTTGAACGCTCACTTGAATCCTAGGTAATCTTTGCTTTTTGTTGCATCTTCTTTTCCCCCTCCCTTTGTGTGCATTTCGGCCAAGAATAGAACCAAAGGAGGGGAGGATGTTCTATCCAAATACAAGGAAGGAACAAGGGTTAGGCCATGGGGAGATGGAATATGGCAAGAAATTCCAAGAAAAACCAATAGAAAACAAGTTAGAAAAGTGTAGTGTTTTTTAGGGTTTTGTAAAATCTGAATTTGTGTGAATATTTCCTTGGCTATTTGAATGTTTCCTTGAGCTTCTATGACCCTTAGAAACCTCCCCAAATGGCTCTCCCATCAAAAAAAAATTTAAAACTCTAAGAACCCATTATTGCTCATAGGTTTGGCCAAGCTAGGATGGATGGAGTAGAGGGTGTTTTAATTTGTTCTAACCTTAGTTTAGGACTTTATATGATGTTAAGAGATGGGAGAAACCATTAAAAAAAATTTAGGAACCATGGATTGGGAGATGGGACAATGATGTCCATAATGGTGCTTTGTGAAGCAACTTAGTTTTTTAATTGTGCAATTGAATGTGTGATGGCTCCAAGGACCTTAAATGAGTCCAAAAAGTCTAGAAATAATAAGAGAATGAAGCCTAGAACTTTAAATGCAAGAGTTGCTTCATTAGGTCAATTATGGAACCACAATGCCAAGTATGAAACCAAGTGTGGGTTTAAGCTTTAGTTTAATGTCTTAGCTTGCTTCAATTATGTGATTGTGTATTCCTTGTGATGTCTAGGCCAAGAGAACAATCAACCACCTAATTGCTCTTGTGAAATCAAGGAGGGGAAGGAATTAGCAAAGTAAAGCTTGCATTAATTGAAAGGTAGCTCCCCACCTCATTCTCTTGAATTTTTGTGTACATATGTATGTCGTTGTGTACTTGTGTATGCTCTTGTGATTTGAGAACATGCCACTTGATGTCTTAAGGTTGCATTGGTACCAAAGTGTTGTCTTGAATGCCATTGATTGTGAGAATGGCTCTAAAGAGTGAGGTGATGCCAAAAGTCCTTTAAAGTGGGTGAGGATGTGCCAAAAGTCTTAAGGTATGGGTGAGACTAGGCCAAAAGTCCCTTGGATGGGTGAGGCTAAGTCAAAAGTCCCTAGACTAAGAGTGAGACAAATCCAAAAGTCCTAGGAATGGGGTGAGGCAAAACTAAAAGTCCTTAGAGCATGAAAATGGCTTGATGTGGGAATATGGCATGGAAATGTAGTATTATACACTTTATGTTTTGCACACTTGAGATTTTGATGTATGTATACTTTGAATGTATGTGTGAGCTATTGAGATTCTTGGAATCTCACTCCCTTTTCCCCCTCACTCTTGAAATGTCTAGGTGGTGTTCAAAACTAAGGAAATGCAAGCCAAGAACATTAAATGGCTACACCTTGTTCATTTTGTAGTCTAACTTGTGATAGAATGTCAAAGAAGCTTTGTACATATTATTTTTAATAATGTACGACCTTGAGCACATGTAATATGATGTATAAACTTTATGTAGCATTAAATCAACGAGATTATGATTTTGGACCTTTGAATGACATGTGTGTTTAGTGTATTAATGGATGTTGAATGGCCAAAATGAGATGTGTGGGATTTGGGACCATTTGGGCAGCTCCCAAAAGTCATATGTATGCTTTTTAACTCACCCAAGAGGTGCCAAACTCAAGAGAAGGCCATTTGGACTAAAGTGACTCTTGATAGGGAGCAAAAATAACCATTTCATGAGGCTAAGTCACTTTTTTATCCAAATGAGCTCTTCATGGTCTGAAATTTGACATGAATGTAGAGCTTATTGAGAGATTTTTGGAAAGCTAAAGTTTGTAATTTTTAGAGGTCTATGGAATATTTGGCAAATTTTTGAAGTTGGCAATTTTTTTGGTTTTGGTCATTAGTACTATAGCATTGATCCAAAAATAAATTTTGTCACTCAGGGTCCAAATGATGTCTAATTGCCACAAAATTTTATATGGAGAAACTAGAAATTTCCAATGACTTGTGTCAATTAGAATCACCTCATTTGGATGTCTAGAGAGGTAAATATGAATTTTCAAAAATTCTACCCAGTATCAGGCACTCAAGCTAACCTCAGGTACTGTTTAATTGGATTGCAAGGTTTGGCGTGCAAAAACTGGTATGGAGTTATTTTGTCTCTCTAGCTAACATCTACAAATTTCCAGATTGATATCATTTTCATGGATTAGATTTTTGTGAAATTAATTGGATATTTTTGAATTTTGCTGCAGAAACTTGTGATAGTACCAGTGGATAGCCAGACCTCTGGACCTTTTCGAATGTCAAATATCCTATGTGTTGTGTTTCATGGTTTGGACGTATTTTTATCATAAGTTATACATGTGTATCTTTACATAATAGCCAAGAATGCATGATTTCTATTTGTCTAGAATTAGTTATGAGTTTTCAAAATTTGTGACAGAAATGGCAAAATTCTGGCTGAAAATACAAGTATGAATTTTATGCTCTTCTTTGCTTTCCACGAGTTATAGGCCACTTTTGATAATGAAAATGAGTTGCATCTATGTAAATAAATATGAGAATGTGAATTATGAGCTCACATGGTCTGCGAGACATCGAACAAAAAATTTAAACGCGACGCAACGTGAAAATAATCTATTATTTAATGCCTTTTTCTTTGAGTTATTTGAAGGCATGAGATAATCTAAGAAATTATGGTATTACAAGTAGGAATTTGGTGAACAAAGAAGTGGATTTACAAGTTGGGAATGGAGTAAGAGTTGTTCCTTAGCCATAGGAACATATTTTCTATTATTGCCTTCGGGCTTAGTTTTAGAATTAGAAGACTGTTATTTTGTGCCAGCAACTAGTACGAATATTATTTCTATTTCTTGTTTGGACAAGTAAGGTTTTTCATTTATAATAAAGGAAAAATGTTGTTTTGTTTATTTTAATGAAATATTTTATTGCAATGCACAAATGTTTAATGGTTTTTATGTTCTAGATCTCGAGCCTGCTATCTATAACATTAATAATAATCAATTAAAATCAAATAACATTAATTCAACATACCTTTGGCACTGCTGCTTGGGCCATATAAATGAGAAATGCATTTCGAAGTTCCACTAAGATGAACTCTTGGACTCATTTGATTTTGAGTCATATGAGACATGTGAGTTTTGTTTACTTGGCAAGATGACAAAAGCTTTGTTTACTGGACACAGTAAAAGGGCAAACGATCTCTTGGGCCTAATACATAGTGATTGTAGGCCTATGAATGCATCTACTAAAAGTGATTTTCAATACTTCATCACATTTATTGATGATTTTAGTAGGTATGGGTTTGTGTACATAAATCCTTCAAAAAGTTCAAAGAGTTTAAAAATGAAGTGGAAAACCAACTTGGCAAAGTATCAAGATATTTCGATCAGATCGAGATGAAGAATACTTAAGTCAAGAGTTCTATGACTAATGTAACGCCCGGTAAATTGTACAATCGCTGGAACGGGCCGGTTTGAAAAGCAAGTCCCCTGAGATGAGTGATTCAAGGCCAAATAAAATTTGAATAAAATTTTAAATAATAGAAAACGAGGATTTGAGCCTTGAGTTACCCAAAAACTAGGGTCGGAGTGATTCGAAAAATTTGCCGAAAGGCTAGTGGCATTTTCGTAAATAAGTGTAATTTTAGAAAAACACCTAGGAGGGCTTTTTAAATAGAAATTTTGAGTTGCCCAGGGTTCTCAGAGGCCCCAAAAACCATGGGAAGCCCCGGGACTGGTAAAGCCCCTCCGGTGTACTCTTTCCGACGTCGGTTGACCTAAACTTTGACCGGTTCGTTCGGAAAGGTTTTAGCTCCAATTTGAGTGATTCCAAAGGCATTTTATTAAATTGGGAATCTTAATTTTATGATGGAAAAGACAGTTCTCAAAAAGGAGCTAAAACGAAGCCAAACCGGAAATGCCATTATGGAAGGGCAAAAATGGAAACAAAGTGCACAAAAGAAGCTTCCAAACTCCCTTTTTAAGCCACGTTCAGCTCCCCCTTCTCTAAACCGAC